>OZ023266.1:68806890-69279390 GCA_964006375.1 Tillus elongatus
TATATATATATATATATATATATATATATATATATATATCACACCAATAACTCAAAAAATAACAAGCCAATTTTAATGAAATGTGGCACGTATATTTATTTTGTAAGTAGCTGGGATAAATTTGTTAGCCAGGATATTCGGACAAGGTTTTCTGAGAAAATTTTGAGTTTTCTTTCGGAATTTTTTTTATCTCCGAAAATCACAAAGCTGTGGAATCCAAGTTTGGCAAGCAGGTTCGCATCGTAAAAAGTAAACCACGTACCAAAACGTAGATATCTAAGTTGAAGGAAAGTTATGGGCATTTACTGAATAAAAATATCAGCGCCATTAAAAGTCAGAGAAGACGCAATACCAGTATACTAAAGTATACTAAAACGTAGATAAGCCATAATGGTCTTCGGTTATCTATTTGTAATATGTAACGTGTGTTTTAGATGATTTTTGTTTGTGAATACTGTAATCAAATGAGAACATTAGAACTATAAATATACCTTCCAATATACACTTCTTGCAATATTTACCATTCAGAAACCGCATTGGTTATATAACTTTTATTTAAGCATTACTAATTTTTGACGTTTCAAATCTCCACTTTGACGTTTACATGAGAAAAATTATAAAGATTTCAAAGTAATTTTCTAGTACTTCTTAACCTTTTTTCGCGAATGAGAACTAAACGTTATCTGTAATACTTAATAGATTTTGTACAACACATACAATATTTTGTACAACACGTACCTATATTGTATGTGTTGTACAAAATCCATTAAGTATTACAGATAACGTTTAGTTTTTATTCGCGCAAAAAGGCCAAGAAGTACAAGAAAAATTACTTAGAAAATTTCAGAATTTTTCTCCTGTAAACGTCCAAGTGGAGATTTGAAACGTCAAAAATTATTAATGCTTAAATAAAAGTTCTATAACTAATGCGGTTTCTGAATGGTAAATATTGAAAAAAGTGTAAATTGGAAGGTATATTTATATTACAAATGTTCTCATTTGATTACAATATTCACCAAAAAAATCATCTAAAACACACGTTACATATTACAAATAGATAACCGAAGACCATTATGGCCTATCTACGTTTTAGTATACTTTAGTTTGTATGCTTCGATAGCCGGGAGGTTTAGAATTGACTCGTTAGGGAAAGAACGCTGGGAGACGTCGGTTCAAATCTCCGTTGTGACTAAATCTATTTTTCTTTTTAAAAAAATTTTCGTCTTTAACTAAAATCTAAGGCTGTCTGAGCAGATTATGTAATGGCAATAATTTTTGTAGCGACTGTTTGCTGAAAATAATCACTAATGAGGGGATAAGGACTTTTTAGACTTTAAGTCCAATTTTAGTAGTTTCTACAGACGTAGATGTTTTTTCTGCGACTTCCGAAATGATTTTTTTCTTCTCTGCAACCGGTTTCATTTTTTACAGCATCGCCAGGCAAAAACAAGTTCTTTGTGGGGCCACAGAAAAAGTATATATTTCTGTAGTTAGATCAGATTTTAAGTATTTTAAAATTTATTTGATTTATTTTTATTAGCGAATTTTTTTAAGAGCTTCGTTGACCTGGAAAACGGGACTATTTTTTTCGGGAATATTTTAAGTATATTTTCGGAATATTTTTCTACTTCTCCAAACCATAAAGCTATTTTGATGAAATATGGTGCATTGTATCTACTGTATAGGTTATACTGGTAACCAAATTTGATGCCTGTTTTCTTAAAAAAAAAGACATATTTGCTATTAAAATCATTTTCATGAAAATCCACAACCATAAGGCACTGGCTGCGACTGGATTTCTTTTTAGTTTCGGATTAATATATCTACTTTCAGTTTTCATTCAAAGATTTTGTTTTGTTTTGAAGATACAGGGTGAAATTGAAACTTTGTCATCTTTATAAATGCCTTACTACCTTTAAACCTTCAAAATTGTAAAACAGTTAGGAAATCGTTTTCTACCAAGTAACAATTTTTTAACGTACGTATAGTAGAGCTCCTTAAACCAATATTCAGTCTAACTGCTAATGAAACATTATATACTGCTTCCTCAGAGCTGGACTTTTGCCGAGAAACTCTAGGTTTTTTAAAACACCCATATACTTTAAGGTTTATCAGTAATTTGCTATAAGTTCTTTTGAAACAAAAAGCAGAATCGCCCCAACAAGTACAAAAATCACATCAGAGAGTTATGCGCTAGATACGTATTTCGACAACGAAGTTGTCTTCATCAGTAGCTGTCGGGACAGCGCGCATTACTCTCTGGTATTATTTTTGGGGTGATTCTGATTTTTGTTTCAGTTTCCAGCCACAGTGTCAAACCTCAGTCTTTTATAAGTCCTTTTATTTGGCTGTCTTCTTTCCGGACAATTCTCTAAATACATACGCTCCGTAACAGAATAATTTTGTTTGGGTGAAATGAAACATGCCAACATGTCAAACTTTTCTTCGTTAGACACATATTTACCAGAAACAGTGACTTATTATTACACAATAAACTAAACAAGAAACTAATGTGTCAAAAATTTATGTTACTGTCAATTTAAATACGACCATAATGGTCACATCCATTTATTTCCCAAACCATACTTTTGTCTTTTAATTTAAGTTTATTAGCGAATTTTTCGTGAAATGATGGGGAGATCTGTGTTTATATATATATATATATATATATATATATATATATATATATATATATATATATATATATATATATATATATATATATATATATATATATAACGTATCGATAACTCAAAAAATAATTGGCCGATTTTAATAAAATTTGGTACGTGCCTTCCTTTTGTGAGTGGTTTGGATAAGTTCGTTAGCAAGGAAAATAGGAGCAGTTTTTTCGGGAAAATTTTGGGTTTCCCTTCGGAAAATTTTCGTATATCCGAAAATAACAATCTATGACAACCAAAAACAGCACAAACGTTTCGACTATTCAACTTACACTACACGCCAAAAGTCATATCTCTAGGTGAAAGAAAAAAAGTTATAGGCATTGTAAGAAAAAAAATTTGGGTGCCACTGGTGATCAGAGGAAAGCACAAGGACAAGAGATTTTGTGTGATTAACAGGACCAATTGAACATTACATCCAACGGTTAAGTTTTCTTGACGCAAAAACGTCTAGAAGTAGCAGAAAAGAGGTTTTGAAAATTAGAAAATTTTTCTTCTTGAAACGTCAAAGTCGCGATTTGAAACGTCAAAATTTGCAATTTTGAGACAATAAATTTAAAGCAAATACGAACTACACAGACGATATGTCGTAATAAGTGTGTTTTACAAAGCCTTAATACCAGCTTCAGCTATCATTGTCCTCCATTTTACTAAAATATTGTCAGAAAATCCATTTCAAATAGACCCTCTTTCTGATCAAGGTTTATAGATTAATCTATAAACCTTGCTTTCTGACGCTTCGGTAGTAGTTTCAGCTATAGTTTAATAGTCCATGTTTTAGCAAATTTTCGTAGAAAGAATTCGTTATTGAGAAGACCGCGACTTATGACTTATGAAGTTTAAAAAGATTTTTTCAAATTAGCGCGAACTAGGACCCCAAAAACCCATATACGGGGTCAGTTTCAGTTTTTGTCTGTTTACACATATAAAGGGTGACGCTTTTCTGCGACAAAGCTTAATATATCCGTTATTATACAAGATATGACAAAAAGTATATTCGTTAATTATAGGGTAACTCGAGCAACATCTTATAAACTTATTTTGACAATCACAGGCTGGCCCATAAGTCGTTGGTGATACGCACTTTCTTTATTTAATAGAACACCCTCTTATTTTATTGCATTTTTGTGTTTTCCAGCGAATTATAATGCATGTTTGTAAGAAAAAATTGATATCGTTTATCGTTTTTGAGTTATTTCAATTGTATTGCAACTTTCACGTTTTTGGCACATATTTTAAAGACATATCACAAATTGTGAAACGGCGTTTTTATCAATAGGTAACGGAGCCCTATGGAAATGACGCATTCAGAGAGCTTTTTGTTTGTATTGCTCGTCGAAAAAATCGAGCTGCCGTATACGGGCACGCTCAAATAGTGGCTGCATTTTAAAAGTTTTCGCAAAAATGTTTTTAGTGTTTCTCTGGAACTTATTTTTGCAAAATTTTTGTGATATTTTGGTAATTAATAGTAAATGTTTAGTAAGTTATTGTAAAAAAAGTGGTCGATTTTTTGTGATAAATATAATTTAGTCTAACATTACTAAAGGCAATTGCTGTAAAAAATAAAAAATAAATAGTGATTTTCTGTAGAATAAAGTTTTGCAAATTTTCATATATTTTTTAAAATTTTGGTCCTAACGCTGTTTGTGAATAATTATATCCTGGTAGGTGTGTAAGCAGCTTAAAGAGGTTCGTTGGCCAGGAAAATCAGACCAGTTTTTTTTCTGGAACTTTTAAAGTTTATTTTCGGAAAATGTTTGTACTTTTTGTAACGACAAAGCTATTTTAATGAAATACGGTAGATTGTTACTAATATATAAGTTATACTGCCAACCAAATGTCCTTCTTTTAAAAACAAGACATATTTGCCATTAAAAGCATTTTCACGAAAATTCGCTACCATAATGAACTTGCTGCATCCAGACTTTTTTGTTTTGTGTTTATTCCATTAAATTATTGCCTCATTCATCCACTGGATTATTATTACACGTCAAATGACATAAAGCGTTAATCGATATAGCTAGTTATTTAGTAGTTAACTTTAAAAGCTATGTACAGATCCGTAATAGTAATTTTCTCGATTAAGGTCTAAAAAAGACTAAAATGGTACTAAACCACAAACTGTAACACATCGGTCAATTTGGAATAAAAAAGACTTTCAAAATATAATATTAGTAAATAACGGCCGTCTTTAAAGAAAAAGTTGATGATGGTCCCGTAAAGACGAAAAGTCGGATTCAAAAATTAGCAATGCTAAAGAAAATGAAAAGTTGCTGTGAAGAAGTGTCATCGGTATTGGTGTAGTTCCACCAGTAAATCCAGAAAAAAATAATATGTAAAATCAAAAAATCAAAATTTTTCAAAATATCTTAGAAACCAAACAAATTGTCGGAGGTGTCTAACCGCTAGTTTGTTGGGCTTTGTAGTGCGCAACTTTTCTCCAAGTTTGCGACCGTTTTGGAGATCCCCATAGTGGCCCTCTTTATCGTGGACCCACTATATATATACATACATATATATATATATATATATATATATATATATATATATATATATATATATATATATATATATATATATATATATATATATATATATATATATATATATATATATATATATATATATATAAGAAGGGACCCCGGACATTGGCTCTCAGCGGCGCCCATTTAAAAAATCTTTTCAAAATTGAAAAGTCGCGATCTGCTCACCAGCGAATTTTTTCCACGAAAATTTGCCGAAAATAACAGACTATTAAAAAAAGGTCTATTTGAAAGGATATTCTTCAAATATTTTAGTAAAATGAAGGACAATGACGGTTGAAGCAAAAACTTAGGGCTTTGTAAAACACACTTTTAATGAATTTCTTTTACCTAACCCGTATTAAATAAATATATAAAATTTGACGTTTCAAATCGCAACTTTGACGCTATAAGAAGAAAAACTATAAAAATAACAAAGTCATTTTCTAATTTTTCCTGACTTCTTTGCACCAAGAAAACTTAATCTTCGTCTGTAACATTCAATAGATTTTATTAAACACACAAAATATTTTTGTTTGTGCCATCCTCTGATCACCTTAAGTTTTTTTTCTTTAAATGCCCAAATCTTTTTCGCTTTTAACTTAGGGATCCAGCTTCTGGTATTCAGTAAACTTTCAATTATAGAAACCTATGTATTTGGTTGGCATATCTTTCTTATTTTCAGAGATACAAAAATTTTCCGAAAGAAACACAAAATGTTTTGGGGAACTGGTACAATTTTCCTGGGTAACAAACGTATTCAAACCACTCATAAGAAAATGGTAACTACCAAATTTTATCAAAGTCGGACCATCTTCATCCTTTATTTTATCAGGTTTATCTTTTTGGTTAAGAAAATGGAAGAGCATGCTACGTTCGAATCAAAAGTTTTCAGCGACGCTAACAAATAATGGGAGTAGTTTTAAAGCTGGATGGTAACACATACAGCGCCATCTACACACTAGAGCCAAATTGGAAGTGTAATATTATTTATAGCTGCGAAAAACATATCTCCAATAATTTTAAAGTCAATGTGTAAAGCCTAATTTAGAATTCAATGAAAATCGAAACTAGTTTCTCAGTTAAACACCCTGTACATCTTTCAATTTTGCTTTGGATTCAAGGTAAGTTTGGACAAGTCGTAATATTTTGATGTCATGATCTGTGTACCATTCCTTTAGACGATCCTGTTTTAAGCGACCAGCTATGGTTTACTGATAGCCTTAAAGGTCCGTCGAAACATTTGATTTCTATTTGTTTAAATTTATCATTGTGAGATTTGATCAAGTTATTATTAGTACATATAACAAATAGAGAACTTATGTATCTATTTCAAGCAGGAAAGAATATATTTCAGTCTAAAGATAATCTCCTGTGTAAATTTACCGTAGCAGCTTGACAGGACATCACTCTCTGTTTGCGTGTATTCTCGTTAAAGTTACGGTAAACTCAGACAGGTATTTACTGTGCACATTTGTAATGAAGAGGTGATAGTACCATTACAACTACGAGCTGTTTGCCCAGTCTTAATTGGATACTTAATATCGATAGAATTAGTCTAATTCACGACTGTGTTTCCTAACACCAACTGGGGAATTGGGAGTACGGTTCAGGTTTCTAGAGCTATGTCAGTCAATATTGTACTGGTGTAAACATAAACAATGTGCTGTGGATAAGTGTGATTAACGCAAGGACAAGGGACAAAAGGGGACGAAAACTTTTATAGCTTTAACTTTTTTATGTCTTCGATTAGTTGTGTATTTGTGTAATGCATTTGGTTTGCTGATGCAAGACAATACAAGGGCAGATTCGTATGCTTCGCTTCCGAACAGTTTATAGCTACTTTAAAGTTAGCATGTTTTAACATTTCAATGCTGCTATGTGTTGGCATTCCTGTGAAAACATGTCATTTTAAGTCAGATAGTAACCAATCTGTACGACCCTAAGTGAAGTTATCACATGTTATCAGTTTAAAAGTGATAGGGTTGAACAGAGCGGTGAATTGAGTACCAACGAAAAAAATCCTTAAGACCAGCTTGGAATCACAAAGATTTGGTGGAAAGAATGGGGAAAACTGTTGTATCTTATAATGTAGTCAACCTTATGAAATTTAGATGTGTTGTGGGACTGTTTGCAAAAATGAATACACTGGAGGCGCTCCCTAAACAGCTACCACATATTTTTTAAAGTCTATGATTTATTGCTACTTGTTCGAGACATTAAGATCAGGCAGACAGCTGAAGAAACATGCTTGTCTTCCCATACAAAATGCAACATCATATTCAAATAGTGCTGCAAATTGAATTATAACTTCCACATAGCTGTAATAATTTACTTTCCTCAGAAAGACATCCTCATGAAATAATCTTTAGGTCCATTATTTGACCACAAAGAAAATATTCGTATTTCTGTACCCATAAAGCTAACTGTATACAAATTTAAAGATCACATCTCAATTCGTTCGCAATTATTGCGCCTACTGACAGAGAGACGTACAGGCCGACAGACCCACCGAACGACAGACAAAAAATGTCGGTTCCAAAAACAAGTTTTCTATATGTTTTGAGACTTTTTACCTCGTTTTGATACAAAAAATTCGAAATTTCTGTCACCGATATTCCACCCCCACACATTCTACCTCTAATTTAATTTCCGCACACAATACCATATGTTGGATGGAATTGAAAGTTTTATAATAAACAAAACCTGTCTTTCTACTGGTGTTGTCTAAAAGCGCCCAATATTAGACTGAGTGCGGCATTGTGAATAGCGTGTAATAATTTCAGTGTTGATTTACTACCAGATGAGTAGGCTGCAGTACCGTAATTGAGTTTTGATCCTATTAACATCCTGTATAAAAATAATGGAAGTTTACTGTCTGAAGCCCAGTCTTTATTAGACAAAACTTATCTAATCTTGAATGACATTCCAGTGCCAAATTTTTAATATGTTCTTTCCAATTTAACCGTCTATCGAAAGTCATTTCCAGGAATTTTACAGTCCTTTCGTTGAAGTTGCTCGTCGTATAACGTAAGAGAAAGTGTGTTGGTAATATTATGTTTGGAAAATACTGCGTTTTATCTGTAGAAAATGTGAAACCAGTGTTTTGTGACCAGACCTCCAATCTAAATAAAAGATTTTGTGCCATTCTAAAGAGCTTGTCAGCATTTTTACTCTTACCATATATTACTAAGTCGTCTTCATATAGGCATCCTTTAAAATAAGTTTTCAAATATTTGAGGACGTCGTTTATAGCAAGAAGAAAGAGTGAGTGAGTTGAAAACGGATCCTTGAGGTAAACGATTTTCTTGCTTCATTTTTAGTGAAAGTACTTCATTACTTTTACTTAAAATGTTCTGTAATTAAGAAAACTGTTTATGAACGCACGTCAGTTTCCTCCAATCGCATAAGCCTTTAATGTTTTAATTATGCGTCCAAGCTGTGTCGAATGCCTTTATTATATCAAAGAACAAAGCGACGCATTTTTGTTTTGAGGCGAGTGCTTCGTGTATCATTTTCCAGAGATATTATGTGGTCCAGTGTGGATATGCCGCTGCGAAAGCCACTTTGCTCGACTATAATAATGTTTCTATATTCAAGGGTCTAGAGCAATCTTCTATTGATATTTTTTTCTGATAACTTGCATATAGCACATGTCAGTGATATAGGTCTGTATGACTTTGGATTGATTCTTGGATTTCCTGGTCTTAGGATCGGAATAATGGTGGATCGTAGCCGTTTTCATGAAAACTTTTGTTTTGTCTATATTATATTAAACAGTTTTAGCAGGTAATCATGGGCATTTGGTGGTAAGTCGGGCCCAGCACTTGTCTCCTTTAATGGTTTAAGGGCTTGACCATATTTCCTTTTAATCGGTAAGGGGACCATTGTCTTCTAATGGAACTTTTAGTTTGTTGAGTTCTTATTCCGGTTTAAAATCTATCAAATCTTTTTGATAACTCTTGGAACTTGTTTCGAGTCTATACCTGTCTACTAGAGCTTTGTAGATTTCGTCGTCTGTATAAACGATTGTATCTCCTGTTCGAAGGCAATTTATTTTGTGTTGGTAGTTTGTGACCGAAATTCTTTTAATTTTATTGTAGACAGACTTCTGTCATAGGAGTGCCATAGGGGTAAAACTGTTTATAGTGGCGACGTATTGAATCCATGATGTTTTCTTGGCAGTTTTTACTGTTAGTCTAGCCTAGTCAGTTTTATTTTATAGTGTCGACGTCTTTTTGTATTTATGAAAGGCGGTTTTACTTGCTTTAGTGTCTTTTTTGCCCTGGTCTGACCACCATGGAACTGATACGTAGTGTTTTACCAGATAAGTTTTTCCTATAGATACTGCTGCTGCATTTATAATGATACTTTTAAGTGATTCCTATGACTTATTTATACTTTCAATTATAGAAAATGATAACGTCTTGAACTCGACAGTGTGTGAGAAAAGTTTCCAGTCTGCAAGTTTAAGATTCCATTTTGGAAGTGGTAACGAATCGTGAGCATATTGATTCTTTTCTACAATAAGTGGATACCGGTTACTATTATATTTATATACTGCAACATGCCATGAGAGCACAAGGTATAAATTTGTGTCGCACATTGTCAAAACAAGGGGTGTGGCTTTTCCTGTGTTTATGTTAAATCTTGTTCCACTGACGTCTTTAAGAAGACATAAATTATTAGGGTCTGCTGCTTATTCTATAAGTTTTCCTCGTTGATCTGTATATGAGGAGCCTCATATATAAATGTATGCGTTCGCGTCCTCAAGGATCATTCTTGGTTGCGGTACTTGTTTTATTAGTTTTAGGAATTCATTTAGGAGTACATAAATTTATTGACCTGCTTCTTTGGCAATATTTGTTGCCCATAACCCACACTTGTTTTATATTCTTTGTTTTAAAATCGCCAATTTTGACGTTCTAATCGACCCTTTGATGTTTTTAGCATTAAAAGAACCACAAAATATTCGGAAAAATGCGTTTCGGTACTTTACGACCTGAGCGTGAAGTGTAAAACTTACCTCTAATGTGGGTTCTAGGGGTAAATTTGTCAACCGAAATTGTCAAAGGTTAATTTTTTCTTCATGAATTTGCTCATGCAGCAACTGGGAATTTATTACTAAAACATCGAGAAGGTGGAAAGTTATCCTCATGTGCAACATTTTGGATCGAAGTGGAATACTGTATCTTCCCATGCGACCATCAAACAAATTGATGACTGCCATATGTTAGTAGTCACTACACTTGGACAACTGATTTTCATAGTTTTGTTTTCGATCCTATCATATCTCCGTACTTTTTCTAATGCTAGTTTGCCATAAAATGTAGAAAGAAGTGTCATATGTTTATTGTCTTTCCAAACCAAAGAACCGAACTTCACTCCAGAGGGGTCTGAATATATCCGTTTTATATTCCCAGAGTCCACTATTTAATGTGTTCTTCTCTCAGAAAATTTCATTATTGGGTAGTCTCTTCCGCGTGACAGTCCCCAAGCTATAAAATCTTTGTTCAAATAGGCCATTAGAGGAACAGACGTATGATTAAAACATAAACAACTGTTTACAATTCTAGGCATAGTGTAAAATATACCAAAACAGTGCACAAGATTTAGGTGAATTGAGAGAACGCATTTGGATGAAGATGACACTAAGACTTCTGGAGGTTATGGCTAGATTTAGATTTACATTTCTTTATTAAGCTAATCGACAATCAAACATTGTATTAGATAAGTCATCACAAATGAAAAATAATAGCCACAATAAAATAATCAATAAAACATAGAAAACTAAGTTCCAAAAAATGGTTACAAAGCAATACAAAAACAACGAAATGACGCTGTATTTATCACAAACACAACATTTACAAGCTGCAACCAAAATATTCAGCAAGACTGTAATAAGACCTGGAGATAAAAAGAGACCTTAGCCCTGAACTAACATCTCTAATTTTGAGGGCTCTAAAGTCTGTTGGTAACTTGTTGAAGCATTTAGTAGACATATCATATGGACTAGATTCATATGTCGAATATCTGTAAATTGAATATTAGAGTTTATCCGTGATTCTTGTCGAATATCCATGATTGCCGCCCAGAAGTGTATAATCAGACGAGTTGAGTTTTGTGTACAATATGACTTTGTGTGTATAAACTGAAAAAGCCGCCATTATGCCAAGTTCGGTGAACCACGATCGGCAACTTGAATTGCGAAGAAGATATAACAGCAATCTAATAGCCCTTCTCTGAAGAACTAATAATTCGTGCACCGCACAACAGGTACCCCACACCTTTATACCAAAACTCAATGCAGGCTGAAAACAACGACAATAATATGTGTGAACCGTTTCCAATCTCACAGTACTTCCTTAGTCTCCCAATCGCATAACAATAAGATGAACACTTATGGCGCAGCCCATCGATATAATGGTCCCACCTCAGCTTTCTATTAATTGTAATTTCCAGAAATCAAGCTGTACTGTTAATCGAGATGGTTATATGGATACAAAGCCCAGTCAAACACCGCTTGAGAAGCACAGAATTGATGCTATGGAAACCAGAAGAAAAGGTGACTCTTAACCTCATTATTTCATCAAGAACTTCTTTTCAGTTATAGAAGCAAAGGGCATAGATGAACTGTTAGCTGGAAAATATTTAAAAACTTGAGGATACCCAGCAGTACCAAATACCTCCCGGATTGAGCCAAAAGAGAAATTAAATGCATTTGCGCATTTCAGTCTATTACTCAAAACGATATTATTTACCGACAATTTTGTTTTGTCTCTTTTGCTGACGCTTTTCTTTCCGCTACCGATAACGCTCCAGATTGCTCTGTTTTTACCAACTTTTTAACGGCCACAAGAACATGCCTGTAGATTTTCTTGGATTTCTTGTAATAACCACTAAAAAGATCGGTGGCTTGTTGATTAAGAATGTATATATCTTTTAGCTTTCTACTGGATGCTTTTATACCTAATGTAATACAAGGTACTGCTGAAGTGCTACCTCGAGTGAAATTGTGCTTTATAGGGAAAGATGATTCAAAAAATTTCGCAATCAAATAATTGAAAATTGCGTACTGTCTATCAACACCGCTTGTTTCTTCAAGCACATCTTGCCAAGACACAGAGGCTATGAGGCTTATAAAACCCGATATGTTTGCCATATTGCTCAGCTGACGGAATTGCCTTTTAATTTTGCTTACGCTTTTACCCTGACAATATATAGACAAAGATTGACCACTGTGATCAGACATATGATTATGGATGACTCCATATTCATGTAAAAAAGAATTCACAGGTAACAAGATATTATATACAGTGAGGACGTAAAGTAACCCCCCCCTCTAATTTCTGAACCGTCCAGTACATTGTAATGAAATTTGGAATGATAATATATGAGCAAGGTTTGCATTTTTTGACACATAAATGACTGCTTTAGATGTCAAGGTGAGAGCTGCGCGCGGTTTTGGAATATTTTTTTAATGGAAATGGGGATCGAGTGACACCTTATTTTGAAGGTCTTTTTATGCTCAGAACATTCTCCAGTTTTGAAAAAATTTGGTTCAGTATTTTCCAAATGAGAATCAATAATATCGGTGTCTGCGTTATGACTACCCTTGTTTATAACACACTTTTTCTAAAAAAGATTACTACTATTCATCAGTAGCAAATTATGCACACATTTGCATGTTGTTTGGAGAACCACAGAGGCTATTTAGTTCATCTGTGGTTTCTCCATTTTCTACACTTCTCTAATTATTACATGTCATTATTTATTGTTCCTGTCATACTGTTTTTTAATATCTCGATTTAGTGTTGACAGAAAGTATTTGTTCGAAATTTTTTTAAATGGCTCCTTCCTTACAAGATAAATTTGAAGCGGTTATTATTTTTGGCGAAGCTAAGCGAAATTACCATGATGCTGTTCGTATGTTCAATTTACTCTATCCGGAACGCCAAATATGCAGAAAATTTTTACAAAAACGAATTTCGAAATTTCAAGAAATGGTTACGGTGAAAGACGCTCCAAGGTCTAGTAGGCCTAAAATTGTAGAAGATGTAAAAGTCCAGGTCTTAGCTGAAATGACTGTGAATCCCCAACAGCCAACGAAGCACGTTGCTGAGGCATGTAATATTTCGCGTACTTCTGTTAAAAGGATTTTGAAAAGTAATAAGTTTCACCTCTATAAAAGGAAAATTATACACGAAATAACAGAAGACCATCCTGATAGACGACTCGAATTTTGCAAAATTATGTCAGGAAGAATCGTAGGGACTCATAACTACTTGCGGAATATATGTTTCAGTGACGAGAGTACTTTTTTTTACATGGGAAAGTTAATACCCAAAACTGTAGGTACTGGGGTGACGAAAACCCCCATGTTTTCCGGGAGGGACACACACAGTTTCCCCTGAAAATAAATGTTTGGGCGGGCATTTTGGGTAATCACATCATAGGTCCCATTTTTGAGGAAGAAAATCTTAATGGCCCCAGATATCTGGATATCTTGCAAAATACAATTACTTCACTTATTGATGATGTTGTTGCCCAAAACCCACATGAGTTTCAAGAGGTTTTATTTCAACAAGACGGAGCCCCACCTCACTATTTTAGACAAGTCAGAAATTACCTGGATGAGAGTTATAAAAATAGGTGGATTGGTCGTCGAGGTCCTACGGAATGGCCAGCTAGATCCCCAGACCTCACGCTTCTAGATTTTTTTCTTTGGGGATACGTTAAATATGAGGTTTATAAAACTGCTCCCGGTTCATGAGATGAACTAAGACAACGAATTACATATGTTTGTTCAAGAATAACGCCACAGGCGCTTCATAATGTCAGAGAAGAATTTACCCGTAGAATATTTATTTGTCAGGAGGTCCATGGTGGTATTTTCAACATCTGTTGAAGTAACCACATCAACAGTTTGTGCCTTTAGATTTTATTTGAATTGTTTTTCAATTTTCCCAGTTAGGGTTAATTAGTTGTTATTTGTTTACTGTTAAATTGTGTTTTATTTTGACACATAAATAATATCTAATAGGTAAAAAAATGTGTTATACACAAGGGTAGTCATAACACATAAACCGATATTATTGATTCTTATTTGAAAAATGCCGACTCAAATGTTTTCAAGACTGAAGAATGTTCTGTGCATAAAAAGACCTACAAAATGAGGTATCACTCGACGCCCGTTTCCATTTAAAAAAATATTCCAAAAGCGCGCGCAGCTGTCACCTTGACATCTAAACCTGTCATTTATATGTCAAAAAATGCAGACCTTGCTCTTATATCATCGTTCCAAATTTCATCACAATATACCGGACGGTTCAGAAATTAGAGGGGGGGGGGTGTGGTGTACTTTAGGTCCTCACTGTATATATACTGGTCATTGAAATCACCACAGACAACAATATCAAACCCACTGTATGTAGTGTTTAAAAGATTTAGGGCAAACACAGTCTCTTAATGAAAATAACACAATCTACAAGGCCACTGCTTTTGTATACAGTTAGAATGATGATAGTTAACTAATCATAACATAATTTAGCGGCTGCACACTCAAAATAAAAACACAACGAAAGTTTATTTATTTTAATACTGGGTTCAAGTCTTAATCCCTGTATACATATAATAGCTACATCACCATGCAAACGGCCCTTTTCTGCAAAAACAATCGACGAGACGGAAACCGCTCAAATCTATGAATCTAATTTCATCTTCACGACACCAGTGTAAAGAAATACAAAATAAATCATACTTGCACCTGTCAAAAATAGTTAAAGTTTATTCAGATAGATAAATTTTGAGAAGAGTTTCCTGATTTTATTTCTTACTGTATCATATCATAACTAAAGATTATCAACTTAAACTTTTCCTGTACTCTTCAATATAACAGACAAGAAAAAAATCTAATTATAATAATAATTTCTGTTGTAAATTTAAAAACTTTTTCGTCACTATTAAAATTTAACTGCTTAAACCTATTTATATAATTGCATAGATAATTAAGAGACCCTGCAAAATATGTATCGCATGACCTACTTTTATAGTTAGAGAAACAATCGATGACGTCCCCACGCTTAGACAGATGACGTCACAAATAAAACAAGTATATCACGACCCCACGCAGGATTTTCTCTAGTCACTGATTTACGAAATATCGAATTGGTTTATTTTATGTACATCAAATTGTATAGTATTTAACGCATTTGTATTGCTAATTAAAAATAAATGACAGGTTGTGACAATCTAACTCCCAGTCATTAGTTGTGCGAACAAATATATAATACTAACGTAGAAATCGAGGATGACTATCACATTTTCTCCATCGGCGTTTTTGCAATTAAAAAGCACCAATCTATTTTCGAACTACATTCATAACAGTTATTTATTATCCGGTACAGCACCCTATTAACTTAATCTGAATATAAGTTTTTTTGCTGTTCCCGATCCAAGATTTATTCACCATTACTGCAGAGACCGAAGCCTATAAATCGGCAAATTATTCTCGCCCTAGTGAATCGTAACGTTGCTGGATTTCCCTAATTATCCAAACAGAGCGTGTTTAGTGGTAATTTATGCACTGCCAGCTGGTGAAATACGGTCAGAACGTTGTGCCGACATAGAACGTGACTCCACGCAACGTTTCCTATACAACCGTCACTCTGATAACCTGACCACCCGATTACCACCCCCTTGAAGGCTAAGCTATTCATGGGCGTTCTCAAGGTTACAGACAAGAAGATTGCCAAGAAGGAAATGGAAATAATTAGGAACTAATTAAGCATTAATTGGATTCTCTAAATGACTTCTTAATATAGACTACGGCCTACGGGAGTTTTTGCTAATAGGATGACTTTTTGTTACGCTGAAATTTAAATACCTAAATATCCACTTTACTAAAAATTAGAGCGCTCAAACAGATATAATGAACTCTTTTCTGAATGTACTATTTCTATTAGGAATACTATTACATTTGAAATACAAGTGCCTTATTTTTGCTTTGATGTCTTGTTTGTTTTTTTAAGGCACACCGTAATTGCTAAACTGTTAACCATTCCTAAAGGGCGTTTAGCCTTACAGAATATTAGTCCTGGAAATTCTAGTTTACCTTTTAGGCAATGATTATTGTAATGGAATAAATTCTCACATTTGGTTAATCCCAACAACAACCATAAGAGCTCTAGTACACTCATGGCTGCTGACTTTTTTCAACTGTGCGTATTACTACCTAGAGTATTATTTGATAAATATATAAAAAATTAAAAAAATAAAAGTTTGTAACTTTTATATGCTGACACAAAATCTGTATTTACGCACTTTATCCTCTAAAGAGGAAAATCTTATAAGAAGTATTATGCTACATCACAATCCTTGTTCATAGCCTGCATATGGATAAAAAAATCGTCACCTTTGTTTTTTGGATAGTTCATTCCAAGATAATCGGAAACAAGATAGCAAATCAGGCCGTAATAGACGCCAAAGACTTTAAACATCTTAATGAGATTAGTATTAAAATTTAGTTAAGATACATAAACATAACGTAAGTATTGAAATGGAGACTAACTGAAAATAAGGCACAAAAGCAGCATATTTTTTTATTTTTATTTTATTTTTTATTTCAACAACACACCACGAGGGCTTACAGCCTAAATACTATCGTACCATGGGTGTCGACAAGGAGGAGAGAAGCAACTTATTAATTCTGGACTGAGGAGAGAAATGGGCCCGTAGTTGCTAGGAAGCGCTTTCGATCCTTTCTTGGGGACGGGTTGTACTCGAGCAGTTTTCCAGTTACTAGGGAATATGCCTTTATTGTAAGATGTCTGAAACAGACGAGTCAGGACAGGAGCAAGTTCTGGTGCGCATTTTTTGAGAACAATTGCTGGGATCTCGTCAAGGCCAGAGGCTTTCCTGGTATTAAGAGAAGAGATCATCTTTCGTACCTTTCTAGTTTTGAAAATGATTACCGTCATTTTATGCGCGACATTGGGGACTGTTGGTGGTTGAACATTTGGAGGTGGGTTGAGAGTAGAATTGCCGGCGAACAACGAGGCAAAAAGTTCAGCCTTGCCCAGGGCGGTAGAAACAATTTCATCCCCTGAGACAAGAGATGGGAACGTGCTCTTGCAGAAATTATTTCCAATAGATTTAGCAAGAGTCCAGAAGGCTTTGCTGCCGCTGGAGCTTAAGAGGACTTTGTTTTTGATGTGGTTATTAAACGAGTTTTTTGCCTCAGAAAGAATGCGGACATGGCGGTTTCTTGCGTCGTTAAATGCTTGACGGTTTTCTTGACTGTGATTGTGTAGAAGCTTTTTGTGAGCTTTGGTCTTTTAAAGTTTGGCCTTGTCACAGGATTTAGAGAACCAGGGCTTTTGAGTGGCTGCAGAGGTTTTCTGTGTACGTGGAATAGATAATTCCATGCCAGCTTGGATAATTTCGGTGACGTTTTGTGAGATATCAGAGGGGTCAGGATGAGAGAAGCAGACAGACGCCCATGGAAATGAGGAAAAGTAATCTCGCATTTCGTCCCAGTTCGCGGAGTTGTAGTGCCAAACGATACGTGGGTGTAATGACTGTGTGACCTCGGGTTGAATTGCGCAGGAACCAGTGACCATGCCATGGTCTGAGCGACCCATGGGGGCGGTGACTGATGTCTTATAGCAGTCAGGATTTGTAGTTAGAAGGAGATTCAAGGGATTTGAGCTGTGTGTTGGGATGCGAGGAAAGTAAGTAGGTTACTGAACCATATTGGCTAAAGAATTGCTGACTGCAAAGGCCTCCGCTGCTCTTCCTTGTGGATCGGTTTTTGAAGATCCTAGCCATTCCTTATTATGGACATTGAAGTCACCAAGAATAGTGACCTCGGGGGAAGGATATTCAGAAATCAGATGGTCGGTTTTTTCAGAAAGGTAGTCAAAGAGCTGGACAAAGTTATTGTCAGAAGGTGACCGGTAAATGCAACAGATGAATTTAGTTGCAGCCCTGAGAGAGATAGTCTTATCCATAGTATGTCTTTTCTTCCAGCTTCTAAATTGGGGAGTCTGGTGCAGGGTAGATTGCTACGGACGTACGCGCACACGCCTCCATGCAATCTAAAAGAAGTAAGGAGCTCATACCCCGGGAAATTAAGGTGATTAGTTGATGTTTTGGCACTGATTTGAGTTTCGGTCAGGAAGAGAAGTTGGGGCCTATTAGCTTGGAGGAAATGGTGGACGGAGTTCATGATAGAATTTTGGCCACATATATTCGAGAAGGATATTTTAAATCTCGATGCTGGCGCCCCCTGTACACCCCTCTCCCGGAGATCCGAATGGAGGGGTATTTTGCCTCCGGAATCTTTTGTGCAAGGAGGAGCTATTATCATTTTTGCTTTTAGGGGAAACCGACTCATACACCAGTACCGGAAACGTCCGTTGAGACTTCACCGGCCCCTTGATGCAAGGGATGGTACCTCCTCGGGCGTGAAAAAAATCCTTTACTATCACGTAAAGGAAAATTCCACTACCACCTACCATATTGCAAGTATACCACACCAGCCAACTATTAAAGAGCTGACCAGCTTTAGAACATGCTTTAATATATTTATTCAAGCAGTTCTTCTAAAAAAAGGAGCCACATATCTTCGCATTGATGTCGCGAAAATCTGTTCTATATCTATCACATGGCAGAACATGAATCACGGCGGATTTTTCGCCCATTTATACAAGATTGGTAGGAATTCACAACTTAATTTTTTTTAAATGAGCGCTAATTAGGCCCCCTAGAACACATATCCGGGGTTAGTTTCAATTTATATATATATATATATATATATATATATATATATATATATATATATATATATATATATATATATATATATATATATATATATATATATATATATATATATATATATATATATATGTATGTATCACACCGATAACTCAAAAAGTAACGGACTGATTTTGAATAAATTTGGTGAATACCTTCCTTTTGCAAGTGGCTTGGTTATCCAGGAAAATCGGCCAAGGTTTTTCTGGAAAGTTTTGTATTTTCTTTCGAAAAAAATTCATATCTCCGGAAATAACAAAATAAGGGCAACATGGATGTGCGCCATTATAGGTAAATCACCTATCAAAATTTAGCTCTCTAGGTTAAAAGGTAAAAGAGTTACAGGCATTTAAAGAAAAAAAATTGCAGTTTTCCTCAAAACGTCTAAGTCGCGATTAAAAACGTCAAAATTGGCAACACTTAGGCAAATAACCTGAGACTAATAGGAGCTTTGGATGGAAAATGTCTCAAGAAGAATGTTTTACAAAGTCTGAAGTCTCAGCTTCAACCATCGTTATTCTTCATTTTACTAAAATATTTCCAGAAAATTCATTTCAAATAGACCCTTTCTCTGATGCTTTAGCAGTACTCCTAGCTATTAAGTTTATCGCTTAATGGTATAAGTAATTATTACCTAGACCATTAAGCGATAAACAAAAATTATTTTTGTCGAGTTTTCGTAAAAAAACAATAAAACAATATCCGTTATTACACAAGAAACGAAAAAAAATTGTATACATTAATTATGGGCTGTCTTGAGCTACATCTTAAAAAAATATTTCTACAATGACAGGATGGCCCATAAGTCGTTGGTGATGTTACTTTTTTTAATCGAACACGCCTTATGTTATTGCATTTTTGCATTTTCCATCGAAATAGAATGCATGTTTGTAAGAAAAGAAATTCGGAACGCAGCAAGTGCGTTATGGTAGCGAATTTTTATTAAATGCTTCAAATTTGAATAGCTCAATTTGGTATTAACCTATAAGATTGACCAAGACACCAGTTTTTTCGGGAACACTTAAGTTTACTTTCGGAAATTTTTGTACATTTTCAAACAATAAAGTTATCTTGATGAAACATGGCACATTGTTTCTACTATATAGCTTATACCGGTAACCAAATTTTATGCCTGCTTTTAAAAAACACACATATTTGCTATTAAAAGCATTTTTATGAAAATTCACTGCTAGAACGCACTTGCTGCGTCCAGACTTTTTTTAAGAATGACGAAATTGTTTTAGGCCCATTCATACTTGCAGCTTTGCTAACCCGGTACACTCTCGTTCAAATTGTAAATAATTCTACTTCCACATCGTCACAACGTATAAAGTATCGCATCGGCGACAAAAATTTTGAATTTTTTTTCCGCTCAAACTTCGTAAAAAGTATCAAAGCATATAGGAAACATGATTTGGCAAGGAATTTTTTTTGTCTGTCGGTCTGTATGTCTGTCTGTCTGTTTATAGCCACGATAACTTTACAAAGAATTAAGACATCGTCTTCAAATTTGGTACACAGTTAGCATTCAACAAAGGAACGGTTCTCATTGTTTTTGGGTAACATCGCTTAAGGGGGTCGGGGATGCATGGGGTGTGATTTGGTGAAAAGAGGTGAAAGGAGAACCCTGGGATCGAACCCAGTACCCTTCAGTTCCGATGCACACGTTCTTACCAATGAACCACCAAGGCTGTTGGCAGAAATGTGTCGATTTTAATGCTGAATATTAAAACATATTATCTCCCGGACAGAAATTCCTTAGCGTTTACATTTATATGTAGGTACGCCTGTCTGAAATAAATGTGATGTAATAAGTATCAGATGTAAACACACCGTTACTTGTACTGTAATATTATTTTCATTTGTCATAATATTAAATTAAACGTTTGCTAATGCCAGCCTCAAATTTAAATAATATTTACTTTAATGTATACATTTTTTATTAGCTGCTTAATCGACACCGTCAACTGAAATATTTCTTAATAATGATAAAGCTATGAATGTGAAGTTGCTGTGTTATTAGTGTTAGTGATAAGGTTTCATCGGCTGTAAGTCGGGATACGTTCACAGCACCTTCTGCATGTTTCTTGCTATAATTTGATCACATTTACCAGGAAGAATAAAGAATTTCATCAAAACTTTCTTTGAATGTTTATTGCCTTCCATTTTGATCACTTTCAAAAGAAAATTTCGTTAGAGAACGCGCAAACGGTTTATTATTGATGCAATAATTATCAAACAAATTTTAATAATGACATGCTTCATGACATATCATACTATAATACATACAAAATATGACAAAATAATTCGATATTTATAGAAATCTGCTTTTATTTCGGAAACCTGACTATTTAAGTATATGAACATGATACAGCATTTGAAATAAACTTTAATGGTCTTTCAGGGCATTTAATACTATACAGGCTGTTCCATTTCAAAAACTTTTCACCATGTTTGTACCTATTAATCACAAATTTTGAACAATCCTGTATAATGGAGAATAAATTTAGACCTCGGTAATAAACATGACATTGGTAAACTACATCCAAAATTTCAGCTCTCTTAAAAATTCAAATACCGCAGTAACAAACATTTAATCGAAGCCATGTTTTGCACAAAAAATAAGGGAAAAAACAAGGAAATCAATTAATTTCTAGGAAATCGCTGGATATAGGTATAGGGAAGGGTCATAGAAAAATAATCGAAAAGCAATAGTGAAGCGAAATAGTTAAAAATGATACTAAATATGCATTTTAATGTTTAATGTATTATTTTGCTATTGTTATATCCAGCATTCTAGTGTCTTTTTTGTTGAGTATATTTCCTGTTTTTGGTTTTTCTTGCACTTTTGTATACAACTGACTATAAGCATTTATGTCAGAAATCATGTTTTTATTTGCCATTTTTACCTAATTTTTTACTGTTCCCAATTCTATGAATTCAATAAAATGTAATTATTTATAACTTTTAATATAAGACTAAATTAATAATTATTCCCATGAAAATTCACTACCGTAATGCATTTACTGCGTCCCGATTTTCATAAATAATTACCTTATAAATAATATACCACCTGTGGCTAATGGTTTCGGATGAGGCCATACCAAAACTATTTTTAGAGACGCAACTATTGTACGCCACTGACTTAAAATACAGTTATTTTACTTACTAGCCACATTACTTCGTGCAGAAAAAATTGCGTGTAAGTACAACATGATTTTTCATATTCTTATATTATTGATAATCAACTCATGAATATTAACTAAAACCATTTAAGTAGGGACACAAGAGAGAAAGGGTGCGAGGGTGCAGGTATATATTAAACCGCGCATTACATATTCTCATTCGCTAGGGAAATTATTCAAGAAAAAATGTCGCTAAATGTAATAAGGTTACCATGCGAAAGAATAGTAGTGTTATCGGGCTTGCTTGTTACTATTCAGGCAATTTAGGAGATTAAATGTCACCCTAAGGTGGAACCAAGTTGTAAATGTGAAACCTAATTTTTACCTTTAGTGACATTTACTCTATTAGAGTTTTCAGAGATTAGAGTATATTGTTTTCTTTTAAATTAAAATATAACACGTAATTAATTAAAAAAAAAAAATTGGCGACGCAGTGCGTTATATTGCACATTATTAGTACGGAGTATTACTAAAATGAATACTTTAAATATACACAGACTTTGAAGATCGATTTTAGAGGTCATAGTACGGGCTCATTTAAAGCACTATTTCGAAAATGTTACCATCGATATCTCTCTATTATCAAAAAACTCTTGTGTTCTAGATCCTATCGAAAAAAATACCCAAAACTCAATTTTCTATAAAGCTAGAAAATTAAGATTTGGTATATCTAGGTAGTGAAACTCTTTAAAAGAAACTTGTACTACAAATTTCAATAAAATTAGAAAAGCTTTCCAGAAGAAAATATAATTCATATTTAGAAAAAAGCCTGAACACAGCAAGTGCGTTATGGTAGTGAATTTTCATAGAAATGATCTGGCACAGAATATTTTATTATAACTTTTTTTCTTGTAACATAGAAATCTAAATTTTGTTAAGTGGTTTCCTTTTTGTATCGTAAATCTACCTACCAAATTTGGTTATCATAACTTCTTATTTTTCGAGATAAACATTTTTTTGAAATAAAAACTCAAAATTTTCCCGGAAAACCTCGTCCGATTTTCCTGACTAACAAACTTATCCAAGCCACTTACAAAAGGAAGGCACATGCCAAATCTTAACATATATACATACATACATATATATATATATATATATATATATATATATATATATATATATATATATATATATATATATATATATATATATATATATATATATATATATAAACATATAGAAATTGAAACTGACCTCGGATATGGGTTCCAGGCGTCCTAGTTCCCCGCTTATTTGCAAAAGTTGTTTCAAAATTCAAAAGTCGAGATCTCCCCATTAGTGAATTTTTTCTACGAAAATTAACTAAAAGTAAAGTATCTGCCAAATCATAAACGTAACAGTTATTTTTCCTAATTAATCGCATGGAAGATTACGTTATAGTCAACCTAATCAAACTTTTTTAAAAACCAACTCTCCATTAGTGACTTTTATTGATAAAAATTCAATTATATCAACATTAACAAAATGTCTGCTAAAAATTATAATTTTACACTCAAAGCTGATAAAGTTGTTCAGGCGTTTTAAACAAAAATGAACTCAAGTTCGAAACGTATGGAATCTGCACACTATTATTGTTTCTACCAAATATATTAAAGTGAAGCAAAACAAAACGTTACATGCACTGAGCTAGTTCTGACCCCGAGCCGTCTGCGTAGAAGATATGTACTTGACGCCAACTTCATACCCTGCGAAAATCTATATTATATTAGAAATAAACGTAGAAACTAATTACACAATTAATTGAATTGTGACTTGAAACACATTTGTAATTGCTGACAAAATATTTAAATGGTTCTTGGGATTTCTGTGGCCAAGATTTCTCGGTTGCTAGTTCGGGTAGTATGTTTTATACAGGTTGTTTGTATTGTTTGGTTATTCGTGATTTATGATTTATGCCTGTTGTATAGATCAATTAATGTATGGCAGTTAACTACTCTGTCTGTCCGGCATTGGACTTTAAACACTTAAGTCGTTTTAATGCATGTCGTTCAGATTTTTCTTTTTAAATTTAGAAAACCAACTTTTGTCAACCCAGTTACTTAGGATTCGCATCACCAAAAACGAATGGCTTTTATAACACATGTAATAAATATCAATAATCGAGTATCAAAGACCAAGGTTCTTATTTGAGTATATTTGCTACCACTTGATTATTGCTGATCCTCGCGTCCTTTTTCTCTCCATGTCCACAATCCTACAATTTATAGTCTGTTAATGTCCGGCTTAATCAAAGTCAAATGTTTCGCTTTATATATTACAATACTGAAAACATATCTAGTACATTTAATGTAAGGACACTTTACTATATAACTCTCGTAGCCTACCACCATAAACACCGGAATATGCTGACATTCATTGACCATAACCAGAGTACTAAGAACAGAGAATGAGGTGACGTCAAAGTATCATAATTTTCAAAGCCCTTGTGCCAGAGAAGTTAAATTTTTTGTTTCCGCGATGTTGCAACTTTTTGCCACCTGACATCAAAGAAATACTTAACAGGAAACACTTTAACAGAAAGGTAAATTTCTTTCTGCGTACCACAGAAAAAAAAGATACGTGCCTTGCTCAATGTTGCATAGATTTAATAAAATGGCTGGTTGGGATTGATATTTGTGATGTCGATTGGGGCTCGGTAATGGTTGTTGGTTATTGTATATTTGTGGACAGTGGTTAGTCTTTAGATAAACGATATGTAATTTACAAGTATTGGTGGCAGTAAATGACTGGGAAGACGAGCTTAGCTCTTCGGGGTCATCTGTCAGCAATAGTTAATACCATGCAATGGTTTGTTGTATTGTAGGCTAATTTAAGTTGGATTTCTACGTATTTTCGTTACATAATGTTGTACGGCTTTGTAAAATAAACTACTATTATATATAGGGTAGTGGAACCAGTTTTGGACATGTACCCAATAATGGACATGTAAGACTTTTGCGCATTTAAATAAGCATTTACGTTAGGTACAGATTTCTGTAAACTCTACAAATCGTTCTCTCAACCTTATAAACTGTAATTTCGTTAACACTAGTTATGACAGATGTCGCCACTATCTAGAAAAGCAACATTTAGGTATCAGTTCTCAAATTGGCGCCAAGTTAGTGAATTTGTTAGTGATAGACTTAAGAAAGACAATCGTTTTCTTAAGCCTTAATAGCCGCAATAATTTGTTTATTTGAAGTTTACAAGTTATATCTAATTCCTAAGGTATGTATTTAACTAAATATAAGCTTTTGTCGACTGTGCTTCGTGTTTTAATGCTTTTAGGTTAGGTGTCCAACACTGGATCACATAATCCTATCAAGAACCTTAAATGGACATACTGTCCATTTAAGGAAAAAAGATGTTTTAATAATATTTACTGACCCGCTAGCTAGAAATTTATATTGCTTTCTTTTGCTATAAGTCACACACTTATCTAACAACCGGATCCAGTGTTGGACAGGATGTCCATCAAAGGGCATTTGAGTGTGTCCATTACTGGTACCAGCAAGAATGTGATTTTTATTCTTTTTTCCAGATTCTTTTGTTAAATATGGAGAAGAAGCAGTTCAAGAAATATACTCCCGAACAAATGGCTGAAGCTTTAGCAGCTGCTAAGCTTGGTATGCCCGTTAATACTGCCAGCAAAAGATTCAATGTGCCCCGTATAACATTAAGAAATAAGTTAAAGGGCATAAGCCCTGAGGTGTGCAATATGGGTCCTCCTACGGTACTCTCAGAAGAAGAGGAAAGTCGCATTATCACCTGGATTGTTGATATTGCAAGAGCTGGATTTCCAGTAACCAAACAATCCTTAATGGACACAGTCGCAAAGTTAATTAAAGAACTCAATCGTGAAACTCCATTTTCTGACGGCATTCCGGGGAAAAAATGGTTCAAATCTTTCTTAAAAAGACATCCAAATATATCGTTGAAAATCTCTGAGAAGCTCACTGGTTATCGAAATCAGTTAACTGAGACTGATATACGCAATTGGTTTAAGGAGGTTTCAAACTACTTTGAAGAAAACCATTATAACGAAATCTTAGAAAATGGAAATCGCATATTTAATGCTGATGAGACAGCTATTTCGTTATGTCCTAAAACGGGAAAAGTACTGGCACCTAAAGGAGTCAAAAATATTTATGATGTTTCTAAGACTTCAGAAAAGGAAAGCCTTACAGTTCTGTTAACAGTGTCAGCCTCTGGAAAAATTGCTCCACCTATGGTAGTGTATCCATATAAGAGAATCCCCTCCGAAATAGTAAACAGTTTTCCGAAAGGTTGGGGCCTAGGTAAGTCAGAATCGGAATGGATGACGGGAGAGGTTTTTTTCGAATATATGGCGAATATTTTCGAACCGTGGCTAACAGAGACCAATGTAGAACGCCCTGTAATATTTTTTGTTGATGGACACAAGTCACATCTAACATTACACCTAAGTATGTTTTTGCGAGAAAAACAGATAATTCTAGTAGCATTTTATCCAAATGCGACACATGTGTTACAACCTTTGGACGTTTCCGTGTTTTATCCGTTAAAAAGTAAATGGAAATTATATGTCAGAAAGTGGCTAACAGAACATGAGAACCGACAAGTAATGAGGCAGAATGTTGCTCCACTGCTAGAAAATATTCTAAACGATTTTTCACCAGAAACCATTGTAAACGGTTTTCGAGTTTGTGGGCTTTTTCCGTTTGATCCAAATAATGTCGACTATTCTAAAATGATACAGAAGTCAAATGGAAACGAGAAAGAGGGATATGACAAAACATCTAACCAAACTCATCACACAGTTCAAGAGATCAAAAGTTGTTTGAGCGTTCTAGAATCGAACATTCCACTGTCAATACTTAAAGCTATGAAAGAGCATCCTGAGGAGGAATGGAAGGGACCTGAATCGTCAAAGGATTTGTATGATGTTTGGAAAAAGATGATCAAATTGACTAGCATGTCAGTTTCAAATGAGACTGAAAATATAATTGAAACTGTAAATAAGAACAACAAAGAATCATTTGAAATTCTGCAAGAAGACGAGAACGTAGACATACATGTTGAAGAGGCCCAAGCAATTGAACTTGACAAAAATGTTAAGCATACTCCAGACTTGGCAATTCCCTCAACGTCGAGAACCAATGTTCCTGAAGTGAATATTATGTATTACCATCCAGAAAACCAAACTAATGATCAACAAATTGAAGAGACATTAGCAGAGGCACATACGCAATCGAAAGAATCCCCTTTTAAAAAATACCTATTTTGGCCTAAAGATGAAATAAAAAGTAAAAAAAAAGTACAAGAAAGATCCCGTTCGGTCATTACATCTGACTATTGGTTAAACGAGCAGCGTAAGAAGGAAAACTTTAAATTAGAGAGAGAACAATTAAAAGAAAATAGAAAACGAGCTAGAGAAGAGAAACGACAAGAAAAATTAAAAAATAACCAAACAAAAAAATTTAAGAAAGCTGAAACCAAAGATAAAAAAGCAGCACCGAAGAAAGTAGAACAAAATAATAAACTGGATTGGAAATGTAGCAAATGTAGACTGGCTTGGAAAGATCAGCATTTTTTTGAGAGGAAGGCAAAATGGTTAAGTTGTATTAGTTGCCCAAATAAGGTTCATAAGATCTGTGTTCCGATAAAATATATGGATTCACTAGGTTTAAGTACCTGTGATTCTGAAGACGAATTACAGTTTGTGTGTGAAGACTGTGGAATTACTGTAGACAGCAGTGACGTAAATGAAGATTGGGACAACGAAACAGACGAATATTAAAAGTTAGACAAAGTTATTAAGAATACTTCTGTATTTCATGTAGGCTTCTATCTGTATTACCGCTAATAATTCACAAATAAATAAATAAGTTCATCATTCACGTGCATACATTCCGATTCTAATTTTGGGTATCTACTACCTATACAGGTATATCAAAAGTAATATATTATAGTTGGGTACAAAGGGAGGTTGGGTGATGAATGTCCACAAGCAAAAAAAACATTTCAAAAACTCACTTATCTAGGAAAATGTGCTCATACCTTTGTATATTAGGTACTTACATATCTTCCTACACATGACATGGCAGTAGCTTAACTATATGATTGTCTACCTTTATTGAAAAAAATAGATTTAGAAAATGATGTCCATTACTGCATCCATGAGTGTCCAAATTAGGAACGAAAAAAAATTGGGGTGTCCAACACTAGAGCAATGAACATTATTAGAAGAAAAATTAGTTATCATATATTAATTTAATTTTGAAGATCGCAGATATTGAATAATTGAAAGTATATAACGAGCTGTATTTATGTATATAACTTAATCACCCTAACCTAATTCAAAGATGTATTATGGCTATTGGAACCAATAGTAAACCTTAACATGTCCATCACTGGTTCCACTACCCTATATATATATATATATGTATATATATATATATATATATATATATATATATATATATATATATATATATGTATATATATATATATATATATATATATATATATATATATATATATATATATATATATATATATAATATATATATATATATATATATGGTGGATGTTTAAAGTGCCCAACATCGCATGCACACGGGACCAATGGCATTATGCGCCCTCCGAAGGCGGAACGTGCAGACATGCAACTTCTTAAATTACAATGGCAAAACCTCGGCTAATGTTAATTGTACAGTATACATACTGAAAAACTGAAGGGGAAACTCTGAGAATCGAACTCGGTACCCCTCAGTTCAGAGGCACAGGTCCCTACCACTGAACCACCAAGGGTCTCATGTAGAAGTAAAAAGGAAATTATATTAGTAACTGTTTGATTATGACAAATAACTAGAATAAAATTTAGATGTTGAGCTTTAACTAGTATACGTAATTTAGGCTTGGTTATACTACAATATGTGAACAATAGTGAGCCAGATAATAGGGTAATAGCTTATAAATTAGGTGATGGAGTTACTTTCTAAATTAACTTATAAAGAGGTGTGCCTCTATTAGATGTTATCTACCAACAGCCCTTCGTGATTTACTAGGTGTAAGTAAGGTATACAGTAAACTGTTATTACCTCTTAGGTGGTTATTTTAACACAACACAGTTTTATCTAAATTTATCACAGAATACTGGTATTAGGAGTATTATTGGGAATCAATTAATTGAGAGTACATTTAAGCAGCTTTTAATTTACTTAACCAACACAAAAGTGATATGTAGGTTGATTATTACAATTCTTTTATGCATTATTTAAACAACTGGATTAATTCAAAATACACACTTGTACTAGTGGATAACTCAAAAGACAACGGGCCGGTTTCAAGCAAATTTGATGAGTGCCGTCCTTTTTCAAATGAATTAATACTAATTCTAACAATTATCAATCCTCTGATGACGCTAACTCGGTTAGTAAAACGATCCTCGCGGTTTTTAAACTGTGTTGTCGTGGTTTTGGTTTTCCAAGAGTGCTTACCCTGTATATATGTAAACAGATAAAAACGGAAACTAACCCCGTATATGGGTTCTAAGGGGGCTAGTTCGCGCTCATTTTATGAAATCTATTCAAAATCCACAAGTCGCGGTCTCCTCATAATTCTTAGAATTACTCATCATCTGATGACGCTAACTTGGTTAGTGAAACGATCCTCGGGTTTTTAAAAATGTGTTGTGATGATTTGGGTTCTACAAGTGTGCTCATCGGTGCTCATCACAGATTCCAACATTCAGTTAGTCGTATATATATATATATATATATATATATATATATATATATATATATATATATATATATATATATATATATATATATATATATATAAGCTCAATATTGGGGTTATTAGAAAAAAATGTATACGTCAATTATAGGGGGATTTGTTTGGTGATACAATTGTTCGAAATCGAAAACCTCTTATATTATTGCATTTTCCGTCGAATTATATATATATATATATATATATATATATATATATATATATATATATATATATATATATATATATATATATATATATATATATATATATATATATATATATATATTGCACGTTTGTAAAAAAAATTGTTGGGTTCATAGTTTTTGAGTTATTTCAATTGGTTTACATTTTCGGCAAACATCAAAAAATACGATACAGCGTTTTTACCAACATTTCTATCAATATATCCATAAAAATGACGCATTCAGAGAGGTTTCCGTTTATATTATTCCTGAAAAAAGTCGAGGTCCCGTATACAATTTTGTTTGTTTCCGTAGAAATCATTGTGTGTAAAATGTTTGTGAATTTTTGGTAATTAATAATAAATGTTTAATAAGCTATTGTAAAAAAAATACTTTCGGATTTTCGTGTAAAAAAAGTTTTTTCATTAGAATTTTTTTTGCAAAATTTGTCGTAATGCTTTTTGTGAACAATAATATCTTGGTAGGTGATAAAGAGCTTGAAGAAGTTCGTTGACCAGAAAAAATCGAAATTTTTTCAGGAACATTTCAAGTTTATTTTTTGAATTTTTGTCACTTTTTTAAACAATAAACTTATTTTGAGGGAATATTATACATGATTTTTATTATATAGGTTATACTGGTAACCAAATTTTATGCCTGCTTTCATTAAAAAACGAAACATTTTTATGAAACTTAAAATTCACTTCCATAAAGCACTTGCTGTGTCTCGTCTTGTTTTGCTCTGTTGTCGCGATGGTTTTGATAATATGTGTTTGGAATCAAAACGTCTAGTTTTCATAAGCTCTAGACACGGTTCAACCCGAGAACTTTTTAAACATTTTCTAACACACACACACACACACACACACACACACACACACACACACACACACACACACACACACACACACACACACACACACACACACACACACACACACACACACACACACACACACACACACACACACACACACACACACACACACACACACACACACACACACACACACACACACACACACACACACACACACACACACACACACACACACACGTTACAGGGTGTCATGTTTTAATCTGAAATTGGCGTGTTTTGCGATTTTTTAATAAATGTGCACAATAATTGAAAATTTAATCAAATTGACGGAAAATTGCAAATAACCGTGTAAATAAGTTCTAGTGGTTCTAAACCGCGAATATTTGATAGGAGTTTTTCATCACAAAGTTTCGATACCCCCAGTAGCAGACTTTTTATGTGAAAATTCGATTATATACAATTGTCCTATTTAAAAAGCCGTATTTTAAGATTGTATTAAAAGAAACGCCATGCCCAATTCTTTTTCTAAAATGTATATACTCACTAGAATTTTGTAATCAGATTTTTAGTAAATTTTTATATAAAAAGAATCGCTAATAGAGAGGTATCGATAGTGAGACTTTGCAAAAAAAATTCAAATGAGCGCGTACTAGGACCCCTAGAACACATATCTGGGGTCAATTGAAATTTATTTACACTTTTATTTAGCACACTCATTTTTTTTTGAAAGTTTTATCAACTCGTTTAAAAATTATTCACAGTTGAAGATGCAAAAACGCATTTCAGTCATTCCGATAAGAAATGTGCTAATAGTCAATGTTTTGTTGATTTGTAAACAAAAAATTGACTATTAGAACATTTCTTATCGGAATGAGAGTAATTCGGTTTATTATTTCAGTTTATCGGTCGGTTTGATACTGGATAGTACTACCGAAAATTATTTCACAATGGTGTATTCTGTAAAAAAAAGAGCTGAAATAAATACTCTTTTTTTTTTCTCAAAAACGATGACTGTGCCAACCGTACCGCAAATTTGTTTAATGAACGAGATCTGAAAAGACATGTTAACAGAAAATACATTTTGGAGTTAGTTGCAAAGTTTCGGCAAAGTGGTTCAGTAGCCAACAGAAAACGGGATCCTGATTGTGAATTTCCGGTTAGAAATGAGACTACTGAGATTGAAGATTTAGGACAAATTGCTGCAGACCCAACTTTGAGCACGAGAAAATTGGCCACTGTTTCAAACATCAAAAGAAGAACCATTCAGCGGATATTGAAGCATCATAAATTTCACCCGTAAAAAATTCATCTTCTACAACAAGTGAATGAAGATGAATTTGATCGGCAGCTGGAGTTTTGTGAAGCTATGACTGCACCAATAGCTGATAACGGAAACTTTCTGTTCAATATCTGTTTTTCAGACGAGTGTACATTTAATTGAACAGAACAGTCAATCGTCATAATTGTCGTTATTGGGCAGATAATAATCCAAGAAATTTTCCGAAACCCACAGTCAAACTCCACAGAAAATGAATGTCTGGACTGGCATTTTTGGAGACCGTTTAATCGGACCAATTTTTCTTGATGACAATTTGAGTGGCGAAACGTATTTGGAGTTACTAGAAGATATCGTTTACCATCTACTAATTGACATTGTTGGAAATGAGGATCGCTATCAGGAAAATCAATTAGTGTTTCTACAAGATGGAACTCCTCCGTATTTTTCACAACGTGTTAGGGAGTATTTGAGCAGAGAGTTCCAAAAGCAATGGATTGGGCGTAGAGGTGCTACTGAGTGGCCCCCTAGATCACCGGATTTAACTCCTTTAGACTTATTTCTATGGGGCCACTTAACGAGTAGAATTTACGCAACAGAACCGGAGTCTCTGGAAGAACTACGACGATGCATTGTTGAAGAATGCCTTATAATAACTCCACAAATGCTTCAGCATGTCAGAGCTCGTTTTGAGAAAAATTTGTACTTTTGTATGGAAGCTGGTGGTCAACAATTTGAACACTCACTTAATTGAACAAACATTTCTGAACGTTTGGTTTTGTTTTTTTAATTTAATTACGAAAAATTGACTGATTAGTGCATTTCTTATCACAATGAATGAAATACGTTCTTGCAAATCCAACTGTGAACAATTTTTAAACTAATTGATAAAACTTCAAAAAAAAAATAGTGTGCTGAATTCAGAAAAGAAAAAGCTTTCAAATGAGGTAACACTCGACCCATGTTCCCTATTTAAAATATAAGGGCTGTTATCACCACCCTTAAGGGGTTGATGTGACAAAGTTGAGTTTTATGTCAAAACATGTCCCCCTCAATATTAAAATTGACGTGTTTCAGCGTTTCTTAAAAGAAAAAAAAATGTCTGGACGCAAATCGGTCTGTTTCGTTTTCAATGGGCGACCCTGTATATATAATATATATATATATATATATATATATATATATATATATATATATATATATATATATATATATATATATATATATATATATATATATATATATATATATATATATATATATCTGTATCCAACCAATAACTCAAAAAAGAATTAACCGATTTTGATGAAACTCGGCAAGTGCCTTTCTTTTATTGATGGCTTGGATGAGTTCGTTAGCTAGGAAAATCGGACAACCTTTTTTCGGGAAAATTTTAAGTTTTATTTAAAAAACAAATTTTTTCTCTGAAAATTACAGAGCTATTTTAATAAAATTTGCCTTGCGAAAGACCTTACTACACACCAAAATTCAACTTTCCAAGTTTCTAGAAATTTAAGTTAAGTATTCAAATTTGGAATTTTCTTTCGAAACTTTCTCCGATAAGTACAATGTTATTTTAATAAAATTCCCCTTGGAAAGGTCTTACTACACCAAAATTTAACTTTCTAAGTTTGTAGAAAATTGAGTTACTAAAATTTGAAACATTTAATAAAAATTCACTACCATAACGCACTTGCTGCGTCCCGAACTTTTTTCTACACCGACAATTAAGAGAGTCAATAAGGTTAACATTTTATGTGAATCACCTGTACCGCTACACATTCTATAAACTTATATCTCTCAAATGCTAAATTAAAACTGGACATCACACTAGCATATTCTATCTGTGAAACTCCAAGTGTGAACTGCTAAACATTTAACCTTTAGTAGCTAATACTCGATAAAAATCTCAGATGAGATTATCTGTGTGTATATTTAGGACATTAATGGTTGTGTTTGTTTACATTCATGTTTTGCATACCATCTATAAAAGTTCGAAAAGTTTTGTAATAAAGGTGGTGGTATCAATCCATTTTTATCTTAATTACACACAGTCGTAAAGATAGGTTATTAAATTACACCCAGATGGACACATGCAAACACGAAACCCTGGAAGTTATTACCGTCTATTATTCACAAACGTGCTGTTTATAGCAATCGTCTGTTATTGAGAAAAACGCGACTGTGATGAACATCATGCAAGGCCGTGGAATGTGGTCAATTTTTAATACCATGTTTACTGTCATTTTTTACTACCGTATGCTGGACAAAAAATTGTTTGTTCCCTTGATCCTGATATTAAATAAGGTGTCAATCATTACAGCAAAAAAATAATGCCTACTTAAAGAAATTTACAAAAAGGGGCTCTAGTTAGCGAATCACATGGATCGTGGTAGAAGTTTAGGGTTCACATCTACCCCGGCCTGTCAATCACGATTTCAAATTAATAATTAAGTAAATCCAAACAAACAAAAAAATTGCTCAAGTGCATGTCGATCCTGAAAAACTAGACTATGTGTTATTAAAATACATTACAATTGGAGTTGTTTTATATACATTTTAAAAGTCCTGAAAAAAGCTGCATATCCGTAAAAAGTTCGAAGCATTTGGTTTTAAAAGATTAAATTGGTAAAGTAGCAATGAGGAAGTTGCATATAATTTACTTTAGATAAAAAACGTATTTAAAGTACAGCAAAATACGTTAAAAATATATGTCTACAACCAAACCCCCCGTAAAGTGAACCACTAATTAGTAATTAATTATTGAAATATTGAATATAATTCAAAAATACAGGGTGGGAGAAAACGCGATCTGATTGGTGAAGAGGTTTGTGACGTCACGATCTGGTACATCTGCGTGATACCGTTGTGTTTACATCGAATTGCGAGCAGTTTTATCATAATTTTAAGTAGCTTTGGTGTTTAGTGTATAATATAGGTTCAAAGGTAGTAAGTTGTGTTTAATCTAGTTTAGTGTGTGACTGTGCGATGACTTCAGCAGATTCAGAATCACAATACGAGAATGCGAAATACATAACAGTGCCTGGACATAAATATTATAACTGCTGTATAGTGCCCAAATGTACTTCTACAACAATAACTACCCCCAACAAATTATTCTTTAATGTACCTTAGGATGAGAAAATCAGGAAGTGTATATTTTTCTTGTAGATTATTTGAATGGAGAACATTTTGAGGTTATGTTTTTATTTACATTATATTTTATGAGAAATTACAACATAAAATCCAACAAAGATATTTAAAGGATAAAATAAGGTTCATATCAGACACGTACCTCCCAGCTTTCACTCCTTTTAGCTCAGCATCCATGAAATTCTGGTAGTTTTCTAAAAACGCAAACATTGCTAGTACATCAATTTTTGGTACATTATGAGATAGTTCTTGGACAAATTCAACTTCTGTAGCTATACTATAAGACTGCACAGTTTTTAAAATAATTAATACGAGTATATAGATATTAACAATAATATAAGTTGATAACAATAACTATCCGGCACACGTAAGTTGCATAAACACTAATGATATGAGGATCTCTGTGTGAGTAAGCGAGACTCGTTTGGCCGATACCGGATCGTGACGTCACAGTAGGCCGTCTTTGTTTACGGCTGCGTTTTGGCGCGGAGAGAATTATTTTGATTTTCTATATTTTTTTACAGGAAAACTATTAGTTAAAAATTTAAATTTTATATTCCAATTGATTTTATATAATGTGGGGAATTGAATAAGAGAAGAATAAAAAATGTGCAAATTCCTCATTGTTTAAGCTAGGAGCTTTTTTGTGGATAACCTGACATATATTAGCGCTAAATAAGTACCTATTGGTAAGTACAATTTGGAAAACCCAATTCACCACAATAGAGTTTTTCGACCTGACGATCGTTTCGCTAACAAAGTTACCGTCATCAGAGGGATTTTATTTATAAAACCACTTTTAAAAGTGTCTTGTAATGTATCCCGCAATTTTAACTTTGTTACGATCGACCCTTTAGCCCGTCGTACCATTTTATTTGCTCTACCAACTATCTAAGGAATTCTCAATGACTGTTACATTTTTCTAAACAATAAATGGCGAATAAGCTATCGACAAATAAAACTGTGAAAAATCGCCACATTATTATTTGGTAAATACCTTACTGACTTCCCGCTGAGAATAGGATCGTTTCAATAATATCTAACGGCACAAAATCTGAGATTATATTATTTTCGTTACAATATACGCTATACAGGGCAAACACACATAAACTAAACTAGGTGATTTAGTAGTCAGATTGAAACCGCACGCAGATCAAACCGATTACTTAAATCGACGCACACTTGACTCCCGGTCAGATATCGGTGGCTTGTATAGTAACAACAACCTTCGCACAGAGGTATTCGCGACCTAGGGGGTGACTTGAAGAAAATCAGCGTATGAGTGTAAACTATCAGTATCTCAGTGCGGGTAAATGTTTAAGTATTACCTAGTTGAATTAAGAACCTCGGTGGTTCAGGGGTAAGAACGTGTGCCTCTGAACCGAATGCTACTGGGTTCTATCCCAGGGTACTCCTTTCACTTTTTCAGTATAAACTGTAGAATTAACATCAAGCGAGGTTCTGGCATTGTATTTGAGAAAGTTGAATGTCTGCACATTCCACCCTTCGGAGGGGGCGTAAAACCGTCGGTTTCGTGTCCATGAAATGTTGGGCACGTTAAAGATCCCTACCCTCCTTACAGAAAGGCGGGGGTTCGGCAAAATTTTCAGGATAGTGAGGTGCAACTGCTCCCTGGCGTCGGTGATTGGCCATAGTCGCGGAAATAGGCCGACGTTAAAGAAACAAAACACACACACCTAGTTGAACTAGCGCAAGTTAGCAAAAGTGGCAACCAGTGGTTATCTCAGTCATTTGTTTGTGTGTGTGCAGAGCATCATACCGCATCCTTCATAGCAGAAGGTCTAGGCAGAGGCTCTGGGTGTCGGCCAGCACATGTGCAAAGTAATTCTCCAGGTTGTGGTTTATACTTCATGGTTTATGGTTTCTGGTTACTGATTGGCATTAATAATACTCTGGGCACTGGCTGAGTTAAATCATTTATTTAGAATTGGGCGATACAATAAAATTTCAGGCTTACTGGCCGAGTTGTATGATTTCCGTTACAATAAATAAATAATTAACTGTGGGGGAAATACTGCCATGCCGCCACATTCTGGTTATGGCCTCATGATCTTTACTACCTAACATTGGAAGGTAGATGTCAGTGTCAGGCCGACTTTCATCATCGGCAATCATCTACGGATAGACAAGTGAGTTTTTCACAAATAGAACTGAAATTTTGATACTTTCAATTATGACCAAAGGGCAAGCAGCAACGCCATTTAAATGCACTTCAAATTGATGTTAGATTATTGGACAATCATATTACGATTACTATCCATTTCGTGTGACTTTGCTATTTAAATTTACTGCATTTAAACAAAAATTACATCTGAGACCATCTCTGTTAAAATTATCGTTAATAATAATGAATCCTGCCCAATTTAAAACTAGAATCCTTCCTGTAAATGTACCTATAATATTTTCTTATAATTTTACCTGCAAAAATTTAAGTAGAGATCAACAGCGATATATTTTTATTATTGTTCGACTTTTATCTTGGAATTTTCATGACATTACTTTGTTACCTGTTAGACCTTTAATTGAAAACAGTTAAGGAGCGCTCAGCTCAAAAATATGATTATATTTACCGCTGGGCATGGATTTTAAAAAAACATGAAACTATCTGGCCAGATCTATAACTTACCTTAAGAATTTTTGCTCTTACGTTTTATTGATATTTTCAAGACTTACTACCTGGCTGTGTTATCCATTTAATGCTTGAAAATCAGTTATTATTACTGACCAGGTTTTGCATGTGATCAATAAAGACTGTTATTTTTTTATGTGATCTTTATTTACACAGCGTTTCAAATCTTTTTTTGCCATCTTATACAACAGATAAAACTCTATCGTTATCTAGATATCTAAACTATTGACCTACCCTTAGCTGCCACAGAGAATTTTGTACTAGGAGTCTGAAGAATATGAGCTTGTAGTCAGAAATATCTCCAAAAAAGAGTACGTATTATTCTTGATTAACATTCTCAATTAACATTCTTGATTAACATTCTTAATTAACACTCTTAATATATTAATTACAGCATTATTGTCTTTCACCGCCTGAATTGATTTTAAATACCATAAAAGGCCACATTCTATAATCTCAGTTCAAAATTCAACAATTTTGACGTCAAATTCTAAATTATTAAATCAATAACATCTATCTGACTTTAGTTGCATTAACTAGGATAACTAATTACTCTAGGTAGGGCTTTTAATGGGGGAATTTGGCACAGCTTGTACTTATCACTGATTATTACAAGCTCTATATAATGGAACAATTACACAAAATGCTAAACTAATTCTCTTTCGCTCTAAAAGACTGCACGTGTCCCAACTAAAATTTCCACCCCCTAAAATGTCCGATCTCGTCGAAGTGTGAGAAAAATGCTACAGCAGGTCAATTTTAACTCGAAAGGGGACTACATTTTTTTGGTTTCGAAGTTATTTCTGCCTCTGCCTTCCACAATCTTAAATATCAAGAGGGATCGAGCGACATATCATTTTAAAAGTGCTTTCATTATCTAGGCAATCATGCTTATTTTTTATTATTTTTAAGCGATTGGTTTGTGAGAATCACGAGGGTGCTCTAACAAAATTATTTCTGCATCTCTCTGGGACCCAGAGCCACGCCTTCAAAAAATTTAAATGGGAAGAAGGGTGGAGCGACACACCATTTTGAAGCTGCTTTCATTCTCTATGCAATCTTGTTTTTTTCACTTTTGAGCGATTGGCTTTCGAGAATCATGAAATTATTTTAGGCTCATTCAAATCTGCAAGATTTTTAACCTGGGCCGAATTGTAAAAAAGATTTTCGTAGGAAGGGGCTAAGAAATATTATCTTATGGCACGAATGTTTTTAATTTTTAAAGAAACAAAAAATGTTGGCTAAATGAAGGGAATTTACCATTTTTACAGTTTATACTTAATACCATGAACTATTGTCGTTCACTAAGTTAAAAAAAACATAATTTTTGAAATGTGTTGTGGTGATTTGGGCTCTCCAAGTGTACTTATCAGTGCTCATCACAGGTTCCAATCTTCACTTAGTTAGTTTATAGCACCGAACAAAGATTTGAACTAGTAAAACTGTGCTATGGAAATAACAATTGTACCAGTGTTGCTGGTAGACTTTTCAACCAGAATCACGTGGAACAGCAGGTTAGGCGTCAGTACGTCAGTAATTCAATTGCAAAATTTTAGCAAACGCGTTCTGTTACAAACAAAAACCTAACTGTCAACCTCCTATCTAACATGGTGGTGTTGAAGTAGCTATTTTGGTTATCTTTTAATGGGTAACAGGCAATCCGTAAGGAAAGTAGCTCAAGAAAGAAGTGGTGTCTCATAAAGTAGTGTTCATCGGATTATCATAAACACAAGTTTCATATATTCAAGATATCACAACAATTAAACGAAGATGATCTGGGTCGACGTTTACAGTTTTGTGAAAATTCAACTAAGCATTGGATAAATGACCCAGGTCTACTTTACACCATTTGTTTTTCTGATCAAAGTACGATTATGTTGAACGGTGACACAAAGCCACACATCTTCAGTGAAAGTCACACCCAAACGCTCCAAAAACTAAACATGTGGGCAGGCATTCTGGGAGACCACATTATAGGATCACTTTTTGTTGAAGGTAATTTGACTGGCGAAAGTTACTTCAAGTTGTTAGAGGGCCATATTGACCCTCTATTCACCCAAGAACTGAAAAACTACATTATCATGTAGGAGTACGCGGTTTCTTAAATGCTTATTTTCCTGGACAATGGATAGGTCGGAGAGACCCCATCGAATGGCCAGCTAGGTGGTTTGACCTAACCCCTTTGGATTTATTTTTCTAGGGCCACTTAAACTCTGAGGTTTGGGCTACACCACCTGAATCTCTTCAAATGCTTCGATAACGAATAGCCGCAGAGTGCCGTATTATTACGCCAGAAATATTGAAAACGATAGACAACCTTTAAAAATCGATTGCACTATTGTATGAAAGCTGCGGGTGGACATTTTGAGCAATATATTCGTTAAATTGAATTGTTTTTTATAACCGCTTTTGTTTCCTTTTACAGTAATCTAAGCAGGCTTCTCAGAAACCAATCGCTCAAAACTGAAGAAAAAATAATTGCATAGCGAATGAAAGCAGCTTCAACGTGATGTGTCACTAGACCGCTCCTGCCGTTTAAATTTTTTGCAAGGATGGCCCCGAGCGCTGGAGGGATGCACAAATAACTTGGAAACCGAGAAAAGTTGGTCCCCCTTCAAGTTAAAATTGACCTGTATTAGCATTTTTCTCACACTTGGACGAAACCGGATATTTTAGGGGGTGCAAATTTTAGTTGCGCACCTGTATATAGGGCAACTACTACCGCTATTATAGTACCATTACTGCCAACTCTTGTTAGTGTTTTTAGTTGTTGAGCAATGCGAAATTTGTATATTAAGTGAAATCACAATGCTTAGATTTTTTTAACGACTTTTTGGGCCTCGAGCATTCACTTATACGACCACGGACTTTTTTTACATGAACTTCTGGATCACGACCTGTATCTATCCTTACAGTCATGACCTACTTGTTACTTGGCTTGCATAATCTCTAGTTGGTTATTTATACACATATTTTATTGAATTATGAATATTTTATTTATACATAATTTTTTGTATTACTAAAAATAATTGGGAAATACACAGGGATACTTTTCTTTATGCCTTGGGGCCTATCAAGGCAGCTTTCTGACAGTCACAGGTGGCCACGGATAAATGAGGTGTAACAATTGGACAAACAATAGGTGTTCAATGTCTACCCAACTTAAACTCTAAAAAACAATGTACACATATAAACTAAAATATTATATTGTTTGCTTCTAATATATCCTTGCACACAAACACGCACACACACCTACTTGCACTCACATGCGCTCACATAATTGTCCCAATTTGTCTACAAATTAATATAAACTCATACACACACACACACACATAACTTATACTATTTATATTGTTGCTTTAAACCACACGATATATTTGGCTATTTTTAATAAATTCTATTACCTCGATGAATAGATTATTATTTTTATTAATCTCTACATACATTAATTGGCTACTATTAGTTGGTAGTGTAATAGAATGTTTGAGAGCTATTTTGATTAGTTCATTACTGTGAATGGTATGTTTTCGACAATTAAAAATTAGATGATTTAGGTCGCAAATACTCGCCCCATCGCACTCACAGTATGGATTATTCACCAGTTTCATTTTGTACAAGTGTCATTTAAAAGCGCCATGTCCTACTATTATTCTAGCTAGGGCTGTGTATAGATGCCTAGGTAAATCCACCATGTCCATAACATGTCTTTCAAGAGTGCCAGTCAATATGTGTTTGTACGGTGAGTCTTGTACTAAGCTCCAGTGTTCTTCCCTTTTGTTTTCCATGTCCCGTTTTGTTATCACTATATAATCTTCGGTTCTTGCTAGTTGATAACTTTCACCTTCTTGACCACCCTTCTTTGCTAGTTGATTAGCTTCTTCGTTACCTTTGATGCCTGCATGACATTTAATCCAGACAAATACACATATTCTTCCATCTTGCTCCAAACTATATAGCTTTGCCTTGAGTTTGCAGATGATTGGATTGGTAAATATACTTTTCTGGTTGCTGAGTGTTGTAATTAAAGCTAAGGAGTCTGTAAAGATCAAATACTCATCGAATGGATCTGTCATGGCTCTATCAAGGGCCCTTATTACTGCTGTTGTCTAGGCTGTATAAATTGAGGTTATCTTATCAAACTTAACATATACTTGCTTTTTTTGTAGACACAATATACTCCAGCCACGGTGCTGTCTTCTGTTTTGGAGCCATCCGTGAAGCTTAAAGCGGCCCTTGGGTATTTACTTCGTATTTCTTGATAATAAGATATTATTTCTGTATTAAACAGCTGCTGGTTAGGAAACATTGTTTTTGGAGTAGTTTCTGTTACTTGGAATGGTGTATTATATATTTAACTTCTGCTAATTTTTATATCAAAATTGAAGTCGGCTACATTTTTGTAAACATCTGCTAGAGGGGGTAAGTTTTTATTTTTCCAGTATTGGCATGTTGTGTTGTTTAAGTAGAATACATGTATACGATAACCTAGGTAAATGTAAGATACTTACTGGCAATTGGGCCATTGCTGACCCTTTTTGCTCATCTAAACGAACCTACCCTCCACCTTGAGCTCGATCTCAACGACGACAGTGATTTGAAAAATCATCCGCCGCCGGTGAGTCACGAACTGTCGTCCCCCGAGTCCGTATTGGAAAGTCTGAATCGATTTTCCCGCACGGCCACGGAGGAGCTATACGGTAACCTATGTCGGTGTTTATGTCATTTTGTAATGCTTAGATTGCTGTTCCTTGCTTATTCAATTGTGTAACTTCGTATTGCATGAATACAACTTATATTCAGTGGTAGTACCCCTGTTTCACATTACAAAGATCCGTTCTAAAACAATAATAAATAAGCGCTCTTGTTTTGACTGTCCTGGTTTTAGCTGAGTGGTAGATTATCCTTCCTGTAGAGGTAATTGTTCTATCGTGGCAATAGGAAATCGGTACTAAATTACTGAACCGTAAATCACATCATTTGCATTCACATTTGCATAATTAATGAGAGGGCCATTTCTGCTCTTGTTTGTTGCTAACAATGCATTGGATCAATAGCTATTTATTGTAATTATGTATAATCACCATGGCCTCCAAGCAAATTCATTGCGTACATAAAATTATTAAAAAGATATTTGTTGGTATCTTGTTATCCATAATAACTGCATCGGGAGAACTTGGTTTTGACCGCAATATATTCGTTAACACACAGTCATTAATTTGCACGCATATGTTTATTTAATTCTATATTCTATGCACTCATCGAAACACATATACATGCATGTCCGAAAGTAAGAACCCAATCTAATATCTCAGAAGCGGTTCAGTCGTTCTAGATATAAATTTATGCATAGTAGAATAATTAGCAAAAATCATGGTAAAATCAATTTATGTGGCGTTCTTTGCGATTTTTATCTGTAATGCAAATAAAACCATGTGTTGGTAGTTCTTTGACACGAACCATAGAGCACCATATTAGAGAGTATTAATAATAACATAAATGCTGAAATTGGCAAAGATATACGGCAAGCAGAGAATGTAATCCGCAGGGCTAAACTGTTCCTGTGGACATGCCGTAGAATCTGTGGAAATAACTGGGGAACAAACCCCTAACAGATGTACTGGCTCTATGTCGTGGTTATCAGACCAATGATAACATATGGGGCCATAGTTTGGTGGCCCAAGGCACTTCGTGGTATCGCGGGGGCCAAACTGGCTCATCTACAGAGACAAGCTTGTCCGATGATAACGGGAGCGATAAGCACCGCACCATCAGCCGCTCTGGAGGTACTCCTTAATATTCCACCTCTTCACATATGGCTGGAGAGGGTGGCGAGGTTGACAACGTACAGATTAAAACGAACGGCCGACAGCATGCCGAAGAAAATCAGTCTGGGAGGGTCCGGAATCCTTGATGACATTGAGGGTCATGGGATTCTGGGAATGGTCTCAGACTTGATGCCTACAAAGATCAGTAGAGATCTGTCTTTCAAGACCGTCCTCCTGGTAAGGGAGGGCTGGGGACGAAATCAAACGACCCTATTGAGAGCTGATCTCTGCTGGTATACTGACGGCTCCAAAACCAATATGGGAGTAGGAGCCGGCGCATATGGGGGCAACACCGATGCTACATTATCAACTAGTCTCGGCAAGTACGCAACCATACACCAGGCAGAAGTGTATGCCATCGAGATGTGTGCAAGGAAAGGCATAGAAAACCAGTGCACACACAAATCGATAAAGATATATACAGATAGCCAAGGTGCAATAAATGCTCTTGGTTCCTACCGTTGCAACTCAAAAACGGTATGGCGTTGTAAATCTGCCCTCAAAGAACTGGGCAGCTGTAATGAGGTGTCACTGGTCTGGATACCTGGTCACTCAGACCATGTTGGCAATGTTGCGGCAGACGAGCTTGCCAGGAGTGGTGCCCAGAGGGACTTTATCGGACTAGAACCGGTGCTGGGGATAACATCATGCACAGCAAAACACACCTTAAATACCTGGACAGAAAGAATGACAAGCCAGCAATTGCAAAATCTGCCAGGATTAGCTCACTCTAAGGCCTTCATAAATGGCCTGTTTGAGTCAAGGGCTAAAAAACTTCTAAAGTTAAACAGACAACAACTAAGTACTCTAGTCGGCGTGTATACAGGACACTGCCGCTTGCGTCACCACATGCACCGTATTGGGGTCGGTCAGGAGACTGAGTGCCGGCTGTGTATGGAGAGTGATGAGTCCAGCGGCGGACAGGACTAGATACCTGCTCTTTGGCAAGACATAGCTTGCTCCGGAAGATCTGGATCAACTTTCGCCCACAAAGATTATCGACCTCTGCAGAAGGCTGGCTTTGTTGGGCGAAATATAGACCATTAGGCGTGAGCCACAATAGACCTTATGGTCGCGGTGGAGGGACCGGTATGGCCCACTCACATTCAGACCTAACCTAACCTATACGGCAAGCAGTTTTATTATTTCCATATTCATTTAATGTAAAGTCAATAGACTAAAAGAGATGAGGAGTCAAAATAAACGTATTGAAATACAATTGCAAATGACGTAGAGGTAATACGAAAACTCGAAAAAGAAATAAATACAGAAGCCCTTGCTGAGGGTTTCGTATTAGGTGATCGACACTTGAAAGAATTATCAAATGGCAGGGCTTTCAGATACAAGCTTCGCCGAATCATCCGCGAACATTTAGGCATGAGTAAAGTTAGTGCAAAGTGGGTCCCCAGACATCTTTTAGCAGTTCAGCGCCAGTGTGGTGTGAAACTAGAATTCTCTGCTATGATGTGGAAAAGGGAGTTGATGTAATGGAGGTGCAAAGAAAAAGAACCACAAAAGGTGGCGCCAAAAAGGGATGGCTACGATTTTTTTGGGATTATAAGGCTATTCTTCTCATAGACTTTAAAAAGCGCATAACCGCAGTCAACTGGGCATATAATGCAACACTCCTGCATAAATTACAACCCAATATTCGGGAGAAAAGACGTAAAAACTTGACCAGAGGCATAGGTTTGCTCCATGTGAATATACCCTTGCACACTACTGGAATTTCTCAAGCCGCAATTCGTAACTGCGGTTTCTAACAAATTGATTACGCTCCGCATATTCCAGATATTGCTTCCAGTGACTGCTACCTATTTGTAAATTTGAAAAAGGACTTTCCCGCTGCCATTTCAGTGAGGACGAAGAGTTGAAAGCTGCAGTTTGGGCACATTTTGAGTACAAACTGAAAGAATATTTTTTAGGGGTATTGAATTGTTGCTGAAACGATGTAATAAATGAATTGATGCTAGAGGGGACTAGATTGAAAAATAAAATAAAATTGTAGGTGTCCGCCGTTTATTTTATGGCCAGGCCAGGAAATTTTGGCGCTTAACTGGTAGAGGCTTCTTATATGGCTTTACAAATGTTTGACCTTTTTCTCAAAGCGGATCCGGTATTTACGGTGTGCGGAAGTCACTGTCTTTGGTTTTGGTTGATTGAAACAAAATTTGGGATTGAAGTCTTATATACATATATATATATATATATATATATATATATATATATATATATATATATACATATATATATATATATATATATATATATATATATATATATATATATATATATATATATATACATATACAAATTGCGGTGCGCATGTCAGATAATATTAGTTTCCTATTCCGCGCATGGCCGTCATGTGCTGGAGGCAGTAAAAAATAAACCAATTGGTCCTCTGGCTAGCCGCAAGTTTTTTCAAGTTATCACACTGCCAAGAATCAGTGTGTAACACCCATCGACGTTATTGTTTATTTTTATACATCTCCCACTGCTGTTCGCATTTTTATTGTTTACTATTTGATTTCACCGTTATGATGCTTAAAAAAATTATATTTGAAACACCGCACATTCATCACTCACTTCCCAAAAAAACGGATTTAAAAATGTTGTTACGTACGGTTAAATTTATCCTGTCTCCATTTTTTCTTAGTTTGTCAGTTCAGCGTTTGATTTTAGCTTTAATTTTGTTTCGATTTTATTTCTATTATAAATCTCTTCCTCAATTGATTTGTAAATATGGAGTATAAATAATATTCGTTTTGCTAATTATCACAGCTAGAGAGTTTCACACTTTCCGTAGTTAAAGTGCTAGCTGCAGAAGGCACCTATAAGCATTGCCAATCGGCCATATGAGAAGGTAAGATGGTAAGAAATATTTTGACTTCAGACTCAATAGAGCCTTTCTGCGTCCACTGTAGTAACCCTGGTCTTAGTAACATATCCAAACCAGGTAAGGATTAGTAAGGATGACTGATGAGGAGATAAGCCTTATTGAGACAGTATAGCCGCTCAATAATTTGCTGCACTGACGCCCGAGAACTAATAAAAAATTATTTAACTAAGACACTGCTACAGGATTGTAACAGCATCGTCATCTAGGACGTCTCTTCGCGGAAGATGTAGTTAAAAGCGAAATCGGTTGCAGAAAAGGAAATAAGCATCCTTAAAGCCAGATAAGAAGTCATTAGATCTCTATGTAGTATAGAAAGGTTTCACCAAATAAGGACAATCATTTATAAATAGAATTAAAAGGCACGTCTTGTGCACTAGATTGTGTGTTAAAATGAATTAAAATCAAATTCAATGTGAAGAAACAAAAACAATTTAGATACATAGGGATATAATTCAAACATAGATATAAAGCTAAATAGCCAAGGACAAGAAAAAATGCTCACATATATTGGGAGTGTTATAACGGATTACGGCGAATACAATAAAAACTGAAAAGGAAAATAGCGATGGCGAGGCTTGCATCTAGTATACAAAATACTTTTCACACCGATACATATTTTAACTTGAACATAGGAAAGTGATTTAACAAGTCTTACGTACGAAGTGTTGTTATCTAAGACAACAGCAACGCGCAGCCAAGGCGAGACCAGGGGCACAAAAACCAGGTGAGAAAGAAGAAAAAAGCACTATTTAAAAAGACAGCACACCGCCCAGTGCACAACTCAGGATGAAGAAGGCCAAAACAAAAGTGGTATCATTCACAAAACCACTCACACGGTCTGATGTTGCTATCGTTAAATACTGTCTACCAACCGTCATAATAAAGCCAGAAAAACAATAAAATCAGAAAAGAACTCAATGAGACTCCCACATAACGACCCCAAGTAAAACTTACTAAATGCAAAAAAAGGCCAGGATATCTTGTCGTGGCGCGTTAAGCTTAAATGCTTAGAAGAGGGATGATGACCTGGCGCTGCATACATATACTATCTACCCCGGCCCTGTCCAATGAAGGCGTCGAAGGGTTGTGGCTAACAGAATGTTGACCAGATTAAGCGTGAGCAAAAATATTTCAGGCAAGTCTCTGGGCAGCAGTAAAGAACTCCAACTGACACAAGACAAATCTAGACTTTCTCCGCGGGTTTAAAAGTTTATGGGGGAACTATAACATAATATACACTTCGCCTAACGCATACTAGGACTACACTCATAAAAGGAAAACTAAAAGGTAGTAGAAGTGAAAGAGGAAAGTGAAGCAAATTGAAATAAAACAGGCAAAGTTCGTAGAATAAATTATGAGACAATAAATTTTGGACAACTTTTGAACGCACATACTTGGAAAAAAGGAACAAGGCAGAACAAGAAATATATATTTGAACAATTCGGTTTAATCGATGAAGTGCGCAACGTCTAACAAAGTATAAAAAACGGTCCAGACAAAAAGTCACGCTTAAGACAATAAGGCAATATCATTTTCAGATTGTGAGGAAGACTCTACCTTACTAAAAGTAATCGGTATGTGCTTGAAAGATATATTAGCGCCAGTAAGAAGAAATAACAGAACCAACTACACCAGCGAACAAGAACGATCCTTAACAAAGTATTATTACAACGCTTACAATAATACTACGCTTCTTTGCATAAGAAGAATCGTGGTAACAAAGTTATTAGCTATTTTGTTTATAAATTTGAATATAGGAAATATTGATACTTTGACTTAGTATTTAATTAGACCTTTCCACAAGTATAAGCTAACAACTTGGTTGAAAAAAAACTGGAGTGGTTTAGTGTGTAAAAATCTTTAAAATTTTATTGATAATTTTACATGGAGAAGAAGGTGACAAAGCAATCGAGGCAAAATTTTACTAAACACTCATTTTATTTTTTCTCCTCCCCCAAATTACCTGGGTTCATAACTGTAATTCTCTTTTTTATAAGAACGTATAACAGCTTAAGTACCGTATATTTTAATGGACCAGACTTTTAGAAGATAATCATTAATAATCACCATTAAGTTTGAACTTGAACACCCAGTATTTTAGAAGCTATACCGCTTCCTACCAATGTTTACAGAATATTTTCTCATTTTAAAAATGCGCGTTGCTTGCTGACGTTTAATTAATGTAATTCTGGCAATCTGTTTAATTCATGTAATTCTGACAATCTCTATAAATGTAGATTCTCACCATATATCTCCTATAATTTTTGTATGTATATATTTTTTTGATTTAGTTTTAGCTAACAGCAATATGTGCGTAAATCAAGACAAAAATACCTATAACATTCGTAATTATTGCAAAAAGTTGCAGTGCTGTTCTATTAAATGCATGCGATTACTACGGTAAAAGAAAAAAGAGGAACTGACCTTATCCCTTATCTCCTGCCTCATCTTTTCCCGTTCTTCTTCCATTTTTCTGTGTTTTTCCTTTCTCCTTTCTTCAGCCTCACGGATGGCCTCCAGCCGCTCCCTTTCGGCTTCTTCCTCCTTCTCTTTGTCGTCACCATCATCGTCACCACCTACTGCACCTGAAAGATAAGATAAATATAATACAAATGTTAACCTAGCAAGAGTAGAAGCGTTTTGTGTATATAAACCAATCTCATTTAGTAGGCACATTTTTTTGCAACTGAATTAAAATTAGTGTTTGTCCATTGGTTTGCTCAAAATGGTTATGTTAATCTCAAAGCAGCAAAACATAGCCTCATTAAATAATAATAACACAGGCCGACGTCACTCGAGGGGCAAACCCGAAGACGTCGGGTTTTAAACATCGAAACGTCTGTTCAGATGTGGGTTTGCATCTCAGGCAAAGCTATATATATATATATATATATATATATATATATATATATATATATATATATATATATATATATATATAACAAAAAAAACATGTAATTTTCCTCTGCCTTCTCAAGGAAGGAACTTGAAGAAGCCTTGGGATAGTGTAAACAAGAAAAAAATGTTGGTGTTGTCGAGAAGGATATATTCCCGAATATTGCGTCGGCCGCCACTTCAATTTATGAAAGCTCTACCTGGCACACTGTAAGTTACTTGTAAAGGCTTTAAATTCTATATCCATATCAAGGATATTGTTGACAAATATATATTCCGCCAACTTGCGTCAGCCACCATTTTGAATTTCATGAAGCGTTACTCAGCCTACCGTATTTTACTCGTAAAGCCCCTTAATTTGATCACCATGTCAGGGATATTGTGATAAAAGGATCACTCCGTCATCTTGAAGGGCTCGCCATCTTATAGCACCCGCCATCTTATAGCGTCCTCCATATGGAACCTATGATAATGACGGATAGCCTATGTAGTAATGTCGCCTAACTTATACACGGTATCAACTTCAGCCCAATACTATATTGGCTTGCAAGATTTGCTTAAACATACTAACAAACATACTACCAGGTCAGCTTAAATAAAAGCCGGTAAGATCTAGATACAAATAGTCATGGATGTGACGATAAGGCAACATGGCGTGTAGACTGTGATGGTAATGAGTTTCAGTTTTCTAAGCAACTGAACAACAATAAAACAGAGGATAGCAATTTTCCAGATAACTACCTTTTGTATCATATCGCACACTGAATAAATAATTAAATGAATGGTAGATAGATATTTGGGCCTATTGTAATCTTATAAAAGCCAAAACTAGTGATTTTCTTTTATAATAGTATAATAAAATTTAACTGGTTTCCTTCAGGTAATGATGTATCAATTCCCAAGTTTCAATGCCTATTACTTTAAACAGAAGATTTTTTGTTGGTTATCTGCACAAAATTGAGAAGCGATAAAAGCCAGGCAGTTATGGAACCCGATACGGTGCAAAACTCTTTTACTTCTGCTGCTTTGGTCTGCAAATGTTTTTGTGGCCCCTTCTGTTCATGATTTCATGCATCACCTCATCAGATTTGCATACTAAACTTGTTCTGCTCAAAGTATCTATGTCATCAGACTTTCCATGGTAACAATCGGTGTGGGAAGTCAGTTGCAACGCGGCTGTAAAGAGTGTGGACGATTTTTGTTTATCATAGCCCTTTTAGAACTATACAGGCTGGATTCAAATAGAGCAATACTAGATCCCTGGCGTCCAATTAATACGATTTAGCCAATGTTACCCCAGTCCAATAGTCAAAATTAAGAGATACACAGGACGTTAAAGAAAGAAATTGACATTAAATCTTACCTAACATCGGAAAAGTATTAAACATACTGTATATATACAGGGTGTAGCACCTAAGACGCCTCGGACCAGAGTTTCCCTGCCATACAATATTTAGAAAAAAATCTAAGAGCAAAATTGTGCATAGTTACCATCGATATGTTCACCTGTGATGTGTCGTATTCCAGTGGCGTATCAAACTTATGTTGTTTTGAATAAAACTACTCAAGCGAAAAAAATACGGAAAAAGGCATTGAAAAATCTAGCAACCTAACATTCTAAATGACGACCTTTCCGTTGGAGGCATAACCAAAACCTCGCAGTCCTAGACACGGCCCTAAGGACTTCTGGTGATATATTACGGAAGGCCACGCGAGTCCTCTCTTGCATATGCTCAGCGGTAGTTGGTGCCGATCTGGGGAGTAAGGTCTGGTGATCTTGGCAGCTACCTTACTGGAAATCTTTCATCAAGTTTATGTGCAAAAACTCCACCGTGCTGGAGAACTATCAGAGTACACTCATGAGACCAACAAACAATTCTTGTAACATCCTCCAAGAATCAATACTATGTCAACCAGTTCTTCTTGAGTTCGGATATTTTTCGCAATGTTTACCAGAAAACAATGATTCTTCCGTCAGTTTATTCTTATCTGTAATGTTTATTTTGACAATTACACTTTTTTTGTTTTATCACGGCAGACTTGGTTTCGGTAAAGGATGTTTTCCGACAACACTTGTTTTTTGTTTTTGTTGACATTTTGTTATGGAATTTGTGGATTTGTACTACCAGGGAAAAATTTAAAGTTTCCGTCATCTAACACTGTAATTTTTTTTATGGGGAAGGTCATTTGAAGTTTTCTAAAAGAATGACTATTTGTGAAGGCAAATAGATTTTCCATAAATTAACCAAAAATCAATTATGTAAAGGTACAAGAGGTCTTAGCCTGCCCCCAAATTCAAATCCGAGGCGCCAGTGTAATTTATAAAAGGTCTTAACAGCGAAACAGTTTGAGGTATGATATGTTTCATAAAAAAATATGTACTCTTTGATAACTTTTTAAAACTGCAATAAAATATTGGATGTTCCATTAAAAAAAACATAAGTTTGATACCCCACTGGTATACCACATGCCACTGGAATACGGCACGTCATTGGTGACTGGAAATATTTTACTAACATGGCAATGGTAATTATATACAATTTTTTTCTTCGAATTTTTTCGGTATGTATGGTATGAGAGCTATGGTCCGAGGCGTCTAAGGTGCTATACCCTATATATATATATATATATATATATATATATATATATATATATATATATATATATAGATATATATATAGACATATATATATATATATATATATATATATATATATATATATATATATATATATATATATATATATATACATATATATATATATATATATATATATATATATATATATATATATTGCATGGATGTATATATTAATTATATTGTCATTTGGATAAGAATAAATGTCAAAATTAGTGTTTTTAAAATAATTGTTTGATGAGCTTCTGGTAGCAATAGAGCAATGGTTTTTATCTTTTAGTGAAGATATAGTACAGGCAATAGAGAATTTTTTTTCTGCATTAAACTACAGGAGTTTTTTTTTTTGATAGATAGGTTCAATATTACTTACTGAATGTAAAAACACAAAATCCTTACAAATTAAGGGGGCGGAAGTGCCGCCATTTTGAGAAAAACCGTTTCGACCTATATTTCCGTAACCGTGCACTTTAGACCAAAAATGGTAATGACCTTTATTGTAGCTAATTGCATTATCCATCTTTTTTGTTAAATAATTCATTAATTGACTTTTTTACCTATATATTTGTTAATAATTGTTTAAAAAATAAAATGCTTATAACTTAACTTTTCAATCGACAAATTTTCTAGAACTTTCACTTAAAACTTTTCTTTCTAAAATTATATCCGGGTTCAGTTCCAATTTTTATATGTATGTATGTATATATATATATATATATATATATATATATATATATATATATATATATATATATATATATATATATATATATATATATATATATATATGTATGTATATATGTATCACACCGATAACTCAAAAACTAATGGGCCGATTTTAATGAAATTTTGTGAATACCTTCCTCTTGTAAGTGGCTTGGATAAGTTCGTTATCCAAGAAAATTGGCCCAGGTTTTCCCGGAAAATTTTGTGTTTTCGTTTGAAAAAAAAATCATATCTCCGGAAATAACAAAGTAAGGGCAACTAAATTTGGTACGCGGTTTTATTTTATTATAGGTAAATTACCTACCAAAAGGTGTGTAGGTCCAAAGACAAAAAAGTTATAGGCATTTAAAGGAAAATAAATTGGGGTTTTCCTCAAAACGTCAAAGTCGCGAATTAAAACGTCAAAATTGGCAACATTTACGCAAAGAACCTGAAACTAATATAAGCTATGGAAAGAAAATGTCTCAAGAAGAATGTTTTACAAAGCCTGAAGTCTTAGCTTCAACCGTCATTGTCCTTCATTTTACTAAAATATTTGCAGAAAAATTTGTCGATTGAAAAGTGCAACATTTAACGCGTTATAACTTTGAAAATATTGATTTTAGCAAAAAAAGTTTTAAGTAAAAACTCTATAAAATTTATCTATTCAAAAGTTAAGTTATAAGCATTTTATTTTTTAAACAATTATTAACAAAGTTATAGGTAAAAAAGTCAATAAATGAATGCTAATAGTCGTGTAAGTTGTAAACGGTGAGTGATACAAAAAAAATTATTTAACAGAAAAGATGAGAAATTCAATTATCTACAATAAAGGTCTTTACCATTTTTGGCCTAAAGTGTACTGATATGGAGATATAGGCCGAAACGGTTTTTCTCAAAATGGCGGCACTTCCGCCCTCCTAATTTCTAAGGATTTTGTGTTTTTACATTCAGTACGTCATTCTAAACCTATGTACCAAAAAAATAACTCCCATAGTTTAGTGCATTATGGACAAGAGTAACGGGCTTCTCTATTGCCTGTACTAATAGGTAATTATGGCTCCAGTGGAAATGTTGGTGAACGTTAGCGTTGGCAAAACTTAGCAGAGTAAAAACTGACAAAAAATACGTTTCGGTTGAGCTGTCAGAAGGAGCTTTTTGGCAAAGTTGTGTCTCAATACATGCACAAGCATAGCTTTTTTCTATAACTTAATTTACCAATAAAAAGTATAAGCTACTATAAGTATACGTTTTGAAAATACGTACAGATAAGTTTTTTATAGCGGTAAAAAAATTTCCATTGTGGCTCTAGCGAATAGAGGACAACGCTTGCGGTACCCTTTTTTTTAAATACTCACACATTTTTGTTAGCATTGCTAGAAAACTTTTGACTGGAACCAAGAATTATATCGTATTTTCTCAACCAAAATGTGTGCCTGTTAAATGATAATAAAACCAACCGTGTCTTCTAAACATCTACGATTTCAAAAGTCGCTGTAGTAATATAAACCCAGGAACATTTAAACGTTCAGCACAATAATAAAAGTTGCATGAATCCAACATCTCCGCCGATGTTTAGTATTGTGCGACCACTTCACAAAAGATTCCGACAAAAGCGTAGAATTTAAAATAGAGCCACATCGATAGAGGACTTTCCGGTAAATCAGTAAAAGTCTGTTTGTCTGAACCAACCTCAAAGATCTAAGCCCGTGTATCCGCACATAATATCAACACAGTTGTAATCGTCAAACGTTTAGAATTTTTCATCTTCTGATCACGATTACTTGTTAGATGAAACGATCGTCAGGTCTTTTAAAATGTGCTGTGGTGATTTGGGTTCACCGAGTGTACTTCTCTGTGCTCATCACAGGTTCTAATCTCCACCTAGTGTCCAGCACTGTCTGAGAAATGACACAGGCTAAATATGGACACAAGAATGATTCTTAAACTTGATGGGTAACAATACATCAACTTTAAATGAGACATGAGAATAATTTAAGAAAGCACTTAAGGAACTTGGACAAGGAATAGCTCCTGGGGTAGACGAACTGACAGCGACATATAAAGGAATTATGGTGAAAAAATGAAATAAAACTTTTTGAACTAATTGAGAAATGTACATTGGGAGAACTGCCCAGTTAATTTATGAAGACTGAAAGTATGACAGTTCCAAAAACAGCGATTGCGCAAAAATGGAACCAGCACATGACTATAAATGTGCAGAGTCATTAAGATTCTGCTAGGAATGTCAGGTAAATGTCAACATTTTTGCGCTCTTCAATTATCGCGTTTTTGCGAGATTATGGTGTAGAAAGCACCAGTTTTTAGTCTAAAGTCAAGATAAATCTCCGTGGACAAAAAGGTTGCCATCTCGTTAAGGAACCATATAGTATGTTGTCACGACAGCTCCAAATAACACAAAATGTTATATGTGTTATTTGTTGCTGTCGTGACAGCATACTACCTGGTTCCGCACCGTGATGGCGACCCTGTCATACATCTTACAATGTTCTAGGAGACTGGCTACCATAGCCGTATTACTTTATAGGTGTATTCTCGCTGTAATTTGTATACCGTACCGACGAAATCTAATTAGAGCGAAATCGTTCTGCGGTTATAGTTATGGTGAGAATACATCTAGCTTTACATACATTGTCCCTATATTAGGGAAGAAATGGGCCAGAGCTGACAATTTACAAAATTGTTAGTTGGTTGTGCTCCATTTTATAACATTTTGTGTTATTTAGAGCTGTCAAGACAAGATACTACCTAGTTACGCACCGAGATGGCAACCCTGTCGTACAATTCATAATGTTCTAAAGAGTGACAGTTTGGCAGTTAAATGGTAGAAGAGGATATTAGTTAAATAATGTCATATTACTGGCACACGCTTAGGTTTTTGGTGGGTCGTAATGTATAATCCGATGAACAAATGATAAATAGTGCTGCAAGTTGAATCATAACTTGCACATAGTCTTCAAGTACCGTAAACCCCTTTACTAATTTGTACGTTAAAATTCAATATATGTTTTCCATGGGAAACTACCTCGCATTATTACTGAAAAAATATTTCCAGGAACGAAATAAGCATTGAAAATATGCGTTAGGAATATTCCAGAACCAAATATTGTTTATCTGTAATTTTCCGATCGGTCATGTCACCCCAAGAAAGAGCGTTGAAAACGTTGCAGAGATTTGCCGTCAACTGTGGACACGGGAGGTGAGACGTCGTGACTTCGCCACCGATTGGAGGTCTCGTTTTATCTCATTCAAAAAATAGAGGCTAGAAAGCGCTCGCGCACAGTCACCAACGGTCGCGGTAAGAATTTTTGCGTGCAGCGAGTAGAAATTGCAGAACCCGACTCATTAGCGGAGCGTTCATAGAGTGAACACCCGTCAGTTTCGGTGGCTATTAAATTATCTTAAAACGGGGTTGTAATGTTGTTTCTGTTATCTGTACTACCTAATAATTATTGTCAGTGATTGTACGGAGTAATTAAAGTGATTTTCGAGCTTAATTAAACATCGTATTCAGCATAAAAACGCGAGCTAACTCGTGGTTCTTTGTTCCGCCCTGTTGATTTATTGTCGTAATCATTAAGAATTCCTGGTTGTTATCGAACCTTAAGTCAATTGGTAGTGACTTTTATTTAAGCAAATTCACGTTTTAATTGCGATTTGAAAAGTTTACACCAAGCGAATTCAGAACATCGGTATAGGTGTCAAACGGTCTTGTGGTATTGGAGCAATAACATCCACCGGCCCAATAATCTCTGATGGGAAGTCCCAGTCGTTTTCCCCAGTTTTTCCGCTCTTATTGGAGTCTGGAATCTGTGTCAGGCACTCATAATTGATCCCACTTGGAAAACATCTTCACAGGGTCATCAAGACTGGTGAGTCTGAACAAATCTTTTCTCTGAATCAGCAGAATTTTCATGCCGAAATCTAACATCTAAATTTTTAACAACCTGAACTTTCAAAATCACGAAATCAAGTTTGAACTTAAACAATGTTAGGGAGGTGCTGTCAGCATAACTATATATTTTAGTTTAATCTCTAAGTTTTTGTCAATTTTTGTAAATTTAAACATATAGTTTTTAATTTTTTTAAATAGTAATTAGCAAACTTTGTCTGTAAAATATCTAATCTATACACTCTTTAATATCTCGTATTTTCATAATTAATGTAGAAATTTCACGTAGGAACATATTAAATTTTTTTTTTCTTTTTTTGAGCCTCACTTAAAGAACTGGCTAGTTAATTCACTAGAAAGCCTAGCAATTGACAAACGTCAAGTAATTTACCTAATCATTTGTGTTTATTTTGAGCGATACCCCAAGTAATTAACAGTGACATTTTAGTAATATGAAACTATCTTTATCTCATTGTTTTGGCATATGTATGTAAATTAATAATTTATCGTTCTTGAAATCCTTGCTGTGTATTTGATTTCTATTTGTGTGCAATCAATGTTTAGTACACTCGTATTTGAGATGTATTAATCATTTTATTTCCTTATATTCGCCATTCCAATTTTAATTTATATGAATAAATTCAATATTTTGTTACATTAACATGTCTGTTTAATTGAAGAGAAATTCCTCACTTGTATCTACTTTCCTTTTGACGTCGGCACAAACAATTTATTCTTACTAACTATTATCTAGATATATAAACTTCAATGTAACCTGGCACTAGTCTGGAGAGCCCACAAATATAGGACTCTGGGCAGTGCGAAGCAAACAAAGGAAAAGGACGTGAGTATCAAACTACATCCAGATCTGTCAACATCCTAAAAGGTGCTACTAATCTCAATAAATTTGATAATCTGATAGATAGCTACTTTAGGGTAGGGTGTTATAGGAAATTGTGACCTCATCATTGAGCAGATCTATATCCACCTGAGGTCAGTCACAATATACCACGGTTATTGTACTTAAAGCTTCTTCTTTGAAGGAGGTAACAGATAATGTACTCTAATGCATTCCCATGAAATGAATTCCATATAGGTTTCTATAGAAAATTGAGAGTTCCTTGGATGAAGACCAGTTCGGAATCAGACTTGGACGAGGAAGCAATACTACTATTTGAAACAATAGGAGAAAGAAGACTTAAGAAAAATAGAGATATATTTGTGGCTTTTATAGATCTGGAAAAAACATTTGATATTGTGTGTTCAAAAATATTGTTTCATACAAAGGATAAAGTTCGATTAATTTGGAGGAACTTGCGTATATTTCTTAATCCATACAAAAATGAAAGTACCATAATAAATTTATCGGACATGAAAATGAAGCTACAATAAGTGAAGGTCTATGGCAAGGATACCTATTATCGAAATCTTGATGTAACTTATTTACAGAAGATACAATCAATAAGCTGAAGAAAAAGACATCGCGACTCAAAATAAATTAGCAGCGCTTTTGTTGTACGTTACTCTTTCATATCCATTTATCAGTAATTATAAGCTGCCTTATATACAATAGCTTTCTAAATAATTCTCTATTAAGATTGCTAGCCCTTCAATCTTTTGCAACACCTATTCCTTTACTGTTTTACGAAATTTATAAATCATTTCTGTATTCCTAAATTTGCCTGGTAGAAGATTATATAATCTTAGTCCAAGAAAATCAATAGTTTCCCGAGAAATATTTTTACATGTAGGTTTTTGCCAGAATTCTTCCTCGTGGGTATACCGCATGAGCGCGAGAATATGTAACCCTTTAATATTCATAACACCCGTATTTGAGTTGTATAAAAATATTGTAGAATAATAACTGTTTCGTTTAATTTAGTTCTTAGTTTAAATTCTGTGTTATGCAAAGCAGTTTTAATATCGGTTTTTATGCTGATCCCCAACAGGATATTCCCTGTCGTAATGTATACGCTGCCAGACTATCATAAACGTTAAGCAAAGTATTAATAGACATTATCTCTCGCAAACCTAAAAAAACATGAATAAGTTTACGTAGGTTAGTATTTAGATATTCCATGTGAGTTTTCCATTTTAAATGCCAATATATTATAATACAGAGGTACTTTAGGCTATCTACACTCTTGAAAGGCAACTAGTTCTGGATATCTTCTAGCGGATGTTGGCAAGAATGCAATATACTTTGCTTTATTGACGTTATTATACAAACTATCATGTTTAGCTCAGGGTTGAGCTCATCAGTCAATAATGCTGCCCCGCCGATTGTCTCAGGCCAGTTATTTCCAACACAGAAAAGAACTGTATCGTCTGCGTATGAAATTAAGAATACATTATTGTCGTACAAAGATGTCAAAATATCATTGATACATACATATATATATATATATATATATATATATATATATATATAAATATATATATATATCAGAAACGAAATTGGGCCCAGAATTGTTGCTCATGGGACTCTTCTTCTTAATGCCAGCGGATCGGTTGTGTGGTTTTTTAAATGTACTACTTGTTGCCTATTTTTTAACTAGTTTTAAAATAAACCAAACGCAACCCATCTAACACCAATATTTTTTAAGTTACTCAAAAAATTTTCATGAGACACAGTCTCAATAGCTTTCTGAAAAGTACACTTGGAGAACCCAAATCACCACAACACATATTTCAAAGACCTTACGATCGTTTTTCTGACAACGTCAGAGGATGAAAAATTCTTCCACTGCTAATAATTTAATTTTCTTTCCACTTAAAACTCCAATGTGTAGCTAATTCTTTGAGAATTTTTTATCCTTTGATGACGCTGACGTTGTCAGCGAAACGATCGTAAATATGTATTGTGGTGATTTGGCCTTTCTCTTATCAGTGCTCATCATAGGTTCCAGTTTTCACATAGAGTTTTCTGAAGATCAAGAACTATTACGACTACTTTTCTTTTCATTTCATAATTGGAGTTTTAAGTTGAAAGAAAATTAAATTGTTAGCATTGGAAATTATAAAAATCGATACCATGACACACCTGCTACATTAGGATTTTTACATTATTCTTTAGGTTTTATAATCTGTAGCTAATGGTCTTGACCTTCTGAGCACCAAATTTAATTTTAACTAACTCACTAACTTAAGTTTTATTAATTGAAAATCTTTATTTGTTAGGAGGAGCCGAATTTAATTATATTTACGTAGTTTTACTGTAGGCCTTTCAAGAGTATTTAAAAAATTGTCAAATCAGATTTAGTGACCTAGATTTAGATAACCTGCATACTAACCCATACCTACCTGCCACGGAGAGACAAGCATTATTTTAATAACTTCAGCAAATAGCGTCCGATATAAAAGAGCTTTGCTTGTTTAAACGTCAGCATAAAACCTTCATAAAAAACGTAATATAAATATGCTAATACTTTTTACATATTTCCAGCAGACACAAATAAAGTGGATTCGATAAGATCCATTGTAAAAAATAACAAAAGCGAATTTTACATAATTTCAATTATGTGCCGACATATCCAACCTGTAATGACACATAGCATTATTGGACGGGGGGAAAATAAAACAAAATCAGAAAGATTGGAGGCAGTAAGGGCTGAATGAATGTAGTAGGCCATATGGTCGATGCTAAAAGCCACAGAACGTCGTGTAAAGTTACTTAAAATGCCTGTCAGTTGTTGGAAGCTTTCCGGAACGGATGGAATTGACGCTTGGCAAGAACCTGAAAAAGGTGAAACATTTTGCGCAACAGACTTCCACCTAATAGAAAACGTCTTTCTTGCCAATAAATGCCATCTAATAAGACCTGTGATGTGCGTTGCTTTCACTCAGAAACAGGTGGAATGTCTGATACACTGACAAGAAAAAAGCAATGCGGCAGATAAAAGTTCTTAGTGGATAACAAGTGTGTGGTTTGATGCCACACCAATAAAATGAAGTGGGGGCAGCACTGCCAGTTGATAGGTTTAAATAAAATATTAGAGGTGTTCTTACTTCAAACGATTTACCTATTCACAGCATTGAAGATCTAAAAGTAAAAATTAGTTCATCTTACCTATTCTATGTATAGGCTGATCAGTAACTAATGCCCGGACTAAATATCAGAAAAGATGCTAGTTTTACTGCGTTTCAGTTTTGTGTATAACGGGGCCGCCAGAAGAAGTATCTTGGAATAAGCATCATCATTATTTATTAATATTATTATATAGTAGTAGCAAATTTTAATAAAAATGTCTTAAATGCCAAAAGTGCCTTTTAGATCCCGACTTTTAAATTTTGAATTTTTTTTGCTAATGAGCGCGAACTAGGACCCCTAGAACCCATATCCGGGGTCAGTTTCAATTTTTGTATGTTTATATATATATATATATATATATATATATATATATATATATATATATATATATATATATATATATATATATATATATATATATATATATATATATATATATATATATAGGTATCACACTGATAACTCAACAAATTATGCGCAGATTTTGATAAAATTTGGCATGTACCTTTATTTTGTAAATAGCTTGGATAAGTTCATTAGTCAGGAAACTCGGACGAGGTTTTCCGGAAAAATTTTGAGTTTTTATTGGAAAAAATTTTTTATCTCAAAAAATCAAAAAGCTATAATAACCAAATTTGGTAGGTAGGTTTACGATATAAAATATAAACTATATGCCAACATTTAGATTTCTAGAATTCTAGAAAAAAAAGTTATAATAAAATATTTTGTGCCAGATCATTTCTATGAAAATTCACTACCATAACACACTTGATGCGTCCAGGCTTTTTTCTAATAAAAAATACATCAAATATGGTAGATAGTATAACATTTATAGGAGAAACCATGTATTATATTTTATCAAAATAGATTAATTTCTTTTTAAAAGGAGAACATTTTTCCCAAAATATCAGTACTTAAATTCTCTCCAACAAACTGGTCCGATTACTCAGGCCAACTAAGCTAGTTAGATAATTTTAAATAAAAACTATACCGGCCAAGATATATTAACTAACAAAAAGCTTTTTGACAAAATTTAAAAAAACTGTACGAAAATTTGCGAACAAAACATTACCTGTGTAATATTTAATAGATTTTGTTAACTACAAATATTTTGAACTTTTGCCATACCCTGATCACCAATGGTATTCTTTTAGTGAATTTTCTTTAAAAAATTCACTAATGAGGAGATCCCGACTTTTGAATTTTGCAGAAATTTCTTCAAATGAGCGCAAAACTAGGCCCTCTAGAACCCTGCGCGGATTTTGATCAAATTTTCCGAGTACCTTCCTTTTGCAAGTGGCTTGGACAAGTTAGTTAGCCAGAAAAATCGGCCAAATTTTGTGTTTTCTTTCGCAAAAAAATTGTATCTCTGGAAATAACAAAGCAAGGGCAACCAAATTTGGTAAGCTTGTTTGTATTACAAAGAGCGAACCATGTACCCTTGGTCTGTAAGTTTAAAGACAAAACAGTTATGGGCATTTAAAGAAAACAAAATTGAGGTTTACCTAAAAAAAGTCAAAGTCGCGATTTGAAACGTCAAAATTGGCAACATTTAGGCAAAGAACCTGAAACAAATATGGATTATATAAAGAAGAGTGATCCGCAAACCCTTAAGTTTCAGCTTCAACCGACGTTGTCCCTCATTTTACTCAAATATTTCCAGAAATTTCATTTTAAATAGACCCTTTCTCTGATGCTTTGGCGGTAGTTTTAGTGAAGTTTATGGTTTAACGGTACATAATTTTTAGCTAATTTTCGTAGAAAATATTCGTTAATGAGGAGACCGCAACTTTTGAATTTTAAAAACATTTCTTCAAATACGGTAAACTAGACCCCCTAGAATCCATATCCGGGTTTAGTTTCAGGTTTTATCTGTTTACATACATACAGGGTGTCGCTTTTTACAGTGAAGTTCAATATAATGGTTATTATACAAGATACGAGAAAAGGTTTTGTACGGTAATTATAGGGTGTCTTGAACTGCATGTTATAAAATTATTTTGACAATCACAGTCTGGCCTATAAGTCGTTGGTAATACCTACATTTTTGTCTTTCGAACACATTTCACATTTTTTGCATTTTTGCATTTTTTTAACGAAATATGATGGATGTATGTACGAGACGCAGTAATTGCGTCTTAATAGCGAATTTTTATTAAATGCTTCAAATTTCAATAACTCAATTTCTTATTAACTTAAGGTTTGCTGGCTAGGAAAACACTTTTCTCGGAAATATTTTAAGTCTATTTTCGGAGAACTTTTGTAAATTTTCAAACAATGAGTTATTTTGATAAAATATGCTACATTGTTTCTATTATATAGGTTACACTGGTACCATATTGATGCATGCTTGCATTAGAGAGACATATTTGCTATTAGAAACATTTTTTCGAAAATTCACTTCCATACCGCACTTGCGGCGTCCAGACTTTTTTACACTTTAGACACCTGAATTTTGGTACATACAATACGTTTTACAGTAGACAGTTACTTACGCACTTACACACATTTGTGGTTGTCACAGCTTTCTTATTTTTGAAAATACAAACATTTTTCGAGAAAAACATTTGCTTGATTTTCCAGGCTTACAAGTTTATCCAAGTCACTTATAAAAGTATATACATATATATATATATATATATATATATATATATATATATATATATATATATATATATATATATATATATATATATAGCGTGTAAAAAAGTGCGGAATATTGCCAATATTTTGCAAACTACTAAATATATTTTTTTGACACTTTGTATATTGATATACTTAAATTTAATACTCTGTTGACAAGTAAAAACGTATCTGTAACTATACAGGATCGCTCAGAAATAACACTAACATTTTCATTTCAAATGCAACAGCCTGCATGTTTTTGCTTTTTCTGAATTTACGTTTTCTCTAATTCAGGGACGAATTGTATTTGAAGTTTTCTCCTATCTTCAAAAATTGTTAATATTTTGAAAACTATGAAACATATTTCTTTGACACTTGGTATATTCAAGTATTTAAGTTCAATACAGTTTTGACAAGTCGAAAAGTATTTTCAATTATACAGGTGTTCAGTGAATTAGATGTCATACAGAAATGGGTGCTAAAGGTATTTTTTCGTGGACCAATGACTTACCATAGTGAAAATCTCTTCGAGGAAGCTAATCTTCTTAGTTCCAGAACATTATATTTGTATGCAATTGTAATGGAAATGCGTAAACATCCCAAGAATTTGTAATTTTTGACCATGGGTACGGCACGAGATGTAGAAATTTATTTAGAAAAGAGAAATAAAACAAAATCATTGGACAGAGAAGTTACACATTACCTAGGTCAAAAAGTGTTTAATATGACGCCACAGGAAATAAGATGTTATTACTGTGCTCAGAAGTTTAAAAAAGAGTCCAAACAATGGTTACTTGATTTAAATCAGAGAAATGTCAATAATCTAATCTGTCTGAATTAGAGGAGAAAATAAAGTAATACCTGTCTCTTTTGTTGTCACTGCTGCGATTTTGACTGGGATTTTCTTGTGGACGGCTTGTCTTGACTGGCGTTTTTGTGTGTTTTCGTTTTCTGTTTTTTGTCACCTTGTCATTCCGACGTTTTCGTGGATTTTTGTTTATATACTATTTTCGAAGTATGTGTCTGCTTTTTCTTACAGTGTGTTAATTTGTTATGCTGCGTGGGTGTGTGTACGGGTGAGTCAGCGCCCGCGTATGTGCGTGTGAATGCGTGCGGGCGAGCGTGTGTAGGTGTGATATGTATGTGTGTGCTTTTGTATATGCAAGCATTCTGAAAGGAAAGGAAATAAAGCACATATAAGTTCCTTATAAACACTTCGAGGGTGTTCATTTGAGTTTTTTCTAACTCATGTTGTTTAGAGTTGCTTTAGACTGTTGTTTTTAAAATAAGCTTAATTTTTTTATGTGTACTAAATGTTAATAACTTTTTCGAAAAAAAAGTTAAGTTCAGAACTCACAAATAAGTGCTTTATTAGCACTTCGTGGGTGTTTGATTTTAGTTATTTGGTTTACTATATATAAAATACTCATTGTAGCATTTTTTTACTGTAAGGTATAGTTAGCTTTCTCTATATTAAAAAAATTAACTGTATGATTCATAAACGTTTAAATGATTGATCTAGATCCATAGGTTCGCATAATATAACGTAATTTGCAAAAAAGATGAACAGAAAAGGTATAATTTAATAATGGATTTGGATAAACTGTTCGAAACCTCAAGTCATATAATTTTTCTCTAAATGTCTGAAATTTGCGGACAAACCAATTTTCCACCTAATTAAATAAATCTCTTATCGTAAACAAACACTCAGTTGGCAAGTGTCATCCATAAAGGGAATCTCAATTTCCGACGGACAGAGACAAAGCCGTATTCAATTAATCCCGGAATCCTTCAAACAAAGCGTGTTAGAAAATCCACTCAACAGCTTATGACGTCGAAAGCAATCACGACCAATCTGGAAACCGATTCGCGGTCTCCAATTACAAAAAAAGTCCGAGTGGCGCCATCTGCATATCGACCGCAGATTGTCGAAGCTTTAACTGTGCAGGGCACTCGGAACGATTGCAAATTCATTGTTCTACTTAAACACTCATTTTGCTGAAGTCTCACTGAGACTAAGCATTGAGCTATTAAGAGATAAATCCACTGAATATAATAATACTGTGTGTTTGACATTCCAGTCTATATACTGGTACCTCGTTGTACAGAAATGTTTGATATCGTGCAAAAAGGAAGCTAGTTCAGAAATATAGGATATTATTTTTATTGTTTGACTGCCTTTATCTATAAAATATGTGAAGAGAAAATTCGCTGACGAGTAGATACCTATTGACCATTTGGCGATTGTTAGTGCATTGTTATTAAATTCACCAGTAGAGAGGTATCGATAGTAAGACTTTCACAAAATTTCTTCAAATGCGCGCCCCTAGAACCAATATCCAAGAAACGATTGAAAGTTTATTTGTTTATATATATATATATATATATATATATATATATATATATATATATATATATATATATATATATAAACAAATATATATATATATATATATATATATATATATATATATATATATATATAAAGGGTGATTTGCGTAGGCGTTGTGAATTAGAAGTTTTTAACTTACAGTAAAATTAGAAACTCGAAATTTGACGCGCTGTCATAATCGATTATGTCCGTTATACATACAGTATTTTCAGTCCCACAGCTATACAGGGTGTGCCAAACGTTAGTACCGACTTTCCTATTTTAAATAGAAAGCTCAATTTTTTATGACATAGTTAGATTCGCCTTTTAATTATGAGTTTAGACAACCTAGGATATATGATCTTATCTATTAGAATTTTTGACATACATATATCAATTTTTCTGAAAAAAAATACCACCGTAGTAGTTTACGAACAAATTTGTATCACGCCAACGGTTTAAGAAGAGGAAAGTGAATTTGTAGAGCAGTTAGCTGGAACTGCACGCTAACTCCTGATGTCCAATCGATGGTCCCGTTGGTACTATATGGGCGCAAGCGATTTTCAAATGTCGCATTTAAAAATTGTCATATACTCAATTTTTTCAAATGGCAGCTACTATCTATTTGACACTGCTCGAAAGAAAATTGAATTACTTAAGCAATACCCATACCAAGCTTTAACCTCTACTGAGTTCTTTTCATTTCCTTTTCATATCGTAAACTTAGGTACCAAATTTGGTTACCATAGTTTTTCTATTTTTCCTGGCTAACGAACTTATCCAAGCCACTTACAAGATGAAGGTACACACCAATTTTTATCAAAATCGGTCCAATACATACATATACATACATACATACATATATATATATATATATATATATATATATATATATATATATATATATATATATATATATATATATATATATATATAAACTAAAACAGGATTGATAATACGGCATTTCTGTACTATACATGGAGAAAGGTTTAAGGGCAAAGCCGCAAGGAGACCTTTATATATATATATATATATATATATATATATATATATATATATATATATATATATATATATATATATAATTGTAAACTTATAGTGTTTGTATTGTTTTTATTTGTATATTTGGTGTTTATATTGTATTTAATTTTATAAATGTATGTGTAATTATGTATTTAATTAAGTTGGCCATCTTTTCTAGAGCGACAATCTGGGATTCCCCGTGTAGTTCCATAGACTTGTTCCAAAAATGGGTGACAAAGGAAAGGAGGTCGGCAGTCGATCTGCGCTGACGGAATCCATACTGCCTGTCGTGGATTAGACTGTGTTGTTCACGAAATTTTAGTAATTCGGTGTTTATATACATTTCCATCACTTTAGAGACGACTGAAAGGAGAGAAATAGGCCTGTAGTTGCTAGGAAGCGCTTTGGAGCTTTTATTGGGGACGGGTTGTACTCAAGCAGTTTTCCAGTTACTAGGGAATATGCCTCTATTGTAAGATATATGAAACAGACGAGTCAGGACAGGAGCAAGTTCTGGTGCGCAACAATTTCATCCTCTGAGACAAGAGGTGAGAACGTGCTCATGCAGAAATTATTCCCAAAAGATTTAGCAAGAGTCCAGAAGGTTTTGCCGCCGTTGGACTTAAGAGCACTTAGTTTTTGATGTGGTTATTAAACGAGTTTTTTGCCTCAGAAAGAATGCGGACATAGCAGTTTCTTGCGTCGTTAAATGCTTGACGGTTTTCTTGACTGGGATTGTGTAAAAGCGTTTTATGAGCTTTGACCTTTCCAAGTCTGGCCTTATCACAGGATTTAGAGAACCAGGGCTTTTGAGTGGCTGAAGAGGTTTTCTGTGTACGTGGAATAAATAATTCAATGCCAGCTTGGATAGTTTCGGTGACGTTTTGTGAGATATCAGAGGGGTCAGGATGAGAGAGGCAGACAGCCGCCCATGGAAATGAGGAAAAGTAATCTCGCATTTCGTCCCAGTTCGCGGAGTTGTAGTGCCAAACGATACGTGATTGTGATGACTGTGTGACCTCGGGTTGCATTGCGCAGAAAGCAGTGACCATGCCGTGGTCTGAGCGACCCAGGGGGGGCGGTGACTGATATCTTATAGCAGTCAGGATTTGTAGTAAGAAGGAGATCCTAGGGATCTGAGCTCTATGTGTTGGGATGCGAGGAAAGAAAGTAGGTTGCTCAACCATATTGGCTAAAGGATTGCTGACTGCAAAGGCGTCGGCTGCTCTTCCTTGTGGATCGGTTTTTTGAAGATCCTAGCCATTCCTTATTATGGACATTGAAGTCATCAAGAATAATGACCTAGGAGGAAGAATATTCAGAAATCAGATGGTCGGTTTTTTCAGAAAGGTAGTCAAAGAGCTGGACAAAGTTGTTGTCAGAAGGTGACCGCTAAATATAACAGATGAATTTAGTTGCAGCCCTGATAGAGAGTTTTACCAATAGTATGTCTTTTCTTCCAGCTTCTAAATTGGGGAGACTGGTGCAGGGTAGATTGCTACGGACGTATGCGCACACACCTCCATGCAGTCTAAAGAAGTAAAGAGCTCATACCCCAGGAAACTAAGGTGATTAGTGGCTGGTTTGGCACTTACTTGGGTTTCGGTCAGGAAGAGGAGTTAGGGCCTATTAGCCTGGAGGAAATGGTGGACTCTCTACAGGGAATATTTTATTGTTGGATTCCTAAGATGAAAATTCTTACACTGGGACAGCATCTATGGTGCTGTTGTTGAACCTGTTTTGTTTGGCTATATGCTATTTTAGTCAATGAATAGATATTAAAGAAAATTAAAAAAAAAAACTTTAAAACATTTATTTTGAATTACTGATTCCTAATAAAAATTAACTACAAAATCAATTTACTTTTTTATATCTATTGGCCTTATTTGGATCCTATGTATTTATAATTAATTAAATCTGACAGTTTTTAAAGACGATTACAAGTTTACCTATTACTATTTAAAATGCAATCTTTAACCTGAACCTGTTTTGTTTGATAAGTACACTTGGAGAACCCAAATCACCACAACACATATTTCAGAGACCTTACGATCGTTTCGTTGACCATGTCAACATCTTCAGAGGAAGAAAAATTCTAAAATAAAACTACTAGCTACCGTGTATTTATATTGGGTCTAGGTAAACGAACTAGTCCGAAGTAAAATTGTCGTCGAAGACCCATCGTTTGTTTATTGTGTAGTGAAACTACGAGGTCGAAGATCTGCTTTAATCTTCTGGTCGACGAATTTATGAGCCCTTATCTAATATAAGGATAATAGGCTTAAAAGGAACGGTACCGAGTTATTTAAGGAATCTGCACGTTCCCTTTCGATCTAGAAATTTACTATGCGGATATTGAAGCAAGCCGACAACCACATCTGGCGAGACAAACACAATAACCTCTGCTCATCTTTGTTATATAGAAAACTAAACCCGGGTGTTTGGCTCACATTGTTAACTCTAACAAAGGATAAATAATTCAACTAAAATACGACATAAAAATATATTTATACTGATTTTAATTCTTATCCTAATCAATATAAATATATTATTACCAGAACTCAACTTTCTAGGTTTATACAAAATTGAGTTATTGAAATTTTGAATTTTCTCTGAAATTTTTTTTCTCTGAATATGACAAAGTTATTTTAATGAAATTTGGTGAATATCTTGCCTTAGGAAGGATCTTACTACGTACCAAAATTAAACTTTGTACATTTATACAAAATCGAGTTATTGAAGTTTGTAGCTTTTAATGAAAATTCGCTACCCTAACGCACTTTCTGCGTCCCGAACTTTTTTATTTGTTTACGTGTGATTATTTTGTTTATTACCTTGTGTGGCTTTTATATCTTTTGGAATGTTGCACTACACTGTAATCACTGGGAAATATACACCTTGTTTGTTTGCTTTACAAATAAAAATCACTGTGGATAACAGAAGAGCAATTCCTGTAAGAAAATTCAAATAAAAAGACACTTTCCTTTCCGTGGCCTCATGTGATTGTTAGCAAGCTGCCTTGATAGGCCCCAATGCCTGTGTGCTCCCTTAAAATATTTTAACAAAAATAAATCAAATTATAAGTTTACAATTAAATGTTCCTATGTATATAGATAACCACCCAGAGCTTATGAAAAGCAGGTAACGTGTACGTCATGACTATTAAAAGAAAAGAAGCTCTTTGAAAAAATCCTTGGGCGTATGACTAAATTCTCGAGGTGAAAAAAAACGAGCAAAAATGAAAGAACACAGAATTCAACTCATAAGCCTGATGTTTCGATATTCCAATACAGTTCTTTATGCACACATTTCTAAGAGGCTTTGAATTTTAATTACTCCTATACCACAAAATACCGAAAAACCTATATTGATGGAACCCTAAGCTGGATTAATTTTATTTAGATGACTAACAAGAAACAATCTTAGAACAAACCGTAACTTCATCAAGTTGCAAATGGACACTTTCAACTACAAGAAAGACCACTTAATAGCCTTGTAACTCGTGGGAGAAAAACTTTATTCGGATGCAGAATTCAATCTAGAGAACGAACTTTGTTAGATGTAAATTTCTCATTAAGAGGTAAATTGAAAATCCAGTCCTCTTTATTAGTGTAGGGCATGTCTTGTTTCACTTGACCATATGGGGATATGTGACCACGCGAGGTCTCGTCTGCAGCAATAAAACAGCAAATTGAATTTGTTACAGACTTCATAGGGGCTTCATATGCTCTCAGTGAAGCTATCTAGAGCAACAAACAGTGTTAAAGTGGTGAAATCTGAGCAATTTGCACGAGCCAGTTTACGAGGTTTTAAAGTCTTGCTTGAATCTGCCACAATGGGGTTGTGCGGATAGAGATTGCAATTATATTAAATTATCAGATGAAGTTTTCCATCGTAGCGGCAGGAAAATACCGCAATGAGATTGGTTTGCAGGATCTCTGCCTGTTGGCACTCCATTATGTGGTAAAACTACAGCTCGTTTCAATTTTGCAGCGTCATTATCATCTATTTGATGTTAGGAAGCCAGTTCCGTCAAGTAACAAATGAGGTCGTTACGATCGACGTCTCAAACTCAAAACTCACAAATTTTAAATGTCCTAGTAGTTATTAATGTGTTACTTTCTTCGTAAATACAGAGTGACTAGACTTAGAGTTCGAAAAAGTCTATATTTTAATTCTATGAACACACGCCGCAGCAATCTACATACGTAGAATATGCTTTAGTTTCGTTAGGGCATTCCAAATTTATGTTGCTTTAGGAAAGAACGAGGATTTGTAGCCGATTACTTGGTAAGTAAGTAATTTGAAACTAGAGACGCGTGCTATTTACTTAAACCAGTCTTGCCAGTGAAGGAACTAAAGAAGTAATTCAATAACAAAAATGTCGTTTGTAGTATGGATAGAAGAGGCAAATCGCTCTCTCTTCCTCTTATCAAGAAAAAATAGATTTTACTATGGAAAAAAATTTATATCATTTCCGAATCGAATCTGAGAGGTACACAGTGATTTTCGAGCCAGCGCCATAGACATAGGACGTGGCGAACTAAGATGCTGCCTGAACACAGTGATTTTGGAGCCAGTACCCCAGCCCTAAGAAGTGGCTGTCTGAACACAGAGATTTTCGGGCTAGCGCCCCACACATAAGAAGTGTCGAGCTAAGGTGCTGTATGTATTAAGGTGATATATTAATATACAGAATGCTCAAAAACTCATGGCACACAGAACAGCAGTAGACTCTTAACATATGATTCGGCTAAACTTATTTCAGTCCATAAGTCAAGATTAAAAATGTTCGGGACGCAGTAAGTGCTTTAAGGTAGTGAATTTTCATAAGAATAATATATTATAATGATTTAGTCTTATATTAAAAGTTATAAAACCTTACTTCATTTAGTTAGGAACAGTAAAAAATAGGGTAAAGGAGGGCAAGCAAAAGCATGACCTCTAACATAAATATTTATACCGTCATTTAGATACAAAGCTCAAACAAAACAATTGATAAACAGAAAATATACTCAACAAAAAACACACCAGAACGCCGAACATAAAAAAATCCCGTAATTCATACATTGAGGGTGATTGTATGCATGCACAAGTAAAAAAAGAACCACTAGGAAGAAGAGGGTTTCGGCTCCTTCACCCAAAACCACCGGGGTTTTCCTTCCCCTTGTGCATGCATACAACTACCTTCAAATCATAGAGCACAAGAAAAATGTATTGGGAGCAACCCCCAAGCAAGTTACTGGACCTAGACGAATATGGGTGTTGTACGGGGTAGACTGGGTTTAAAGGAGTATTGCTGCAAAATGTGAAAAAAGCATATTTTCAAAGTATCACTAATTGCTTTTTTAGCATTTTCCGCTCATATTTGCTCCCCGCCCAGCACCTCCATTCATTCTTGGTCGCTTAACTTTCTTGGGCGTTGTTTTCAACAAAATTTCCTTGAAGCTTGTGCATCCAAGGAGGGTTCTAAGCATGTTTCTAAAAAAAGTTATAAAAACGCTACGTGCAGTAAACTGTTTATTTACTGAAATAACATTCCACTTCGTCGCCTATAATGTCTTTTTCAGATAATACTGAATACAGCACTAAAGTAAATAATTTCACTTGCTGTTTCACTTCTTTTTTATTTTTATATTCCATATATATGCACAAGTTAAGTAAGTATAATAAAGGGGGGGCCCTTAATTAAATGTGGCGCTACACAGACTTAAAAGTAAAGAAGAGATCTAGATCGTGTCTAACTGTGTGCACACAGAAATTTGTAAAATACATTTATAAAATCTAAGAAAAAAACAACAGTTTTACGATATTATTTTAAATAAACCAATAAGAATAGGTTTCGCGGCGATTTCGCGATTCGCAAGTGTATGAATCTAGCTTTGGTCCAAGACTACACTTAAATCCGGTCGAAGCCGCAAGCAAGCAGCTTGTAAGTTAAGCTCGATAGGCTTGGACGGTTAACAAACGTACGTATGTCTAATTTTAAGCGGGGACTGTACTTGTTTGAAACAAGCTTTAGGGTGCTATTTATTAAAAAATATTGACCAACGAACTGCAAAATCATCGTTAATAAAAATGGTGGATCTAGTAACCTATCTATCAGTAATCTTCTCAATTTAACACAACAAACCTAACAAATGTTGTCTTCCGCGCGGAGACAAACTATAAAAATGCCCATACTGTTACTATCATCACATAATGCATTAGTTATTTTATCCGGTTATACAATAGGAATAACGTCTATGGGGTCCTGTTTTCGTGGCTCAAATAAGAAACACTAAAAATCGAGTGTTAACACTGCTCTTAGTATATGATTTACTGACATACTGATTTTCTATTTTACCCCAAATTGTATTGCTTTAAGTCATTAACTCACTATTTTCATTTATAACCATCGTCCAATATTGATTTTCAATATTTATATCCATGTTTTATATATGTTAGGTTAGTTAAAAGCCAGTTGTCAAGTTGTAAAATGTCAACAAGGCTACATAACAAGCGTAAGCGACGAAGCGTAGAAATAATGCGCTTGTTAAGGTTGCAAGCAGTTCGCTGCTGTTAAAGATCTGCGGTGTCGTCTAACTTTAACCAGATATCACGCCGCTTGAAGTAGCGTGCTAGAATTTAGCGCTTTTGAAAGCAAACATTGTCACGGTATTAGGAATGGGCCAGGGCTGACAATCTACAAAACTGTTAGTTGATTATACACAGTCCCCATATATAACATTTTGTGTTAACTAGAGCTGTGTTGACCACATAGTACCTGGTTCCGCACCAAGATGGCGTCCCTGTCGTACATTTCACAATGTTTTACATTCTCACATCATGCAATGATACTTGTAACTTTCATTGTTTACATTTTTATCCATCATTTATTTAAATAGCATAGCAGTACAGGTAACGTCATCTGTCTTTGTCCAACATTGTAGATATTGCATTACATAATCTGAAGTGATGTTCAGGATTATTTTAACTTTAATTTCAGATAAGTTGATTCTTCTTTGATCATAAGACTTGAGAATTGGATACACGATCACGCCTGCCTACGTTCTTTTAAATTATAGATTTTCGTTTCAATTCATTGAGAGATATTGCGTTTTAAAAATATTTTTTATTTTTTTGTTAAGAAAAATTGGGCGCTAACATCTGATGAACGTAATTATCCAAGCCATTACCAAAATAAGGGTAATTCCCAAATTTAGTACAAATCAGTGGATTATTTTTTGAGTTATCGGTTGGCAAAAATATGGTATGTGGAGTCTGTGTCATAGTTGAGATGGTGTATTGAAGTGGATCAGATTTACCATAAATAAAGGCAATGGGTGAAGCATTAGATTGAAGAAATGAAAGTAAAGAGCATTAATTATTTCCTGGTTTGTCAAAATCTGAAGGTTGCTGAATTTCGTATATAATTGTCACATTTCTTAGATATAACTTTTAAAAAGATGCAACTGTACACCACAAGTCGTAGACTTATTGTATTGGCATACTGTATAATACATACACATAAACTTTTTAACTGACCATGGAAATGGGTCCCAGCGGCCCCAATTCGCGCCAATTTGAAGAAAATTTCCGAAAGTCTTACCATCGATACCTCTCTATTAATGAATTTTCTTAATGAAAATTCACGAAAGAGATGCAAGATGATAAGGCGAGAAATTAAATTTAGATTTTCATTGACATCTAGAAAAGTATGTGACAAATTGTTTTGAAAATGGTGCAGATATTTTTTTCACTGAAATAAAAAATTGATAATTTGCAATTTGGCTCCAGCCAATCGAGACCGCTGCTTGCGGTACTTTTCAAGTCTAAAAAATACTCACACTGTTTTGCTAACGCCACATTTTTTTGTTAGAAAATCGTGCTCGCTAGTATTTAAAAAAAAAGGTATACTAGTTAAGTGTTGCTAAATTTAACCGTGTTAAAAACATTTGCGATTTAAAAGGAACATATTCTTCGTTACCATTTTCAGGTGACCTACAACTTTCCGAATAGTAGGCATTTGTCATAAACAAATTTAGTCAAACTCGCCTCTTGGTGTCATTGGTTGTTATTTTGATAATCGTTTGTAAAAGACTATCGTAAGTATGCGGTTAAGCCCTCAGTTTTTGGTCGTAATTGTCTTAAAACTACAGTAGTATTAGCAGGCTAATGTGTAACGTCTGTTGCTGCTTTCTCACTATGTATATATATATATATATATATATATATATATATATATATATATATATATATATATATATATATATATATATATATATATATATATATATATATAGTGTAGTATAGTAAGGATAGTACGGCCAAAATGTCGGGAATTTATGAAATAAGTTGCAAAGATTGTGATCCTAAACACGTTGGACAAACAAACATTTCTATTGAAATTAGATTCAAAGAACATTGAGCACAATAAGAATACGGTACTATGATAGATATTTAGCCGCCGGGCGTATGTGGGATAATAATCACTACGTTAATGAGTAGAATCTAAATTAAATAAAAAAATGTTAGACAACCAGGACAGCCAAACGCTTCGAAAGTATATATATATATATATATATATATATATATATATATATATATATATATATATATATATATATATATATATATATTGCTAAATATAGTAACAATAAAAATGTATGAATCTCGCTTCGCCGCCTATGGGCAGACTCATGATAAATTGCTTTATAAAATAAATGCCGGAAGAAGGACGTCGGATAAATAATAAAATAATACAGATATTTCCGCCAAAGGAAATATGTTAATTTTGGTGTCGTTGAACATCCCTAAATCGTTAGTGACCGAGACTACCAGCAGAAGAATATAAATAGATGTGGACATAAGATATTTAAGCTTATTCATACTCTGATGACGCTAACTTGGCTAGTAAAACGATTGTCAGAGTTTTTTTAATGTGTTGTGGTGATTTGGGTTCTCCAAGTCTGCTTATTAGTGCTCATCACAGGTTATAATCTCCACTTAGTGATATTACAAAGTAGTATAGAAATTCCGGTAGACTCTTTATTCTTCATATAAAAGATGAAATCTACTCTCAAGTCAAAGTGAGACTTGCTGTCTCATGTTTTAAATTTTTGCTACTTAATAGTATTTGTTTTATTTATAATAAAATACTAACATCCTTACAAAAAAGTCAATCACGTTTTCCCGTTACTGCACGCAATAGATTCAAAATCATGCAGATCATTCAGGTATTACAAAACGAGCAGCTCATATCCACACACCGGAAAAACAATACTACGTGCCAAATTATAAGAACCCCTTATATTTTGAAGCCGAGTATAACGAGACCAGGCAAAAAATCAATCGCTGTAGACGTTAAGCCCGAAAAGATAGTTTAGATGACACTAAAATGTAATTTAATCTCTTGCATTTATTTAAACCACAGGATAAGTCGGGAGCAAATACTTCACACAAACTAGAATCCAAACTAATTTCAGGAGATTCATAGTTATATAGTTTCGAAGAGAACAAGAATACCACAAGAAGAGACTAACCATTATGGAAACACCGCAGGAGAAAATGAGTTTAATCGCTTACTTTCTGAGGTGGAAACGGATTAAATACTTTCTAGTGTTTACTTGCACAACGCGAAATTGGAATTTCTAACGGACTAGAACGTGCTATTAACGAAATGTAGGAAATGAAGTAGAGAGTAAGGATCGCCTTTTACAAGAGGAAACATGGACCAAAGAAACTTTTAATAACCTTACACCGTTATCTTTAATAATAGGTACTGACAAGATACCTTGTTCTCCTTAAAGTGACTCGAACGTGCAACTCGACTTATGATTCGACTAATTAAAAGGAATCGACGATGTTCCTGAAAACGAGGAAGAAATGTTGCTTAAAATTGCATTCCCTCCTGCGATAATTGAGTTGTAATTGGTCTTCCTATTATATATATATATATATATATATATATATATATATATATATATATATATATATATATATATATATATATATATAATAGAAGTTGACAATAGCAAAAAATTTCGAGACGCAACAAGTGCGTTATAGTAGTGAATTTTCATAAGAACTGTACCCTACGGCATATTAGTCAAGTTAATATTTTAAACTTACAAATACTTTGAAGATCGGTTCTAGAGCTCCTAATACGCACTCATCTAAATAATTTTCTCAAAAGTGTTACTGTCGATATCTCTCTGTTATCAAAAAAATCTTGGGTTCTAACTCCTTTGGAGAAAAATGCCCAAAACTCAATTTTCTATGCAGCCAAAAAAATAAATTTTGCTATATGTGTAGATAATAATTTAAATAATATAAGAATACTTGTATTACAAATTGAATTAAAGTTAAAAAAGATTTCCAGAAGGAAAGTAAATTCATTTTTAGAAAAGTGAAGTATGTGCCAAATTATAAACGTAGTAGTTATTTTTCCTTATTAATCGACTGAATGATTTCCATTTAATCAACCTAAGCAAACTAGTTTTTTTTTCAATATCAACGATAACAAAATTGAAAATTATAATTTCAGACTCAGATGGGACAATGTTATTCGGGCGTTTTAAACAAAAATGAGATCTTGTTCCAAACGTATTAAACTTGTGCACTATTGTTTCTCCAATTGTGAAAATACAACAAACAAAAAAAAAACATATATTAATCGAGCTGGAATCGATCATGCAACCTTCTGCGTAGAAGACAAGCACGCTAGTACTGAGCTATCTAAGGATACGTTAACTAACGTTTTGTTTACATGATACCTGACACCGGCCCCATGCTCGGGCTATTATATTAAAAGTATACGTAACAATTATTTACAGAATTAGTAGAATTTCCATTGTAACACATTCAGCGACTGTTTAGGTCTTATATGACGTCTTATGTTTAAGCTTAAAGATAAAATAAACTATTTTAGAAACATTTTTATAGATACCTGACATGAATTTGTTTACATTTCCACTATATTATGCTACACAGACAATACAATGCGATATTCATAGATGAAGTTGAAGAATTTTGAGTCACATTGCCCAATAGGTTTATTTGTGCCACTTCACTAATGGCATTTATCCTGTTTCTGGGACTAGTGAAGGAATCACATGCCCCTAAATTATCAAAAAGCTTTTAGTGAATATTCTTAGAAAACATTTACTAATGGGGAGATCCCGACTTTTGAATCTTGAATTTTTTTTCAAATCAGCGCGAACTAGGACCCCTAGAACCCATATCCAGGGTTAGTTTATATATATATATATATATATATATATATATATATATATATATATATATATATATATATATATATATATATATATATATATATCACACCGCTAATTCAAAAATAAATGGGTATTTTCCTTTTGCAAGTAGTTTGATTAAGTTCGTTAGCCAGGAAAATAGGTCCAGGTTTTCCCGGAAAATTTTGCGTTTTCTTTCGGAAAAAAATTATACTTCTGAAAATAATAAAGCTATTGTAATCAAATTTGGTACACAAGTTTACGAAATTAAAAGAAAACTATACACTTCTACCAAAATTTATATTTATATGTTACAGGAAAAAATATTTGTTGCCACATCATTTCTATGAAAATTCACTACGATAACGCACTTGCTGCGTCCAGACTTTTTTAAATGTAGGCAAACGATCAAAATATTGTTCAAAATATTGCTCTTCAGCACGCACTGCATTTTGATTACCTAAAATGTAACACTCAAACATATACCGTTTTCCTTGATTAAAAAAATTCATAATTAATTAACTACAAATGTCTCTAGCAAAATAAGAATTTTTGCAAACGTCACAGTAATATTTGCAAGTGTCAAAAACAATTATTTCCATGGTTACCTCTTAGATTTGACATAAAAATGAACATCGACTGCCTCTTAAAGAAACCGGCCAAGATTGTTTAGCTATTAGTGGTAGAAGTTTCAATAAATAAGCGACGGATTCGATTTTGCAAAAGACAATTAGTTGTATTGGTAATAACTCAACGCTTTCTAGACATTTTCTCTAAATTTTTAACAAACTTTTTACAAATTTGATTTAAAAGGAGTATTCCCTGTCTCAATAATAATAGAGAACTTTTTGAACATTTTCTCTGAGCTTTTGTTATCGTTTATATTTTAATTTAAAAAATTTATTTTGTTAATTATTATGGTAAATCTCTAATTAGATATGTTATGTAAACTATGTGCGAAAACTTAGACTCAGGTTTTCGCTATTTGAAATAAACAATTATTTCCGTGGTAAACAATGCTATTAAAAAAAAGAAAATCACTGTAAATTTTTTATTTCTTTGAATAATCATATCGTGTTTCATATCAATGTAAAGAGAGAAAAAGACATATTTAGTGAAGCCATAGCCAACTATGGTTTCCATTAAAAAAAACAAAAGTTTATATCATTACTCAAAAGTTGCAGATCTTTATAAAAAATGCATATTTTTGCTTTATTTATAAAATATGTATCTACAACTTTTTCCTTTAAAACTTTTCAGTAAACCCAATACTAACTTAGCTAAATGCATTTAAAGAAATCAGCAATTATCAGTTTTTTCAAAATATCTAGTAATCCGTAAGTTTTTTTCGGGAAACAAAAACAGTTATGAATTACTCTCATCAAACTGGACTACTTTCCCTATTTAACCGTCTCCCTAACAGCAGTAGTTAACGAGATTCCCGTACTAAACATCATACTGTTTATAAAATCACATTTGTTTAAAAACCACTTAGTAGTGTTATTATTGCAAATAGTCATATATACAGGTCTCGATTTACCTAAAAAACCATTATCTCTGCTTTGTACAGTACCCAATTCATTATTTCAGGTGGTTCGTAGTATACAAATATTATACCGGTAAATAGACTATACAGGGTGTTTCTAAATTGATGCGAAAAATGTTACAGGTGATAATTTGGCGAAAAATAAGGGGTGTCTCTTTTATAAAGTTTTTCTTGAAACCCCTTCTCCTCCAAGTTACAGCCCTTTGAAATTTTGGCAAAAAAAGTTTAAATTAAATTTCTCCGTTGTGAAATAATTTTAAAAAACGAAATTTTTGCAGATGCATAAGGCTAACAAAATGACAGTTTTAAATGGATTTTGTAACCCTATAATGTTATCACAAGAGGGTGAAAAAACCTACCCTTACATAATTTTTTATCAGTACTTTTTATTGTGTGTACCGTTTTCTATTAAAAAAAAATTATTTAGAAAGAAGAATTGATTTAGCAACTTTTTAATGTCTTGACATTTGCTCATAAAATTGTTAGTTTCATCACAAAAAAATAAAATATTACTCAGATCGATATCACATGAATTTACAGAGTGGTTGTTATTTGCTGAAAAATCAAGTACGTGGTAGGCTGTCAAATAACGTTATAATTACACTAATATGTTAATATGTATTGTTCTAGCTTTTACTAATTTCCAAAAATTCATAATAAGAAACAATAACTATTGTACTACTATTTTATAATTAATAATTAACAAACTAAGAAACGAAAAGAAATATTAACAAAATGTCAGTACGTCGCATCATAATAAATGTTGAAAATGCCCCCCTTCGGAGAGAACGCATGACTCTAGACTGTCTCTCATTGAACTTCGTATTCTATGAAAAATACCGGGTGTGTTTCTTATAATATGACATGATGCGATACTACGATTTCTGAGGTGATCGATGTTTTCAACATGACTTGAATAAAGTAAGGTTTTCAGAAAACCCCACAGGCAAAAATCCAACGGATTCAATTCAGGAGATCGGGCAGGCCAATTCTGTGAGCCTCCTCGACCTACCCAACGAGTTGGGTAAACTTCGTTCAAGTAGTTACGAGCGTTGATACTAAAATGAGCCGGAGCGCCGTCGTGCATGTACCACATTTGTTGTCTAATTTGTAAAGGAATTTTTTCAAGAAGTAGGGGCAACTCTTCTTTGAATAGATACTACACATAATAGTACACTTCTCCATTTAGTCTTATCGGAGGAAAATATGGTCCAATTAAGTCATCACCAATGACAGCAAGCCATACATTTAATGAAAACTGGTGTTGAAAATGACTCCGTAATCTAGTGTGGGTTTTCTTCAGACCATATGTGGTTATTATGAAAATTTTTAATAGATGTTCGTGAAAAGTTGGTCTCATCAGTAAATAAAATACGAGATAAGAACTGTGGAATTTGCGTGATCATTTGAAGCATCCATTAACAAAAAAATAAACGAGGTAAAAAATTACGAGGTAAGAGCGCTTGAACTCGTTGGATATGGTAGGGATACTGTAGTTGTTCTTTTAAATTTCTAAATACCGTGGAATAGCTGACACTTAAGACTTGCGCGATTCTTCTTGTACTTGTACCAGAAGATTCTTCAATTACATTGAGGACAGCCTCTTCATGTGCTACAGTTCTTACTTCTCTAGAACGCCCGCAATCGGCGGCACTTCTTGAAAATGTTCCTTCTTCTTGCAGACGTTGATGAATGCGTGCGAATATGCTGTGATGGAGTACAGTTCTATTTGGATATAACTCAGTGTAGAGGCGCTGTGCTCTTAATCGATTGCCATTAGCACGGTCATATTCAAAATGCATATCCGCCATTTCGGAATTGGTATAATTTACCATTTTATTTACTTATTTGTTCTAAGTATTTAAAAAAATTCTCGATAGATTGACAACAATTAATATTAGTGTAATTATGACGTTATTTGACAGCATACCACGTAGTTCAGTTTTCAGCAAATAACAACCACTGTAAATTCATGTGACATCGAGCTGAGTTATATTTTATTTTTTTGTGATGAAACTAACAATTTTATGAGAAAATATCAAGATATAAAAAAATTACTAAATAAACCCTTCTTTTTAAATCATTTCTTTAAATAGAAAACGGTACACACAATAAAAAATACTGATGAAAAATAATGTAACGGTAGGTCTTTTGACTCTCTTGTGATAACATTATAGGGTTACAAAATCCATTTAAAACTGTCATTTTGTTAGACTTATGCATCTGGAAAATTTCGTTTTTTTTAAAATTATTTCATAACGGAAAAATTTGATGAAAACTTTTTTTTGACAACATTTCAAAGGGCTGTAACTTGGAGGAGAAGGGGTTTCAAGAAAAACTTTATCAAAAAGACACCCCTTATTTTTCGCCAAAGAATCACCTGTAAAATTTTTCGCATGAATTTAGAAACCACCTGTATAGATCTTACAGCGTTAAATATATTCCAAAATTGATGTTTCTGTTAACCATTTAAAGTTTGTCATGTTCTGTGTTTACCAAGGTGCATCTACATCAGACAAGCAGGTGATATGAATTAGTGCGCAATTAGTCATTTTCTATCGTGAGCTGTTGTTAAACTCGATGACATATATTTGAACAGCAGTGCACCCGCCATGCTAGAGCGACGCTGATAATGTGCAACATTAATTAGATTTTGACAACTAGGTTATTGTTCGCAACAGCCAATTTAGTGGCCCCTTTGTTAATATGGGATTTCCATTATGTAAGTGGCTCGAAAATTTGGTAGACCGATAAAGTGCATTAGTAATATCTAACAGGCACAATAGCCTTTGTATTACATTATATATTTTAGAGTGGTAAAACTAATACGAAAATGGATAGCCTGTAACGAAAACTTTTATAACAGTTAAAATTAAACGCACGTGTATGTAATCTATGTTATTAGTTTTTTTTAATTGTAAAAGAAATCTGTTTGGTTCGCTGTGGCTGTAGCAGTTAGATTAGTTAAAAAAGTCAGGACGCACCATGTGCGCTATCGTAGCAAATTTCATAAAGTGTGGACCATTTATATAAAGAAATTGCTGATATATATATATATATATATATATATATATATATATATATATATATATATATATATATATATATATATAATATAGCGTGGCGCATTGAAAACGAAACAGACCGATTTGCGTACAGAGAAATTTTTTTTAAGAAACGCTAAAACACGTCAATTTTAATATTGAGGGGGACATGTTTTGACATAAAACTCAACTTTGTCATATCAAACCCTTAAGAGTGGTGATAACAACCCTTATATTTTAAATAGTGAACATGGGTCGAGTGTTACATTATTTGAAAGCTCTTTCTTTTCTGAATTCAGCACACAATTTTTTTTTTTGAAGTTTTATCAACTCGTTTAAAAATTATTCACAGTTGAAGATGCAAAAACGCATTTCACTCATTCCTATAAGAAATGTGGTGACAGTCAATGTTTTGTTGGTTTGTAAACAAAAAATTGAGTATCAGTATATTTCTTATCGGAATGAGAGAAATGCGGTTTATTATTTCAGTTTATCTGTCGGTTTGATACTTGATAGTACTACCGAAAATTAATTTCACAATGGTATTTCTGTAGAAAAAAGAGTGGAAATAATTACTCTTTTTTTCAAAAACGATGACTGTGCCAACCGTACCGCGGATTTGTTTAATGAACGACACCCGAACAGACATGTTAACAGAAAATACATTTTGGAGTTAGTTGCAAAGTTTCGATAAAATGGTTCAGTAGCCAACAAAAAACGGGATCCTGAACGTGAATTTCCGGTTAGAAATGAGACTACCGAGATTGAAGTTTTAGAACAAATTGCTGCAGACCCAACTTTAAGCACGAGAAAATGGACCAGTGTTTCTGTCATCAAAAGAAGAACTATTCAGCGAATATTGAAACATCATAAATTTCACCCGTATAAAATTCATCTTGTACAACAACTGAATGAAGATGATTTTGATCGGCGGCTGGAGTTTTGTGAAGTTATGACTGCACGAATAGCTGATAACGGGAACGTTCTGTTCAATATCTGTTTTTTAGACGAGTGTACGTTTTTATTAAACTCTACAGTCAATCGTCATATTTCTCGTTATTGGGCAGATAATAATCCAAGAAATTTTCACGAAGTCCACACCCAAACTCCACAGAAATTGAATGTCTGGACTGGCATTTTTGGAGACCGTTTAATCGGACCAATTTTTCTTGATGCCAATTTGAGTCGCGAAACGTATTTGGAGTTATTAGAAGATATCGTTTACCCTCTACTAATTGACATTGTTGAAGATTAAGATCGCTATCACGAAAATGAATTAGTGTTTTACCAAGATAGAGCTTCTCCGTGTTTTTCACAACGTGTTAAGGAGTTTTTGAACAGAGAGTTTCCAGGCCAATGGCTTGGGCGTAGAGGTGCTATTGAGTGGCCCCTAGATCACCGGATTTAACTCCTTTAGACTTCTTTCTATGGGGCCATTTAAAGAGTAGAATTTTCGCAACAGAACCGGAGTCCCCAGAAGAATTACGACGACGCATTGTTGAATAATGCCGTCTAATAACTCCACAAATGCTCCGGACTGTCAGAGCTCGTTTTGAACGAAATTTTTACTTTTGTATAGAAGCTGGTGGTCAACAATTTGAACACTTACTTAAGTGAATAAACATTTTTGAACCTTTGGTTTTGTTTTTTAGTTTTTTTAACGAAAAATTGACTAATTAGTGCATTTCTTATCACAACGAATGATAAAAGTTCTTGCAAATCGAACTGTGATTAATTTTTAAACGAGTTGATAAAACTGCCAAAAAAATTAGTGAGCTGAATTCATAAAAGAAAGAGTTTTCAAATTATGTAACACTCGAGCCATGTTCCCTATTTAAAATATAAGGGATGTTATGACCACCCTTAAGGGGTTGATGTGACAAAGTTGAGTTTTATGTCAAAACATGTCCCCCTCAATATTAAAATTGACGTGTTTCAGCGTTACTTAAAAAAAATTTCTTGGGACGCAAATCGGTCTGTTTCGTTTTCAATGCACCACCCTGTATATTATATATATATATATATATATATATATATATATATATATATATATATATATATATATATATATATATATATATATATATATATATATGTATGTATATATATATATATATATATATATATATATATATATATATATATATATATATATATATATATATATATATATATATATATATATATATATATAAGAGGGGTTCGGCCCCGTTTTCCCTTAATATTTCTAGTAAAATTGGATTTTTTCTTTTAAATTATATGTTTACTTTTAATAAGTTTGAATCGAGCTGTAGATAGATATTTGGAATATTTATCTAGTTTGGCAATGTTGCAAATTCCAGACAGACGCGGCGACGTTGCATAATAATATGCGACAGACACAAGCGCGCCAACCCGATAATCGGGAGCGGGATTCGCTTATTTCCTAATGTCTACTGTATTTCTATACCACTGCAGTCCCTGCAATGGTAGTTGCACTATCTATGCAGTTAATATCGTCTCCACCAAGCGACTTAAAATCGGCTTATGCGAGTCAGTATTGATCAACGCGTGATCTTTAGAGTAAAGTACAATGTAATTCCCTTTTCCTGGCCCGTTTAAGACTGGTGTACAGAGTGATGATAAAGTTTGGAACATAGTTCATAAATGTGATATTATTTTTTTAAGAAAACGCTCCAACAGGTAAATTACTTCCACAACCTCAATACATGAGGAAGTATGGCATCGGCAACAAAAATTCCAAACTTTTTTTATCGCTTAAACGCTGTAAAAAGTGCAAAGCATATGGAAAAAATCATTATGGAACGAAAATTTTTGGTGTCTGTCGGTCTGTCGGTCTGTATGTCTGCCTGTTCGTAGGCACTATAACTTTAGAAGGAATGGATATATCGTCGTCAAATTTGGTACACGGTTAGCACCTGACAAACAGACGGATCGGCTTGTTTTTGGGTAAAATCGCTCGGGGGTTAGGGGTTTAATGGGCGCTGATTTGGTGAAAATTGACATTTTTTCGTTAAAACACAAGTAATAACACGTTTTTGGGTTTGTTTATTAAAAAACTTTTAATTTCATCAAACATCTGGTATTTTGTGTTAAAATTAAGTTAAGGGTTGAATGTGTGGGAGTGGAAGAGCTGTGATAGAAATTTTGATTTTTTTTTGTTTAAACGGCGTAAAAATTCTCAAAATATATAGAAAACTTGATTCTAGAACGAAATTTTTTGTAATCTGACGGTCTGTCGGCCTGCACGTCTGTCTGTTAGTAGGCGCAATAACTTTCGAACGAATGGAGATATGATCTTTAAATTGGTTATGAAGTTAGCACTCGATAAAGGAACGCTTCGAAATGTTTTTGGGTAAGATCGCTTTATGGGGTAGAGGATAAATGAGGGGGTGATTTGGCGAAAATTGACATTTTTTCGTTAAATTTCGAGTGATAACGTTTCAGAAGTTTATGGGTACAGGAATACGAATATTTTTTCGCGGTCAAGTCATTGTTCCTAAATTCATTTGACGAGAACGTGTTTCTGAGAAGAGTAGATTATCACAGCTATCTCGAAGTTATCATTCAATTTGCAGCACTATTTTATCTTTTCAACTGCCAACTTCTGAGCACGAACTAAGCCCCCTAGAACCCACATCCGATGGAAGTTTCAGTTTTTATCTATTCTCATATATACAGGGTGACGCATTTCTAGCGTAAAGCTCAATGTATCTGTTATTATACAAGAAACTTGAGAAGATTGTACACGTTAATTATAGGGTGTCTTGAGATGCATCTTATGAAATTATTCTTACAAACGCAGGCTGGCCCATAAGTCGCATAAGTGATACAAGTTTTTTTATCGAACAGGCCCTAATATTAAATTTTTGCATTAAGAAAATATAATGCATGTTTGTAAGAAAATAAATTTGGGGACGCAGTGCGCTATGGTAGCGAACTTTCACTAAATGATATAAATTTGACTAGCTGAATGTGCTATCTACCGAAACTTCGTTGTTCAGGAAACTAGTTTTTTCGTCTTTTCAAGCTTATTATCGCAAATTTTTATACATTGTTTCTACCATATAGGTTATACTGGTAACTAAATTTGATGTCTGCTTTCTTTAAATAGAAAGACATATTTGCTATTCAAAACATTTTTATGAAAATTTACTACCATAACCCACTTGCCGCGTCCAGACTTTTTACCACTGGACACAAGGCTGCTATTTTTAAAATGTCAACATGGATTATTGCATGGTTAAAGCAAATTGTTTAAAAGAAAATGAAGTTTAAATTTATATATTATGTTCTTTTCGATTAGGTATGTCATATAATACATCATTTTTACTTTGTTTCTATGATTAAAGCATCATTGGCCACAATGATGCAACATAGTATGTTAAAATCTGAGTTTGTAACCCGAATACAAAATGTTTATGTCTGTTTCGCCTTACAAACCATGCTATGGAGTTTACTATATTTACATAGAGGAGGAGACCAATATATTTTCAAAGTGCATTTATCTAAAATGAGACACGCAAAAGCATTTGTTCACTGAAGGGTAGCTTGTCATTGGTGAGACTCAAGAACATGTAGACACGCATTTTCAGGCCATGCATTTCTTTAATTTTTAAATCAATATCGTGACCTAGATTAGCAACGTATTCTTAAACAACTTACACCTATGCAAGTTTGTATTAAAATAAAAACAGCATATGCTTAATGTTTGTATTCGACAACTAGCTTGATAGTTTGGTTAAAAAGGTATCCTGTTTCATATTACGAATATTTAACATTTAAAACTAAATTTTTAGTTTAGCTAGAGAGACTAAAATCACATTATTTGCCATAAATTTCAAACAAGGAGACTAAAATAATTAATTAAGAGCACGCCGCAGGAACGCGTTATATTTATTTCTAAGTCCTACGATGCTGTGATAATGTTCTTACGTAGAAAAAATTATTAAGACATACCTTGATGATTCACAAAGCATAGCGTCGGTCCACCAAGCCAGGTGTCCTGCGTTCAAATTTTTACATAACCAACGGGTTAAGAATAACGATTTTTCACCAATTTTTTTGTATCAGTATAAACTGCAACAACAACAATTACTAGGCTTTATCGTCTCCGAAAAAGCTACGTCTATGTATACCGAGCGCTAATATGAATCTGTGTGACGTAAATGTATCAGTTCTGATTTTGTGCGGTGTTCAGTATGTTAAGAATGTCTGCCCCCTTTACAGAAGATAAAGCTTTGACTAAACTTTTGAAATTGTCATCATAGTCCGAGAAAAGGTCACACAGGCAGTCTGGGAGCGTATACAGACTGCACTGAAAGTGGTGGAAGGGTGGACGGTTGATCAAGGGCTCGGGGTGACCCCCGAGAAAGCAACCGTCGTGCCGTTTACGAGGAGGAGGAAGTACGACAGCCACAGAACTCTCACTCTATACGGTAGGAGCATTCCAATGGCCAGGGAGGTAAAATATCTTGGCGTCGTATTGGACTCTAAGCTAACCTGGAATGGTCACATTGGAAAAATACTGCGTAAGGCAGTCATGACCTTAGCCGTTACTAGGCGGCTATATGGAAAACGTGGAGACCAAGACCTAGTGTGGCCCACTGGCTGTACACAAGGGTGGTCAGACCATCGTTAACATATGCCGCACTGGTCTGGTGGCCTAAAGTGACACAATCCAGTGCCAAACAAAAACTAGGTGAGATACAAAGGATGGCGTGCCTAGGCATCACAGGGGCCATGTCTCTAACCCCAACAGCCGCCATGGAGGTGTTGCTGGATCTGCCCCCACTACACTTAGTTATTATGGGGGAGGCCAGGCTAGGACTATACAGACTAGCCTGCAATGGTAGACTGAAGATGAACCCAGGATTCAGGGGCCACTGCAAAATTCAGGAGATCGTGAAGGAGCCTATGCTTAAAATAAGGTCAGACTTTGCGAGCCCGCAAATGTGCAGGAAAAACAACTTTACAGAAATCCCCGACCGCGAGGCATGGCGGGAGGAGACTCCGTGCATACCACGGGACGCGCTCGTCTGGTTCACGGACGGATCCGGCGGAGAGCGTGGGACGGGGGCAGGTGTTTACTCGGAAGGACCGAGGGTAAGTCATAGTATTTCCCTGGGAGCCCATGCAACGGTGTTTCAGGCCGAGATGTACGCCATCCTGCACTGTATGCGGGAGAACAAGAGGAGGGGCTACACCAACAAGCGGATCCTCATAGCCACAGACAGCCAGGCAGCCCTTAAGGCACTAAGTAGCTCACGGGCAAATTTCTGGCTGGTGAGTGAGTGCCAAGACGATACGAGCGACCTGGCTGGGCAAAATGAGGTGACCCACATCTGGGTGCTGGGTCACTCGGGGGTCAAAGGCAATGAAGAAGCTGACAGTCTCGCAAAGAGAGGATCAGCAGAACCATATACCGAGCACCATCAGGAGAGCCATTAAGTCCTGGGTCAGAAACCAACAGAAGGTGTACTGGGCGGACTGTCCAGGGCTCAGACATGGGAAGTCAATAATCGACGGACCCAGTTCAAAGAGAGCTGTGGAGCTGCTAAATCTTAGCAGAGGACAGCTCAGAAACACAACAGGTCTCTTGACGGGACACATGGCCGTCAAGAAACACCTGCATAAAATGGGGGCGTTTCGAAGGGGACCTCGCATGTAGACTCTACGGCGAGAGGGAGCACATGTTGTGCGAGTGTAAAGCTCTGGACCGCAAAAGACAACTGACCTACGATCAGGCTAGACCGGAGACAGAGCAATATAAAACTTCACCCTACCAATCGCTGTGCAGACTAGTTCAAGGCACAGTAATTTCGGAATGGGTGGAGTAAGACTATGGTATGCACAATCAACCAAAGGTTGCAGAGTTATCGGGGCGCCAAGGCCGTGGATGAGCTCTAAGGGAAAAAACTTTTGAAAGACGAGGGTAAACTGCTTTGGTCACGCGAGGTTGCTAGTGGATAGTATTTGAGACAGGCCAATATTCAGAAGATCTGCCTTGATAATTCTATTATGGTAACGAATTTTTATAAAAAATGTTTTTGCCACAAACGGATAATACTAGTTAAAATAAATGCATGTTTAGAAGAAGATACTCTTGTACCATTTTCGGGCTTGGGACGGGCACCTGGGAGACCTCCACTCTCTAATAGTGGAAAAGGTCAGCCCATATCATGTCGGATATGTCATATCATCCAAATAAACTAAAACAGAACCTAACAAATCGGTGATATATGAATCATTGTGAAAGCGAAACATAACATATGTCCGATAATGCAGAGGACCTATAGACATTAAATTTAAGGAACATTTTGCGCAATTGAGTTATGGAGCAATAAAAGAAATCATTAAGGAACATTTTGCGCAATTGAGTTATGCAGCAATAAAGGAAATCTTTAAGGAACATTTTGCGCAATTGAGTTATGGAGCAATAAAGGAAATGTTTAAGGAAAATTTTGCGCAATCGAGTTATGGAGCAATAAAAAAAAATTATGTGGTACCTAGCACATTTTTGATGTCATAAAATCAATAATGTTTTTATAGCATTACCCAAAGACGTAAATCACAAAACGCAAAAAAAATTCATATTAAATGAAATTAATTTATTAGAGTGGTAATTAAATTAAAGTTAAAACTGTATTATTGTTTTAGACACGTATGTAAAAAGGAAGGAAAAACGAACAGCTGTAATTGAAGTGCATAATTTTGTGTAAACAGTATCTAAGGATCTCTTTTCACCTTTTTGTTTTATCTTTTTCTCTTTTTCTTGCTGGAAGTCTGAACCGAGTTAAACAACTAACAGCTATAAAAGCCTGTGGCTAACGGATAACCTTCCAATGCCATCCCTTTCTTTGTACACCCCCCCCCCCTCACACACACTGCATTATTAATTCACACACATTTTCCCCTTACACCCCTTTACGGTTAAAAGAGATCTCAATAAGTAATTATTTAACATAAAGCTCAAAACATGTAAAAGCTATTTTAAAAACATCTCGACCAAGGCCACAATAGACTCTCCCTGGTTCAATTTTATCACAAGATATTTGACCCAAAACTTAATAAGTCAGGACAAACTTTGTAGTTTTGAGTGCGATAAATTATTTTTTTGGAAAATATTTTTTTATGTAAATTCGCTTTCATGACTGGACCAAGATCAAGATGGACAACGCAAGTGTTATCTCGAGTTCAACATGCCTTCCAAGTACTGGGTTAATGTCGGGATGACGGAGTAAGCTCAATTTTTGTGTTTTATTTATCTATTGGTCACAGGGTACAACTTTGTCGCCGACTCGACAGGAAGTTCTCCAATTTGGTGTTTAATACAAAATTTTCGGCTCAAAGCTTCAAAATAAAATGTATCTCAGAAAGTTTTCAAGATTCAATTTCAATTGGTTCAGGTCTCCGTAAGCTGCGTCTTCGTAGTTCTTTGTAGTTTAAAAAAAAAGAGAATTCTGTCCGTTTATCGAGCTTCCCTCCCAAATCCTTTCCCCCAGTTGAACGTCTGTAGTTCCATTTACAGCAAGCAACTTTCGCGTACCTCTATTTGTTTATTCTGGACAGAGCGGTTAAGTAAAATATCAAAGGCCAGGTGTACTCAATTTATGACTACCGCCTCTCCACCATTTGCCCGCGTTCCGGACTTCTAAAATCTGAAATTTTTTCCTTGATACACTCCAAACATTAACGCTTTTACGTTATCTCTTCCCCTCGGCCTAGCCTTTTTCTTATATTCTGCAATAGTATAATAGGAAAAAGGTTTAAAAATAAATGATATTACGTAGGTCTATGAATAGATTTGTCGTGGCTAACAAATAAATAAATAAATAAATAAATAAATAAATGCAATTGAAAGAAGAAAATACCTATATTTATGTAAATAGTCATCAGGGACTTAAGAGTCATCTCATTGATCGGTTCTACATTCATTCTAAGATTTGCCAAAAGTTCAACTTCCAAACTAAAACTTTCAGTACCCTGTTGTAACAGTTACCGATAAACCTGTTTTCTATATAAAAAACCTCAGAAGCCTGTCAGTTTTTACAAGAACTTTTTATTTTGTATTATAGTTCGTATCCCAATCAACGAACAAAATTACTTTTAGTGAATATAAGAACCAGGACATTTTCCATGCTGCATAATAGTTTTTTTAAGTTATAATAGATGCAATTATGACTTGCATTTAGCTAAAATATAAAGCGTCATACACTTTTATTATAATTTTTGACATTATTGACAAAAATTCCAAAAAAGCCTAAACAACTGGTTTCATTAGCCTCCCCAGATTTTTGTTCTACATTTTTTATGGTTATGTAATTTTCTTTTCATATTAAATGTATCATTTCTTCTTTATAAACCTATTATATTTACATAATATTTTTGCCAATGTATTGATGTGTTGTCTTGGTGGTGGTGGTATCCATAAATATGACTTTGGAACATTGACCACAGATTTTTTTATTGCTTTGAAATGTCTTCCCCTAAGGTGTGTGTTACGTTTGATATGTGGTCTCTAACGATCCCCGTTATGTATTTTTTTTGGTTCTCCTCTGTGGCTTTTTTATTTCATATAATTCTTTATATATTTTGTCGACATATTTTCTTGGTTCTTCTTTTAATTATTTTTTAATTCTAAATACCGGTTTTTCTATCTTTTTATGTATTTGTTTATAACGTAGCATCTGATCTTTATTTCTTGTTGCTATGAATACGTATAAATTAATACAATATTCTTTTGTCTGATGATGATGTCAAGCAGCGAAACCAGCTGCAAAGCAGAAACGACACATTTATAAAGCCGGATAAAATCTTTACGTCTTTATTTAATAGAAAACAGTTTCATAAAGTTAGGGCAACAACAATTAGTGATATGTATTATATTATATATTGTACAAAAACTTGTGTGAATGCTATCGCCTCAGCTGTTGGAGCATTCCACAACAAAAATTAAAACATAAACTTTGTGAGTTCTCGCGAACAAGAACCCCACAGCTTGCTGTTTGTAAAACCTTTTCTAGATGTTACTACAATGAAAGAAACAAGACATTAATATCCTATTATCTACCTCTGAAATGCGGCGTAAATCCGGTCGAACATCGTAACATTTCAGACGAATCGACTTTCGTAGAAAGTGTGACAGCGAAATTCATGGAATTTCGATGAAAATTGAATTAAATTTTCTGTTTTATTAAACCTGTTCCGTTCACTGTGTTATTCACGGTTTGGCTCATCCCAGGCTTTGTTAGCTTGCCTGCCGGTGCCTACGTTTTTCTTTCAATTTTGTGCCACACAGAAATGTTGATTGAAAAATTGTTATTTCTAGACCTTTTCGTTTTATTACTGTTATTTTGCCATGATAACATGTGATATGCGCGATCTGTTTCTGATAAATTAAAATAACAGACAGAAAAAGTAACACAGCGTGAAAGCTCATATTAAAACGTTTTCAATATAGGTCGTTTTCTACCGAGATAAGTTTAGCTTTTCCCGCCATCCTTTAGTGGAATATATAGCAAAAACAGAGTATTTATAATTACCATATGTTTTGTCTAGGGGTGTGTGTACGTTTTTGTTTACCTAACGTCGTACAATTCCCGCGACAACCAATAAATTTGAAATTTTTTCCTGAAACCCTGCCTTTGTAAGCACAGTAGGGACTTTTTAGGTATTTATTATTTCCTGATGCACGGAACCAATGCCTTAACGCCCACTTCTAAGGGCAGAACGTGCAGGAGTTCAACTTGCTTAAGCCCAATGTTTTTTCAGTTTTTACAAAATAAATACATATAAAAAAATAAAGGAAAAGTTGTAATTATTTTAATGTTTATTATTTGAGTCGTGCTTCTATTTTACATTGTAAAACTTTAAACAATAAAAAAACTGTTAAGGGACCTTGAAATAAACTTAACGAAAATTTAAAATTTAATAACATAAAGATAATAACTTTTTAAAAGACTACCCCTATATATGGACCATATATAACGAATAAATTCATTTTCTCCGTTCATATTTGTGTAACTAGAAAAACCCTGAACCACTTAGTAGCATGAAAATTTCACCCCCCGCTTTAACTCTTAAATTTTCGATTTGAAAGAGTAGGCTTGTGACACTTCATTTGATTGTTATATTTCATAACAAGCCTAGGAACTAGGTTTTTCCTACGCACGCCTGACATATTCTCGTGTGAGGCGAAACCGAACACGGGAGGTTATGCAATGACGTGAAAACCGTTTATGGACGTGTAATGACTAATATTTTTCATTACACCGAAAAATACAAAGCATAAGAATAAAAGAAGTAAGTTCAACAATTTCTTAAGTAGGTACCTTTATTTAAAAACAAGAACAATAACAAAAATTTCTAGAAGCCACAGGTACGTTATGGTAGTGAATTTTCATTCACTGATTTAATAAAAGAAGAGTACTACAAAAGGGACAAATAAAATACAAGATGTCTACGTAAATCTTTACTAATAATCTACACAGTCAGTTCACTAAATAAAGAAAACAAAACAAGCGACAAACAGGCATGTAATTTGTCTTACCAAAACAGCACTAAGTCACACTAAATCAACTCGATATAAAATTCATCTGGTAAAAGTGGAGTGGGATTTTTGAGTAATATGCTTCCCCCGCCTGAATGCATGAACCACAAGAGAAATTACTTGCAAACAACTCATAAAAAAGTTACGAGACTAGGAGTGGAAATAAAAAGGAAATATAAGCGAAAAGTTAGAAAACAAAAACAGCTTAGTCGGATATCTAAAAGCTGCCCTTTTCACATTTTGCAGCCATGCCCCATTCAAAAGCTTACCGCACCAGGCCAGCGAAGAAGTTTAAATGTAAATAACACGGCAAATACAAGGGATCAAAAGGTAAAAATAGTGCCAACCTACATGTAGGATGCCAAACTTTATCCATCAGCAGTTGGTTTATCTAAAACGGTCCTTGAGGTAAACTGTGAGTTGACCTTTTATCTTGTATGTATATTTTGAAGCTATTTGTTCTGTAAATTCCCAGCCGTATTTAGGTTTCTTTTTATAAATATATAGATAAAAAGAAGAACGAACAAAGATGGATGATGGTCTTAAATGGTTTGTGTTTTCTGTAAGTAGACACCAGCTAAAATTCAGAAATTAATTTAATAGCAGAAGAAATGGCCAGATTTGGTTTATGTCCAAATTCAAGTAATTAATAAGGACATTCTGAAAACCTTTGTTAATAGCATCATCGACAAGCATAAGTATAATTTTCTATAAATCTTAATGAATGGCCAATAAATATTATTATCAGTATGTAGTTTAACCTACAAATATACATATATACGAAATTCATCTAAGAAATACTTAATTACCAAATTTATATAACAAATTACAAAAATAAGCGGATTTTATACTATTATTCATAATAAACCGTTGAAAATTGCCGATTGGCGACTGACATTGACAGCTTAACTACTAAAATGCAAACGGAAATGACAGCGGCACAGAGTTGTCAGAGGGTAAAGTAGATTTAAACATTTTATTTTAAAGTACTACTAGGGACTGGTAATAAAAAATTTATGGGTATCAACCGCAGTTATTGGATGGAAATAATTTTTCAACGCTTTTATTTGTCATCAGTAATTAAAAATATTTGTCATGCCCGATGCTATATATTCTAAAATTCAAATGTTTTTTATTACATCTGACAACCTGGCTCATTTATATTCTCACTGACTGTGGTGTCCTTGGTTAGTACTCTAACGACCCTTGTCAACGTTAAATGTGCAAAATGCCTTATGGAATTTGAACTGATGTCCTCGATTGTTCATTTTTTACAGATACTAATCTCCGAATAACTTACTTTTTCGTGGACCATTTGATTCGAAATATCGTTCACAGCTATACTGTCTTGTCTTCTATCCATGTACAAATTTCTTTCGAATCATGTTAATGGTTCAAAAAATATTGCGGTTTAAAATTTTTGTTCAATTTTTTTTCCAGAAAAATTAGACCCACAGTAGTCAAGTCTTTTTTGAGTTATCGGTTGGATATACAAATAAAAAGTCTGTACGCAACAAGGGCGTTATGGTAGTGAATTTTCAAAAAAATGTTTTTAATAGCAAATATGTGTGTTTTTCTTTAAAAAAATCAGGCATTTTGGTTACCAGTATAACCTATATAGTAAAAACAATGTGACATGTTTCATCAAAATAACTTTATTGTTTAAAAACGTACAAAAATTTCCGAAAGTAAACTTAAAGTGTTGTCGAAAAAACCGTTTCTTGGTCAACCTTATAGAATAATAGCAAATTGAGCTTTTTAAATATGAAGCATTTAATCAAAATTCGCTACCATAACGCACTTGCTGCGTCCAGAATTTCTTTTCTTACTAACATGCATTATATTTTAATGGAAAATGCAGTAACATAAGGCGTGTTCGTCTAAAAAAAAAGAACATTTTTCACCAACAACTTTTTGGCCACCCTGTGATTGTAGAAATATTTTTAAGATGTAGGTCAAGACATCCTATAATTAGTGTATAATTTTTTTTGTAATATCTTGTATAATAACGGATATATTGAGCTTTATTGATTTCTTACGAAAATTCGACAAAAATTATATACCATTAAACGATAAACTCTATAGCTAAGACTACTGGTAAGCATAAGAGAAAGCGTCTATTTGAAATGTATATTCTGGAAACGTTTTAGTAAAATGAAGGACAATGACGGTTGAAACTAAGACTTCAGGGTTTTTAAAACATTCTTCTTGAGACATTTTCTTTCCATAGCCCGTTTAAAATTCAAGTTCTTTGCCTAAATGTTACCAATTTTGACCTTTTAAATCGCGACTTTGACGTTTCGAGGAAAACCCCAATTTATTTTTCTTTAAATGCCTGCAACTTTTTTGGCTTTTCACCTATAGAGCTAAATCTTGGTAGGTAATTAACCTATGGCGATGTAAAGCCGTGCACCAAATTTGGTTGCCCTTACTTTGTTATTTACGGAGATATAATTTTTTTTCCAAAAGAAAACACAAAATTTTCCGGGAAAACTTTGGCCGATTTTCCTGGCTAACAAACTTATCCAACCCACTTGCAAAAGGAAGGTATTTACCAAACTTAGTCAAAATCGGCCCATTATTTTTTTAATTTAACGGTGTGATATATATATATATATATATATATATATATATATATATATATATATATATATATATATATATATATATATATATATATATATATATATATATATATATAAATATAAAACCCCAATTTATTTTTGTTTAAATGCCTATAACTTTTTTGTCTTTTGACCTACAGAGTTAAATTTTGGTAGGTAACTTCCCTATAATGATATAAACCCGCGTATAAAATTTGGTTGCCCTTACTTTGTTAATTTTGGAGATATAAATTTTTTTTCGTAAGAAAACACAAAATTTTCCGGGAAAACCTCGGCGGATTTTCCTGGCTAACGAACTTATCCAAGCGACTTGCGAAAGGAAGGTATGTGCCAAATTTTATCAAAATCCGTCCATTATTTTGTAAGTTATAGGTGTGACACATAAATATATATATATATATATATATATATATATATATATATATATATATATATATACATATAAATATATATATATATATATATATATATATATATATATATATATATATATATATATATATATATATATATATATATAAACATATATATATATATATATATATATATATATATATATATATATATATATATATATATATATATATAAACATATAAAGTCTGAAACAGACCTCGGATTTGGGTTCCGGGGGTCCTAAATAGCGCTCATTTGAAGACATTTTTCCAAAATTCGAAAGTCGAGATCTCCTCATTAGTGAATTTTTTTTAAGAAAATTCACTAAAATGGGTTCACCTAGAAAAAAGTTCTGAGGTAACACATATAAAAAAACATACAGGCGAATTGAGAACCTCGTCCTTGTTTGAAGTCGGTTAAAAAAAAGCAAATAAAAAGTATTTGGGCTTGTCCGGGATTTGAACCTGGGAGCTCCCGCACTCTAAGCGGAAATGATACCTCTAGACCAACGAGTCAGTTGTTGGAGCTTTGTTTTAATGTCGTATTCCAGCGGGCGTTGTAATTATTTTAGTCATAAATAATGTTTAATCATTTATTTATATAAAAAAACTCGTTTTTTGGTCAACCTTATAGGTTAATAGCAAATTAAGCTATTCAAATATTAAGCATTTGATCAAAATTCGCTACCATAACGCACTTACTGCGTCCAGAATTTTTGTTCTTACAAACGTGCATTATATTTCGATGGAAAATGCAAAAATGCAATAACATAATAACAGATATATTGAGCTGTATTGATTTTTTTTACGAAAATTCTACAAAAATTATATACTATTAACGATAAACTATATAGCTAAGGCTACTGCCAAGCATCAAAGAAGGTCTATTTGAAATGAATTTTCTGGAAACATTTTATTAAAATGAAGGACAATGACGGTTGACACTAAGACTTCAGGGTTTGTAAAACATTCTTCTTGAGACATTTTATTTCCATAGCCCGTATTAGATTCAAGTTCTTTTCCTAAATGTTGCCAATTTTGACGTTTAAATCGCAACTTTGACGTTTTGTGAAAAACCTCAATTTATTTTTGTTTAAATGCCTATAACTTTTTTGTTCTTTGACCTACAGAGCTATGTAACTTGCCTATAATGATATAAACCCGCGTATAAAATTTGGTTGCCCTTACTTTGTTAATTTTGGAGATATAAATTTTTTTCGAAAGAAAACACAAAATTTTCCGGGAAAACCTCGTCGGATTTTCCTGGCTAACGAACTTATCCAAGCCACTTGCAAAAGGAGGGCACTCACCAATTTTGACGTTTAAAATCGCGATTTTGACGTTTTGAGGAGAACCCAAAGTTATTTTTCTTTGAATGTCTGTAACTTTTTTGTCCTTTAACCTACAGAGCTAAATTTTGGTAGGTAACTTGCTTCTAGTTATATAAACCCGCGTATGAAATTTGGTTGCCCTTACTTTGTTAATTTTGGAGATATAAATTTTTTTCGATTTTTTTCAAAAGAAAACACAAAATTTTCCGGGAAAACCTCGGCGGATTTTCCTGGCTAACAAACTTATCCAAGCCACTTGCGAAAGGAAGGTATGTGCCAAATTTTATCAAAATCGGTCCATTATTTTTTAAGTTATAGGTGTGAAACATAAATATATATATATATATATATATATATATATATATATATATATATATATATATATATATATATATATATATATATATATATATATATATATATATATATATATAAACATATAAAGTCTGAAACTGACCTCGGATTTGGGTTCCGGGGGTCCTAAATAGCGCTCATTTGAAGAAATTTTTTCAAAATTCGAAAGTCGGGATCTCCTCATTAGTGAATTTTTTTTAAGAAAATTCACTAAAACTCTGGACGCAGCAAGTGCGTTATGGTAGTGAATTTTCTGTAAAATGTTTTTCATTGCAAATATGTGTGTTTCCTTTTTAAGAAAGCAGGCATCAATTTTGGTTACCAGTATAACCTATATAGTAAAAACAATGTGCCATGTTTCATAAAAATAACTTTATTGTGTGAAAATGTACAAAAATTTCCAAAAGTAAACTTAAAGTGTTCCCGGAAAAACTCGTTTCTTGGTCAACCTTATAGGTTAATAGCAAATTGAGCTATTCAAATTTAAAGCATTTAATGAAAATTCGCTACCATAACGCACTTGCTGCGTCCCGAATTTCTTTTCTTACAAACATGCATCGCTGAAAAATTCAAAAATGCAATAACATAAGGCGTGTTTGATTAAAAAAAAAGAAAATTTGTATCATCAACGACTTATGGGCCATCCTGTGATTGTAGAAATATTTTTTTAAGATGTAGCTCAAGACACCCTATAATTAATATATACAAATTTTCTTCATATCTTGTATAATAACGGATATATTGAGCTTTATTGACTTTTTACGAAAATTCGACAAAAATTATATACCATTAAACGATAAACTCTAAAGCTAAGGCTACTGCCAAGCATCAGAGAAAGGGTCTATTTGAAATGAATTTTCTGGAAACATTTTAGTAAAATGAAGGACAATGACGGTTGAAACTAAGACTTCAGAGTTTGTAAAACATCCTTTTTGAGACATTTGATTTCCATATCCCGTATTAGATTCCAGTTCTTTGCCTAAATGTTGCCGATTTTGACGTTTTAAATCGCAACTTTGACGTTTTGAGGAAAACCCCAATTTATTTTTCTTTAAATGCCTATAACTTTTTTTTCTTTTGACCTACATAGCTAAATTTTGGTAGGTAGCTTACATATAAGGATATTAACTAGCGTACCAAATTTGGTTGCCCTTACTTTGTTAATTCCGGAGATATAAATTTTTTTCGAAAGAAAACACAAAATTTTCCGGGAAAACCTGGGCAGATTTTCCTGGCTAACGAACTTATCCAAGCCATTTGCAAAAGGAATTTTTCCACCAAATTTAGTCAAAATCGGCCTATTATTTTTTGAGTTATCGGTGTGATATATATATATATATATATATATATATATATATATATATATATATATATATATATATATATATATATATATATAAATATATATATATATATATATATATATATATATAAATATATATATATATATATATATATATATATATATATATATATATATATATATATATATATATATATATATATATATATATAAACATATAAAAATTGAAACTGACCCCGGATATGTGTTCTAGGGGGCCTAGTTCGCGGTCATTTGAAGAAATTTTTTCAAAATTCAAAAGTCGGGATCTCCTCATTAGTGAATTTTTTTAAAGAAAATTCACTAATAATGCAAATAGCTGCCAAACACAATGACAAGCAGGCTTGGTTGATAGCGTAGCCTAGAGTAATCCGAAAAAGAACTCATCATCACAGTTGTTGTGACTGTCAAAAGCAGAATGAAACACTGGATTTTATTATGAAATGTAAAATATAATTTCTTAATATCAGATGTTGGTAAAAGATTATTAATGCTGATTTTGGTTGATATTTAAACAATATCTAACAAAACTGCAATGACAATGCGTAATGTAGTACCTGCTTAGCAACTATTCATTCATTAGTCACTCATTAATTTGTTTTTGCTTTATAAATGCATATTCTGAATAGGGATAGGAAAAGAGTTTTTCCACTCCCTAAAACTTTTTACCGCACTCTCAGCGATGACCTCTTGATTCGACAAACAATCATAGCTACAAACGAAGCACGTTACTTAGTTTTTCATTTATTTTGTAATTCTTCTGCAGTGTAATATTTTTTAATTATAGTTCATCATTTAAATGAAACACAAAGAATAGACATTATAATAATGATTGGTAATAGTGACAGAACCAGAGTTCATATGAAGGTATGTGAAATGTTCAAGGCCAAGTATCCTCACCTTCCCGCATCAAAGGTAACAGTTAGTAGCACAGAGCAAACATTTCGTGAAGCTGGACTTGTTCGAGATAGTCCTAAATCAGGTGAAAATGCCCATATTATTGAAGAAAACTAGCTGGATATTTTATCGAGTGTAGAGCAACATCCGCATAAATCGAGTAGAGAAATTGGTAATGAAGATTATGTAAGCAATACATCGATGTAACGTATTTTGAATAGACAAAATATGCATCCGCATACAGATCACCTAGTGCAGGAATTGAATGATGATCATGGTGATCGTAGCCGCCATGGAGGTGTTGCTGGATATACATTTAGTTATTATGGGGGAGGCCAGGCTAGGACTATACAGACTAGCCTGCAATGGTAGACTGAAGATCAACCCAGGCTTCAGGGGCCACTGCTAAATTCAGGAGATCGTGAAGGAGCCCATGCCTAAAATGAGGTCAGACTTTGCGAGCCCGCGAATGTGCAGGGAAAACAACTTTACAGTGAAAATACCCGACCGCGAGGCATGGCGGGAGGAGACCGGGAGATCCGGCGGGGAGCGTGGGACGGGGGCAGGTGTTTACTCGGAAGGACCGAGAGTAAGTCATAGTATTTCCGTCGGAGCCCCTGCAACGGTGTTTCAGGCTGAAATGTACGCCATCCTGCACTGTGTGCGGGAGAACAAGAGGAGGGGCTACACCAACAAGCGGATCCTCATAGCCACAGACAGCCAGGCAGCCCTTAAGGCGCTAAGTAGCCCACGGGTAAATTCCTGGCTGGTGAGTGAGTGCCGAGATGAGATGAGAGACCTGGCTGGGCAGATTGAGGTGACCCTCATCTGGGTGCCGGGTCACTCGGGGGTCAAAGGCAATGAAGAAGCTGACAGTCTCGCGAAGAGAGGGTCAGCAGAACCATTTATGGGACCAGAACCGGCCCTGGGCGTGAAAAAGAGCACTGCCAGGGGAGCCATTAAGTTCTGGGTCAGAAACCAACACAAGGTGTACTGGGCGGATTGTCCAGGGCTCAGACGTGGGAAGTCAATAATTGACGGACCCAGTAAAAAAGAGAGCTGTGAAGCTGTTAAATCTTAGCAGCGGACAGCTCAGAAACACAATAGGTCTCTTGACGGGACACATGGCCGTCAAGAAACACCTGCATAAAATGGGGCGGTTCGAAGGGGACCTCGCATGCAGACTCTGTGGCGAAAGGGAGGAATCAGCCCAGCACATCTTGTGCGAGTGTAAAGCTTTGGACCGCAAAAGAGAACTGATCTACGGTCAGTCTAGACCGGAGAGAGCAATATAAAACTTCACCCTACCAATCTTTGTGCAGACTAGTTCAAGGCACAGTGATTTTGGTATGGGTGAAGTAACACTAAGGATATGCATAATCAACCAAAGGTTGCAGTGCTATCGGGGCGGCAAGGCCGCGGACGAGCCCTGAGGGAAAAAATGGTGATCGTCGGATCACGTTCTGCGAAACAACAATGAATCAGTAAGAAGCAATGTTTACAAACATAATTTATTTTTCTAAAGAAGCAATGTTTTGTTTGAATGGCACCGTCAGTGACAAAATGGTCCTGTACTGGAGCAGACAAAATTCTCATTGAACGGTGAAGGCTAACATTTAATATACGAGGAAAGAGAACGTTTGGGCCGGGATTATTGAAAATCAAATATTGAGTCCCCATTTTTTTCATTTTTTTGCCGACGGTTGCTTAAATGCCGAAAGGTACGTAAGATTTTCAAATTTTTTAGTACTAACACTAAAAAGATTATATCCTGATGATGGCAATCCAAATGAAATCAGTCGGCATATTTGGTTACAGCAGATAGAAGCGTCGCATTTTGCAAATAATATTAGGACATATTTAAGCGCTGTACTTTCTTGTAAATAGATTGCTGGGCGTGGTGTATTAGAGTGGCTAGTCTGTTCTCCCGACTTGACTCCCCCAGGTTTCTTTTTGTGTGGATATTTTAAGTCGAAAGTATACGTCAACAGACCAGATAATATAGAAGAGTTAAAGCGTGTGGTTCGGCGAGAAGTTAAACAATTAAGTCCACAGGTTATATAAACAGTTCTTGGTGATCTTATTAATTGCCTTTCATATGGTCAGAAAATGAATGGTTTGCGGTTTAAACCTTTACTATGAACTTATTTTCATTTCTAATTGTATTTATTTCAGCAATTGTGTTTTCAAAAATTAAAGATTTATGTAAAATTTCAAATGCCATTATCTCCGTAACTAGGTAACAGAATCGAAAACAAGATACCTTCGAATGGAGAATGAAGTTGTCCTTCAAATGAGGTGTTCCAAGCCTACCCCTTCAATTTAAATATTTAGGGGGGATGAGTGTCTCACTGAGAGGGTTAAAGCGAGCGGTGGAATTTTAACGCTACTAAGTGAAATTTAAAAATAAATAATCGACCTGTTTCAGGGTTTTTGAATTATACATATATTAAATGAGAAAATCAATTTATTCATTATATATGGCCCACACGGTATATAACTACACACACACACACACAGATATATATATATATATATATATATATATATATATATATATATATATATATATATATATATTATAAGAAATCTTCGACTATTTCTATGAAAATTAGGTCCTATTACTCACTTGCTACTTTTATTTTTTACCACCGGCCTGTTTATTTTGGAATGTCATTTTAACTTCTATTATATGTAATTCATTTTCTTTACTAGTGGTGGACAAAATTTAACATTATGCCCTACAAAGAAGCTATGCTTGTGCTTGTATAGTGTTTTAATCTTTCTGGTTTCTAGGTAAATCAAAGCTGGCTCAGTTTTTAATTTTCCAAGAATATTCCCTGTCAAAGACAGCACGCCCGCTAGTGCTTGCCTGACACCCTTTGATTATCATCTTCCTTATAGAAATGTACGGCCGAACTCTATCGAAGTCTGGTATTTGACAGAACAGAAATGAAGACAGACCGCATCGATGCACAACAAAGGCCTGAATTAAGTCCGAGGCGAATGAATATATACCACGAGCGCCAGCTTTGCAGATGGCCACTTATCGAATAGTACACGACAGATCAGGTTTTGTCAGACCACTCAATAGAGGATAGGCTGTAGGAACATTGAAATGTGATTTTCCTTTTATGTTAAAGTGTAATTAAATTTGGTGTTCTCAAAGGGACTACTTGTCGCCACTTAACGCACCAGCCTTGTGACGTCACGCGCACCAGATGCTCTTTTGTCTGCCCGGAGATTGGAATATCCGCATGTGATAAGAAGACGCAGAACAGAGGTGCTTTATATTAATCTTGGTATAGAATAGACCAGGATCAAATCTCAGCAGTCTCATTAAATTTAATTCTCAATTATTGTACGAGAAGACATGGAAATTTTAAAATGGCCAAATTACCATGACTTCAATTCAACACATTTTAAAATTTCCTATTTATAATCATCCACGCCAAAACAACTATAAATACTTTAGTTATTATTAATGACCGGTGAAAAAAAATGGTCTTTGTTAACTGACTTGCAAAATGTTATAAATCGGAGCAGCTAGCTAGTGAGTTTATAATTAGTAAAACTAACGGGACGCAGCAAATGCGTTATGGTAGTGAATTTTTATTAAATGCTTCAAATTTTAATAACGCAATTTTCTATAAACTTAGAAAGTTTAAATTTGGTGTGTAGTAAGGTATTTTCTAAGGCAAGATATCCACCAGATTTAATTAAAATAACTTTGTAATTTTTGGAGAAAAACATTTTTTTCGAAAGAAAATTCAAAATTTGAATAAACTAAGAAAGTTGAATTTTGGTATGTAGTGAGGTCTCCCCTAAGGCAATATATACGTTAAATTTGATTAGAAGAGCTTTCTAATTTTCGGAGGATAAATTTGTTTTTGAAAGAAAACTCAAAATTTTCCCGGAAAACCCCGTGAGATTTTCCTGACTAACGAACTCGTCCAAGCCATTAATAAAGGAAAGGCACTTGCCGAGTTTCATCGAAATCGGTTGATTATTTTTTGAGTTATCAGACGGATACATATATATATATATATATATATATATATATATATATATATATATATATATATATATATATATATATATATATATATATATATATATATATATATATATATATATATATATATAAACATATAAAAATTCAAACTGACCCCGGATATGGATTCTAGGGGTCTTAGTTCGCGCTCATTTGAAAAAAATCTTTGCAAAGTCTCACCATCGATACCTCTCTATTAGTGAATTTTTTAAAATGAAAATTCACTAAAATTATTACTACTATAAAAACTGTGAACACGCGACTATATAACGATCGCAGGGAAATAAGTGAACAGAGTCACGTAGCAAAAATGCTCTTAAATAAAGTGAATGAAGTAATCAAACAACACTCAGAATTATACGGATGAAATTCAGTTTAAATAGAGAAATATACAACAATAAAAATATAACAATAAGAGAAAGGCAGCTTGAGGAAAATATAGTTACATTTATTGCTTTTGTAGACACAGAAAAAGCTTCTGATAATGAGGCTGCGTGAATGTTGATTTATTGATTGAACCCTTACTCGGTGATACTGTACTTTACTAGATACATATACAGGCACTTATTATCCGGGTCCACAAGTGCTTGCCTTATTCCCTACAACCGGGTTTTCCTTTTTTTGCAACGTCGTCCGGCAGGAGAAAATAGATTGTCAAAAAAATCGGGCTGTAGCAAGTGCGTTATGGCGGTGAAATTTCGTAAAATTCTTTTTAATAAGACATATGTCTTTTCTAATAAAATCAGGCATCAAATTTGGTCACCAGTATGACCTATATAGTAGAAACAATGTACCATATTTCATCAAAATAACTTTATAATTTATAGTTTTCAAAATAATTTTATAAGATGTAGTTCAAGACACCCTATGATTCAGGTACACAAATTTTCTTCGTATTTTGTATAACAACGGATATAATGAGCTTTACCGTAGAAATGGCCACCCTGTATATATGTAAACAGATAAAAACTGAAATTAACCCCGGATATGGGTTCTAGGAGGCCCACTACGCACTTATTTGAAGAAATCTTGTTAAAATTTAAAAGTCACGGCCTCTTCAATGGCGATTTTTGTTTAGAAAATTAGCTAAAATTATACTCTATAACTAAAACTACTGCCAAAGCATTAGAGAAAGGGTTCATCTGAAATGCATTTTATGCAAATATTTTAGTAAAATAAGGGACAGAGTTCTTGAGACATTTCAGGTTCTTTCCTTAAAAGTGGCCAATTTGGACGTTTTAGATCGCGACTTTGACGTTTTGAGAAGAAAATGTATCAAATTTTTTTGCATAAAAAAACTCATTTTTTGTCTGAAATGTACGTTTTTATTTATTTAATATTATTGGCTGCGGCATCTTAGGCCATTAGCACATTTATTTCCCATCATTCAATATTTTTACAAATTTTCCAGACAAAGTCAACTTGGCTCGCCCAGGAATCGAACCCGGGACCTCTGGTTTAGCAGGCTGGCACCTAGCAACCTGCGCCACGAGGGCGTCATAATGTACGTTACCCATTCAAAATATTTTGCTTTTGTGCCTTTTTTTTAAGCATGAGTGATATCCAAAACTTTTTCTTTAAATGCCTGTAACGTTTTTTTACTACAGCCTAGATATCTAAATTTCGGTATATAGTATACCTTTTATAGTATAAATCTGCGTATCAAATTTGGTTGCTATAGCTTTGTTAACAAACATATCCAAGGCAACAAAATGTGTGTGTGTTTTGTTTCTTTAACGTCGGCCTATTTCCGCAACTATGGCCAATCACCGACGCCAGGGAGCAGTTTCACCTCACTATCCTGGAAATTTTGCCGAACCCCTGTCTTTCTGTAAGGAGGGTAGGGATCTTTAACGTGCCCAGCATCGCATGGACACGGGACCGACGGCTTTACGCCCCCTCCGAAGGGCGGAACGTGCAGACATTCAACTTGCTCAAATACAATGCCAGAACCTCGGTTGATGTTAATTTTACAGTTTGTACTGAAAAAGTGAAAGGAGTACGCCGGGATCGAACCCAGTACCCTTCGGTTCAAAGGCACACGTTCTTACCTCTGAACCACCGAGGTTCATAAGGCAACAAAATAATAACAAATATAAGCATTCCTCTGTGCTGGTAGTTGTAAAAAAATTACTAGTTTCCACGATACACTACGAAATCAATAAATAATAAAAAAAAAGTTTTTCTTTTGTTACCAAACATGGGATATCAGAATAAAAAAAATTTAAAACTGATTTTTATTCAGACAAAATGTACAAGCGACTTGTCTTAAATAGAAACCCTATATTAAACCAGACCCCATATAAAAATTTTAACACCATTGTATGCTCAGTAGAAAACATATCCAATATTAGTATAAATTTTGAATTTTTTAAATGTTTAAATGTTTAAATACTTATAACTTGTTTTCTAACTAAAATAATATAAAAAACTGGTACATGATTTAATTTTTATAACATAAACCTGCTTGCTAAATTTGGTTGGCCTAGATTTGATTTTTCTCGAGATACAATAATTTTCCGAAAGAAATCCGCACAATTTTCTTGGAAAAACTAGTCCGATTTACTTGGCTAACAAAGTTATATAAATTATGTATATATATATATATATATATATATATATATATATATATATATATATATATATATATATATATATATATATATACATACTGGGGGAGGGGGGAATTGTGGGTTTATTTTCGGAAAATTTGTGTATCTCCAGAAATGGCAAATCTAGGCCAACCGAGTTTGGCACTCGTTTATGTTATAAAAATTAAATCATGTATCATGATCTCTAAGTAAAAAAAGTTATAATATATATATATATATATATATATATATATATATATATATATATATATATATATATATATATATATATATATATATATATATATATATATATATATATATATATATTGAATAAATGCCAAAAACTTGCTTTGAGAATTTTGTAGTTCTTCTTATAACGTCAAAATGGTGATTGTAAACGTCAAAATTGACAATTTTCAGGCAGCGAACCTGAAGGTAATACGGGTTATGTAGAGTAAATGTCGTAAGAAGTGTGTCTGACAAGGCCTTAAGTTCGAGCTTCAATAGAAAACCTCTTTTATTATGGGATTGTTGCATTTTCCATCGAATTATTAGGCATGTTTTTAAGGGGAAAGAATGATATAGTTCATCATTTTTTAATATATTCCAATTCTTTTGCAGCTTTTCACGTTTTTTCCACATATCAAAAATTATGATACGGCGTTTTCACCAATAGAGACAGGAACATGCCATGAAAATGACGCATACAGGGAAGTCTTCATTAATATAATTCGTCAAAAGAGACTTAGGGGAAAAACTAAGATGCCATATATATGGGCTCCTAAAGAGTGGCTGAATTAAAAAACAATAAAACTGCCGCAACTCAATTTTCTCAAGTAGAACAGCCTACATTTTGTATTTCAAAAGTAAAGGGCATGCCGTTTGCTTCAACTTTTGTATAAATAATATATATTTCCTAAAGATACTCGTTTTGTAAATATTTACATTTATAATTGCATACCATTATCCTCGTGGGGACGAGTATGATCGGTTTGTTCCAGTTTTTCATTCAATTCTAATAACGGATCATATTCCAGGGTTTAGTATTTTTTATGGCCTTGGTTTTAGTTTGTACTCATGTCTTAAGTGCAAAATTGCAAAACAACATAAGCGCTAAGCTTTGATTCATGGATTGTTGTTGCCCTTACTTGGTGAAACTGGTCCATACTACATACAGACTTGGCTTGACTGTTGGTTTTCGTTTTTGTAGGTGAAGGACGTAGCCAGCGCGTAAGGTAACTGAAGCAAGTGGCCCTTATAAACTCTGGAAGTTCTAGGATGTTCTTCAACGTTTCTGTGACTAGTTTCGCTGCTTGACAGCATTCTCAGACAGATAAAAATTGAGTTAGTACGAAATCATGACAACTTCAAATAAACATCTGTTGCTATGTTATGATATGATGTTTGATCAAATTTTTTCAAATTGAAAATAAAATGAAACACACATGACAGATGAGGCTTTCAAAATTTCTACGTGATGTATGTCAATATTTAGCATAAAAATAGAACTAGCCTATAATAACTATGATAACAGTTATAGGCTTTGGCTGCTTATTGACAAATTGCAATGCATATATCATTCGTGGTTTCAGGTTTTCCAAAACAAACTTCTCGACTAACATCGCCTTTTTTAATTTCAAGAAATTGTTAGGGGTAAGTATACCCGCATATCAAACAATAAACACAATGTAAAGAAGTTGTAAGAACATAATTATTCTGACCTACTTTCTCGATTCATCTCCATTAAAAATCCAGAAGTGAGCTCTTGCGAAAGCCAGCAGCACAAATATTTATCTTGAAAAGAGTCCTTATTTACATGAGGCGTGCAAACTTTAACCAGAACAACGAGTCAGCATTAACTTCGGCAGGATGAATAATCTTGTTTCTGCAACTGAAAGCGACTCGATGATACTACCAGAGCACCAACTGCAGTTTCATGAACATATTAAATTAGCCCCTCGTTATATAAAGTTTTACGTAAACAAGTCTGAAAAAGCGAAGGAAAGCAGATAGAAGGGTTCGTCCTTTAAAAAACGTTGCTTCCATAAAAGTTACACTAAGCACGTGATATAAGATATTATATGAAGATACACTGGTTTTCAAATAGGTTCTAATTAAATACAAGTCCAAATGCAACTGCGTAAAGTAGTGAATTTTGGTAAAAATGCGTGTCCATAAAAAAATGTAAGTTACATAAATGATAAAAGTCTGCACGCAGCAAGTGCGTTATGGTAGCGAATTTCCGTACAAATGTTTGTAATGGCAAATATGTCTTGTTTTTAAAAGAAGGGCATTTGGTTGGCAGTATAACCTATATAGTACTAACAATGTCCCACACTTCATTAAAATAGTTTTGTTGTTTCAAAAAGTACAAATATTTTTCGAACATAAACTTTAAAAAGTTCCAGAAAAAAACTGGCCGATTTTTTTAAAATTTTTTTAATTTCAACAACACACCACGACGGCTTACAGCCTAAATACTATCGTACCGTGGGTGTTGATAAGGAGGAAAGAGGCAGCTTGTTAATTCTGGACTTGAAGGTTTGGAGGTACGGAGGAGAAGGAAAAACATGTGCCGGCAAGGAATTCCAGAACTTGGAAGTCCTCGGGACAAAAGAGCGGGCATAACAAGATGTTCTATGTCTGGTGACCTGGACAGTAAAAGGGTGCATTCGCTCTGTTCCCCTGGTAGATCTGTTGGGGGCAGCAGGTGGGGGAACTATGGAGGAAAGCTCCTCTGAGCAGTGCCCGTGCAGATATGTATAAAACAGAGAGAGGTCACCAACGGCACGTCGGTGGGCAAGAGGTTCCTGGCCAATCAACCTCTTTAAGTTATTTACCCACCTTTTAAGATATAAGTATTCACAAACCGCTTTAGGACCAAAATTTAAATAAAATTATGATAATTTGCAAAAATTTCTTTTACAAAAAAATCACCATTTTTTTTACAGAAATTTCCTTCAATAATGTTACACAAAATTATATTTTCCACAAAAATTCGACAACTTTTTTTTTTACAATAACTTACAAAACATTTATTAATAATTACCAACATATCACAAGAATGTTAAAAAATTCGACAACTTTTTTTCTACAATAACTAACTAAAAATTTATTATTAAATATCAACATAGCAAAAAAATCGTACAAAAATAATTTCTACAGACACACTAGAAACATTTCTGCGAAAACTTTTACAATTCAGCCACTATTTGAGAGTGCCTGTATACGACAGCTCAATTTTTTCGACGAGTAATACAAACAAAAAGCTCTCTGAATGCGTCATTTCCATGGGGCTCCGATATCTATTGATAAAAGCGCCGTATCACAATTTGTGATATGTGTTTGAAATATGTGCCAAAAGCGAGAACAGTTGCAAAACAATTGAATACCTCAAAAACAATGAACGATATCATTTTTTTCTTCTTAAAAACATGTTTTATAATTCGATGGAAAACACAAAAATGCAACAACATAAGGAGGTGTTCCATTAAAAAAAGAAAGCGCGTATCGCCAACAACTTCTTGGCCACCCTATAATTGTCAAAATATGTTTATAAGATGCAGCTCGAGATACCCTATATTTAACGTATATACTTTTTTCTCATATCTTGTATAATAACGGATATATTGTGCTTTAGTAAACAGATATAACTGAAACTGACCTCGTATATGGATTTTAGGGGTTTTAGTTCGGGCTCACTTGAAGAAATCCTTTTAAAATTCATAAGTCGCGGTCTTCTCAATAACTAATTTTTTCTACGAAAATTTGCTAAAATATAGACTATTAAAACATAAACTCTATAGCTGACACTACTGCCGAAGCTTCAGAAGGAGAGTCTATTTGAAATGGATTTTCTGAAAACATTTTAGTAAAACCAAGGACAATGATGGTTGAAGCTAAAGCGTAAGGCTATCTAAAACACACGTATTACGAAAAATGTTCTACATAATCCGTGTTTGCGTCAAATTCGTTGTCTGAAAATTGCAAATGTTGACGTTTAAAAACGCAACTTTGATGTTTTAGGAAGAAAAATGATATAATTTCAAAATATTTTTTCTGCTACTTCTTGTCCTTTTTGCGTCAAGAAAACTTAACGGTTGTATGTAATATTCAATTGGTTTTGTTACTCACACAAAATATTTTGTTCTTGTGCTTTCCTCTGATCACCAGTGGCACCCATTTTTTTTTTTCTCAAAATGCATATAACTTTGTTGATTGCTTTCAACTTAGCGATCTGAATGTCAGAATGTAGGGTAAGTTTGATAGTAGACACACATATGGCAAATTTGCTTGTCATAGCTCTGTCACTTTCGGAGATACAAAAAGTTTCGGAAAGAAAACCCAAAATTTTCCGGAAAAATTGGTCCAATTTCCCTGGCTAGCGGCCTTATCCAAGCCACTTATAAAACGAAAGTACGTATTAAATTTAATTAAAATCGACCTATTATTTTTTGAGTTATCGAAACGATATATATATATATATATATATATATATATATATATATATATATATATATATATATATATATATATATATATATATATATATATATATATATATATATATATTTATACAGGGTGACATTGAAAAAAGTTCAATGTACCACGCGATAGAGGACGTAAGAAAGCAGAAAAAGTTTCTGTAAACTTATGTCTAAAACCCTTTGCTTTTTTAAATTAACCGTTTCACTTTTTGCGATAGATAATTTAGATAATGACTTGTATTTATGACTTGGGAACAGTTATTCCACCAGCCGCAAACTTTTGCTATTTTATATTTACAGATAATACTTATCTATTTTAAAAAGCAACAAACGAGAAATTATGCAATAAACCTCTTTACGAGCGTAACGATTTGAAATAAATTATTTAAATGTTTATTTGACAATTGCTGTGGGTTGTTGAAGTAGCCAACTGCATGTAAACAGTTGTTTCGTTGTGCTCATTTGTTACTCAAAAGAATATGGATTTCGAAATCTTTTCTGGTTTTTTGTAAAAAAAGTTATGAGCAATACGACAATAAACAAACTAATTTATCTATCACAAAAGGTTGAAGGTTATTAAAGAAAAAAGTTCACTGTACTTCGAAAACAATAGGCTTATGTACATAAGCCTACAGGAACTATTTGTTTTTTTATGTCCTCTATCGCGTGGCACTATGCACTGCACTTTTTTCAATGTCATCCTGCATATATTACGTCTCAGAAATTCAGCTTTTTTTGAAACAAGAAAAATACAAATATAAATTTTTTGGTATGTTTCGGTCTCTTGGTTCGACTATTTTTTTGTTTGTCAATGAAATTAAACACTTTGTTTTTACCATGCAACATTTTTTAATCTTACCCTTTTGAGAAAGTATAAATTTAAATGCCTCATCCTCTATTTTTATGAAGCTAGGAAATGAAAGTTGGGTATATACTGTGTTTTTTAAGAAAACGTAAAATAAAAAAAAATTAAAAGATATAAATTTTTATCTTGGAAAAACTGAACCGAACTTAGTCTAGCTATTTACAATAATAATGTAGCGGATTTTAAAATGGTAATATTTATAAATTTAAAATCTATTGTAAAAAAAGTGTTTGCAAATTCACGTACAAAAATTTTCGGGAAAAAAATTTGGGTACAAAAACTTTGTGCAAAAACTCTTTTAAATTTTCGTAAAAATTACTTAGCCGAACTGTCCATATTTTCACGTAAAATTTTCTTCTGCCAAAAAGCTTTTTGTAAACAATCATATCCTGGCAGGTAGAGTTTTTGTGTAAATTTCTTGGATAGGTTCATTCGTCAGGAAACTCAGGCAAGTTTTTCCTGGAAATTGTAGTACTTTCTCAAACAATAAAGTTATTTTAATGGTTAATGGTAGATGGTTCCTACTTTAAGGGCTATACCTTCTACTGAGTTTGATGTATTTTATTAAAAAAACAAATTTAACATTGAAAACATTTCTATGAAAAATCGCTATCATAGCTCACAGCAAGGGTCCCGATATTTATATATTTAAGTCAGCAAGGGTCCCGATATTTATATATTTAAGTTTGATTAAACACATATTGTGTATAAATTTTATTAAAGTTGATCAATCCTTGGTAGGTGTTTGGATTTGTTTGTCTATATACATATATGGTGGCGCATTGAAAACGAAACAGACCGATTTGCGTCCAGAGAATTTTGTTTTAAGAAACGTTGAAACACGTCAATTGTAATATTGAGGGGGACATATTTTGACATAAAACTCAAATTTGTCACATCAACCCCTTGAGGGTGGTGATAACAACCCTTACATTTTAAATAGGGAACATGGCACGAGTGCTACATCATTTAAAAACTTTTTCTTTTCTGAATTATGAACTTTTATCAACTCGTTTAAAAATTATTCACAGTTAAAGATGCAAAAACGCATTTCATTCATTCTGATAAGAAATGTGCTGATGGTCAATGTTTTGTTGGTTTGTAAACAAAAAATTGACTATCAGAACATTTCTTATCGGAATGAGAGTAATGCGGTTTATTATTTCAGTTTATCGGTAGGTTTGATACTTGATAGTACTACCGAAAATTAATTTCACAATGGTGTATTCTGTAGAAGAAAAAGTTGAACTATTTAATCTTTTTTTCAAAAACGATGACTGTGCCAACCGTCCCGCAAATTTGTTTAATGGACGACATCCAAACAGACATGTTAACAGAAAATACATTTTGGAGTTAGTTGCAAAGTTTCGACAAAGTGATTCAGTAGCCAACAAAAGACGGGATCCTGAAAGTGAATTTCCGGTTAGAAATGAGACTATTGAGATTGAAGTTTTATGACAAATTCCTACAGACCCAACTTTGAGCACGAGAAAATTGGCCACTGTTTCAAACATCAAAAGAAGAATTATTCAGCGAATATTGAAGCATCATAAATTTCATCCGTATAAAATTCATCTTGTACAACAACAGAATGAAGATGATTTTGATCGGCGGCTGGAGTTTTGTGAAGTTATGACTGCACGAATATCTGATAATGGGAACTTTCTGTTCAATATCTGTTTTTCAGACGAGTCTACGTTTATATTAAACTCTACAGTCAATCGTCATAATTGTCGTTATTGGGCAGATAATCATCCAAGAAATTTTCACGAAGTCCACACTCAAACGCTACAGAAATTAAATGTTTGGACTGGCATTTTTGGATACCGTTTAATCGAACCAATTTTTCTTGATGGCAATTTGAGTGGCGAAACGTATTTGGAGTTACTAGAAGATATCGTTTACCCTCTACTAATTGACATTGTTGAAAGTGATAATCGCTATCAAGAAAATCAATTAGTGTTTTAACAATATGGTGCTCCTCCGCATTTTTTACGTGTTAGGGAGTTTTTGAACAGAGAATTTCTAGAGCAATGGATTGGGCGTAGAGGTGCTATTGAGCAGCCCCCTAGATCACCGGATTTAACTCCTTTAGACTTCTTTCTGGGGGGACATTTAAAAAATAGAATTTACGCAACAGAACCGGAGTCTCTGGAAGAATTACGACGGCCTATTGTTGAAGAATTCCGTCTAATAACTCGACAAATGCTCCAGAATGTCAGAGTTCGTTTTGAACAAAATTTGTACTTTTGTATGGAAGCTGGTGGTCAACAATTTGAACACTTACTTAACTGAATAAACATTTTTTAACGTTTAGTTTAGTTTTTTAGTTTTTTTAACGAAAAATTGACTAATTAGTGCAATTCTTATCACAATGAATGAAATACGTTCTTGCAACTCCAACTGTGAATAATTTTTAAACGAATTGATAAAACTAAAAAAAAACTGGTGCGCTGAATTCAGAAAAGAAAGAGGTTTCAAATAATGTAACACTCGACCCATGTTCCCTATTTAAAATATAAGGGTTGTTATCACCACCCTTAAGGGTTTGATGTGACAAAGTTGAGTTTTATGTCAAAACATGTCCCCCTCAATATTAAAATTGACTTGTTTCAACGTTTCTTAAAAAAAATTCTCTGGACGCAAATCGGTCTGTTTCGTTTTCACTGCGCCAGCCTGTATACATTTTAAGTGTATTTTTATTCCTAACGTGAAGTTTAAAACCTGTTATGATCACTGATAAGTACACTTGGTATATTTATTCCCATATAAGCAAGTAGCGTTAAACTTAAACTTGGAGAAAATATACTTTAATTCAATAAGTTTGTAGTCTTGATATCAAGAACCCGTGAGACTGATATTTGTAGATATAAACTTTGCCAGTATGATGCAACTACATATCATACTTTGTAGTGTCCACATGATACAGTAAACTTTTAATTCGCCGTCAAACTTTACATTTTGTTGTGAAAATAATTATCGCTTGCCTCTCTAGTGACTGTCATATATGTGTTTTATCGCAGAGACCTAGTAACAGTGGTAGTTTTCTCCTTGATAACATTATAATGGGATCCGTGTTGCAAACACAATGACAGTCTCCAAGTATATGTGCATACCTATTATAATGGTTTACGGCAATTTACAGCCTTATACGCGTATTTTTATGAGTTTTAATGAAGTTTCTGTGGCCATTTAACGAAAAGAAAATATTGCTTCCCTCTTTTAGCGAAAAATTTGAAGTAATATTTTTCTTGGTACTACAAGTTAGATATTTACAATTTGCTAGTTTCTAGTGAATTTTCATTAAGAAAATTCTCTTTAATGGAGGTCGCGATGGCGAGACTTTGGGAATATATATGTATGAAATGTCATGGTAAAGTTTGGAACATAATTGATAAAAACGTTATTTATTTTTTTAAGAAAAACGCTCCGACGCGTCAACTTTATCTTTTCACTAAGTGAAGATTGGAACCTGTGATGAGCACTGATAAGTACACTTGGAGAACCCAAATCCCCGCAACACATTTTAAAAGACCTGACGATAGTTTGACTAATCAAGTTAGCGTCATCAGACGATGAAAAATTCGAACTACTTTAAAAACTAACATCACCTTATATATCGGATCTTAGGTAAAGAGACCGAACTGAGATGGGCAACTAATCGCAGGCAAATTCTGCAGTGTATTGTATTTTTATCGCCGGACGAGGTCTTTGCACTGTCCCTACTAACTTAACTAAAAGGTGTCAATCTCTAATAATTTTGGGAAGGTTCAACAAGAACTAAATTAACATAGTTTTCTTTGGCGGAAATATCCGTATTCTTAGGTTATCTTTAGGACGTTTTGAAACGGGGAAATTTTATTTAACGAAGAAATCGATTAGGTGACTCGTATTCGGCGGTGGTAAAACGTTCATACAATTTTTGTTGTAACTATATTTCGCAATATATATATATATATATATATATATATATATATATATATATATATATATATATATATATATATATATATATATATATATATATATGTATATATATATATATATATATATATATATATATATATATATATATATATATATATATATATACTCTTGAAGGACTTTAGCTGTCCTGGTTGTCTAACATTTTTTATTAATTTCAGATTATCTTCATTAACGTGATGATTATTATCCCAAATGTCGGTCTTTGGAAGATCTATCTATAGTACCATAACGTGATTGGGCTAAGTGATCTTTGAATTTAATTTCAATCGATCTTTTTGTTTGTCCGACGAACCTAAGATTACAATCTTTACAACTTATTTCATAGATTCCCGACATTTTGTCCATGCTATCCTTGTCTTTTTTGGTTACCGAGAATTCTTTTAGGTATTTTTTGTCGAAAATGTTAGCTGAAAGTTGACGTTTTTTAAAAAGCTATTTAGACCCCTCGTGATACGAGGTTCTAATGGTAAGCAAACAAAGTTTTTTTCGGATTTCCCTCTTCTAAACGTCGTTGATTCCGTCAACATTTTCTTTGTTTTCTGTTTGTTGATTAATTTTTCACCAGGCAAGCAGTGTATCCGTTATATTCCGCCACGTTCTTAATATAATTTAATTATTTGGTATATCGACTTTTGTTTAAAAAAAATGAATTAAACGATTTACTAAAACATTCAGACTGGCCATTTTTTGTGCGTACGTATGATGTTAGTCCAAAAAATACAATACACTGCAGAATTTGCCTGCCATTAGTTTCCCATCTCAGTTCTGTCTCTTTACATAAAGCCGGTATATAAGGTGATGTTAGTTTTTATAGTAGTTAGAATTTTTTATCCTCTGACGAAGATAACTTGGTTAGTGAAACGATTGTCATGTCTTCTAAAAGGTGTTGTGGTCATTTGGAATCTCCAAGTGTACTTATTTATCTTTTAAATTATCACAACGTAAAATTTACATTTATGACGTCGTCTATTCTCAATGATGACCCCATCATAAGGTTTTATAAATGACAACTATTTTTTTGCTGTTTTTTCATAGACCTGCCTACTACTTAAATGACGATGAAAAAAATGTGTTACTGACAACCATTTTTTTGAACAAAATAGCATTATTAACTTAAAAAATACAAACGTAAGTTTAATGGACAAAAATATTGAACCAAGGAAAACAACCAAAATTTAGCGCAAATGGTAACATTTTTCTCCACCTACCATTTGGCATTGACCCATGAGAGTGTAAACACTTTATACACTGCCTTAAAAATGTCAAGACTAATTTGCTCCTCTTCAGCGCGAATTCTTTGTTGTAGCTCCTCTAAATTATTTGGTCTGCTGAACCAAACTTTCGATATACCAAATATCTTGATGGCGCGTATCTGGCTCGTGACTATTTGGAAAAATTACTGCCAGAGCTGGCACAGAAATTTAGGTAACACACTGCTGTAAGATTTGTTTGAAAAACGTAAGGCCCTATGAAACGCCCGATTATTCCCATGCATGCATTCATTGCGCCATGGCGTTGGCTGTAGGAGTCTTCGGTCCAATGAGGATTTTCCCGTGACCAGTATTTTGAGTTGTGACGATTACCTGTTCCACCATAAAAGATAATGTAAATTAGAAAATTGAAATTTTCATCAAAGCGTACCATTAATTGTTCACAAAACTGTAAACCGCGGTCCGAAACATCATCGTTTAACTTGTGTATCAATTCCACTTTGTAAGGATGAACCTTCTCTTCTTTGAATAATTTTACCACAAAAGATTGTTCCACGTTGTTATCTAGGCTTAGTTTTTCTTCACTATTATTAAAATCATTGAAATTTATATCGTGATTGCATTGAATTATAGGGTTTAAAGAGTAATCCATCTCGATCAATTTTCACATTTCAATTGATTCAAAAGGTTGAACTGCTGTGTGCTATTTTAAAATGTGTTGCGCCCTTTGTCTTTAATGAAATATTACACATGAAAAAGGTAAGTCTCACCTTCTACGCAGTTGCCCACTTCTATAGAGCTGCCGTATGCTTTGCTAATTTTAGCAAAAATCCATGGGAGAGTAAAGATAAAATTTCTAAAGTATCTGTAAAATGCTGAGGATTATTCTCAGATTCAAGCATTATATCCCATTTGACTTCTTTACTGACTTGAGGTCGACCTTGTCAAGGAAAATCTTTTACGGATCCCGTTTCTGTTAATTTGACAACCAATTTATTTTTTGTAGATCTTGCAATTGGAGGTTTATCAGGACGTTATTGGTTAAATAACTCGCATGCTTCCTGATAACTTCTTAAGCCTGCCGCTATATCAAATCATCATTAATATCTCTATTTTTTCCCTTCGGTTAAACGTGGGATCTTTGTTAAATTCGAATTAGCATTAATTACTTTTAGCATCTATACGCTTTCACCAATATTGCCCAGTTTCACAGCTTCAAAATTTTTGGTTGCCACGGCAAAAGCCCAAATAATGGTCGGTGAATTGTCGTATGAGTCCTTGATTAGCTAACCGGCTGTTAAATTTTTGATCGAGCTTTGTTAAAGTGGGCATAAGATTATCAATTAATTTAAGCAGCAGGATATAATTGAAATCAATTTACTATTTTGTCTTTATTCGCTGAATTCCAAATCTATACTGCGATAAAAGTCCGATAACTAAATACCGATAACAGAAAATAATCAATAAATTATTGCGAGAGGTGTTAAAGATTGATCTTCACTTTACTTTTTGTTACACCTGTCAAATAGTTACATTACAACGTATCAAAAATCACAAAATCAGGTGTTCATTACTTTATAGATGTGAAGGAAAACGTTATTATTCTAAAGAAAACTCGTTCTAAATAAAAACGGTGAGAAATGTTTTGTATTTCTTATTAAATTTACATTTATATTTTCAAAGTAGTTTCGTTGATTAAAACGACATATATTTTTTTCACGACCAGTAAATCTGGACAAGCATTATAATGTTTAAACTCTATAGCAGCAATTAAAAGTATTAAAACAATAAATAGATACGAAAAGATTTACAGTTATATTAATCGTAATATATGATATTCTGTAAAATAACTGAGAATTTTAAATTAATGGTATTTAAGTATATACAGACTTAAAGACTACTTCTCTGGCTTCACTGTTGGGTTAGATGTTTTCGGATGTTGTTCAACGTTTATGTGACTAGTTTCGCTGCTTGACAGCATTCTCAGACAAATAAAAATTGAATTACTACAAAATCATGACAACTACAAATAAATATCTGTTGCTATGTTATGATATGATGTTTTGATCAAAAAATTCCACAAATTGAAAACAAAATGAAATACAGATGACAGATGAGACTTTCATAATGTCTACGTGATGTATGTCAATATTTAACATAAAAATAGAACTAGCCTATAATAACTATGATAACAGTTACAACAATAAAATAGCTAAACAATAACAGTAATAAAGTAGTATCTCTTCAAAAAACAGGAAATGTTGGCAGAAGGGCCGTAATAGACATAGAAACATAATTGTAAAAACACTAAAATAATAAGTAAAAGTATTTTAGTTTAATTCTTTACAGCAAGGAATGTAAATATTGAAATTAATTAGAGGTCAGAATTGTATCGATTGGCATTGAAAATATCACATTTATTATGTAAACAGTAAACAAAGTAAATTCGCAAGGTACGCAGGAATGCTAAGTCGGCAATTAGGAAGGTCGCAAATTAAGGAAGAAAATATAAGTAGTGTTGTTGGTAAACATAAAAAGTGAATATCAAAATGAGATTAGTTAAAATAAGTTCTTACGATGTAGACAGTTAATTTAGATTGCTTAAAATGTAACGACGCGATACTTGTGATTTAATTATGTAAACATAAAACACTGTTCTATTAAGATTCACGATGTAAACAGTCTATGTCTAGTTCATTCAGTTGTTATTTAATATTATTGTTGAGTTTTGTGAGTTTAATATAGTTAAAATTATACCGTTACCTATGTCTACATTCGCTTGGTTCGACGATATTTATTTCTCAAATTATCCTCCGCTTCCTGAACAGTCGCTATACAACGAAAGTATCGACATACATCAACTCAATATCTTGTTACAACTTTTTGAAAGAATAGTTAAATTTATTTTCTTTTACTTATTTAATTAGAAAGAAGAATATCCAAAAAGGGGAAGTCATTAAATCAGTTTGCTCGTTTAAAACAAGGCACCTAATGTCGTGTGTGTGCTTTTTGATTTCTAAAGCTTCAAAAAAAGTCTAGTTTACGTTTGTCATTACAAAAATGTTGTGGTTGTATGAGATTATTTACTGTAGGTCCATGTTGGGTAGCAATAATATGTTTTGCAAATGTAGACTTGTCAGCGTAGATATTTCTAAATGCAGAAATATGTTCTTTGTATCGGGTGTTAAAATTTCTAGAAGTTTGACCTATGTAGATTACGTTACAGTGTGTACAAGCTAATTTATATACTCCAGCTTTTGTCAAGAAACAAGATTTTTCTTTCTCATTAAATAGCAAATCACGCGTCGTGTTGTAAGCTTTAAAAGCTACTTTTGTATTAGTACAGGTATTTAAAATTTTTGAAATGTTTTCTGTAATGGTTTCAAAATAAGTTATCGAAACGTATCTGTTGTCTTCTTTGTCTCTAATAAGTAGTTTAAAACTTTTTTACTTCCAACGAATTTTGATGCTTCTAAAATTTAGAACAGAAAAATATTGAATATTAGTTGACCAAATTTTTTACTGGCAACACGTCGCTTAATTGTTTTCTTGCTGTCTTATTTTTCATATTAATTTGTAGATTCAGTTGAGTTTATAAAAGAAAAATAACGAGATTTGGCGAGACTATACGATAAGAACAATGGTACAAGACGTACAATATCTATACCGAGACGGAAACAATATTCAAATTTTTCCACTTAGACGAGACCGAGATGATATTTTGAAAATCTCGACTCGTATCGTCTCGTGCAAAGTCATATCTCGGGTTTAACCGCGTTTAGTATTTTTTGAAACTCCTATCTTTATATGTAGAGGAAAATAGCTTGAGTTTCAGTACAGTTCCAGGCTCACACAGCAGCAACTAAAGATGGCGCTTTGCGTTATTCTCAACTGCATTTTATGGTAGTGACAACTACCTTAAGTCCGGCTTGGAGCTTAGATATGCCATAATAACGAGAACGAGTCCAAAATAATAGGACGAAATCAGTTTGTGTCCTCTATACATACACACACCCACACCCACACCCACACGCGCACACACACCACAGACGCATATATATATATATATATATATATATATATATATATATATATATATATATATATATATATATATATATATATATATATATATATATATATATATATATATATATATATATATATATATATATATATATAACATACTTGGTTCTCGGGTTGAACCGCGTCCAGAATGTATGAAAACTCGACGTTTCGGCTCCTGTTCAGGAGCTACATTCAAGAGGTAAAGGAAATATGTGAGGACACTCTAAGGCCTCAATCTGCCTACTCCTTAGAGCTGTGGACAAAGATGGGTAAAGGTAATATGTAAGGACACTCTAAGGCCTCAATGTGCTTACTCCTTAGAGTGGTGAACAAAGGTGGGTAAAGGAAATATGTAAGGATACTCTAAGGCCTAAATCTGCCTACTCCTAAGAGTGGTGGACAAAGGTAGGTAAAGGAAATATGAAAGAACATTCTAAGGCCTCGATCTGCCTACTCTTTAAAGTGGTGGACAAAGGTGGGTAAAGGAAATATGTAAGGACACTCCAAGGCCTCAATCTGGCTACTCCTTAGAGCGGTGGACAAAGGTGGGTTGGGTTGTTGTAGCTCGATTAGAAGGCCTCAATCTACCTACTCGCCAAATCTCGCCGGAGATCGTCTGTGAGGTCTCAGTGTGTTCAACCCTAGGCCTCAGAGAGATCTGGCAGTTCGTTGCAAGTCTTGTCTTATATATGTCGTTCCGTCTACCTGTTTCGTTATCAGTGAAAGTAGTGCGGTCACCGTCCTTTAAGTACCGTGACCAAATGCCTCCACTTTGGTGGTGACCCCACTACTTTCACTGATAACGAAGCAGGTAGACGGAGCGACATATATAAGACAAGACTTGCAACGAACTGCCAGATCTCTCTGAGGCCTAGGGTTGAACACACTGAGACCTCACAGATGATCTCCGGAGAGATTTGGGGAGTAGGCAGATTGAGGCCTTAGAATGTCCTTACATATTTCCTTTACCCACCTTTGTCCACCACTCTAAGGAGTAGACAGATTGAGGCCTTACAGTGTCCTTACATATTTCCTTTACCCACCTTTGTCCACCACTCTAAGGAGTAGGCAGATTGAGGCCTTAGAGCGTCCTTACATATTTTCTTTACCTCCTGAAAATGGCTCCAAAACAGGAGCCGAAACGTCGAGTTTTCATAAATTCTGGACTCAACCCGAGAACCAAATATGTTTCGCATTAAAGACCGCCGAAATCTTTCTGAACATATAATAACAATAATAATAATAATAACAATAAGTTTATTCATTCAAAATTACTCCAATAACAACATGATTTTAGTTAACGACGAATAAACTACAACTTTATTACAGAAGCTTTTAGGTTATATGCATAAAATATACGTCAATTTATTCTACATCTTAACCTTTTTTATGAGTGGCATACATTCCTCATTCAACTAGTAATAGTTTTCTCAATTATATCCCTGGGAGTATTTATAAGCCATTTACTTACAGCCCTCTTGAAAGGTCCCACACCACCAATACTTTTGACCGAGTCAGGTAACAGGTTATATAGCTTTGGTCCATAGTATCTATAATAATTTTTGCCTATGGTTTTATGGATTCTGTCAACCTCAAACCTCTGCACTCTCATGTTATATCCGTGTTCAAGCCGCAGATGAGTATGTTTGTTACCAAAAAACCACAACAACACAGACCTAGCATACAGTTGCCGCAAATCTAGAATCCCCAACTCATCAAAAAGTTGATCACTGGGATACAATCTATCTTTGCCATACAAAACTTTAAGAATCCATTTCTGAATAACAATCAGCCTCCCTAAATACACAGCATCGACTCCGCCTCAGCTTAATATACCATACATAAGTTGACTTTGGATCAATGAAAAATACAATGTTCGCAAACAACTCAGACTAAGAATTCCACTTAAGTGTTTGAATTTAGTAAAAAATGAGCGCAACGGTTTAACGAGATGATCCATGTGGTGGTTCCACCTAAGATGACTGTCGAGAATAATACCAAGGTATGTAACACGATTTTGCGATTGTATCTCTAATTCTCCCACTGTAAGAGACTTTTATCTTCTTCTCTTTCTGTAACAGTGTAATTGGCCTTTTCCTTCTACTGCCAAACCCGCAAATTTTTTTATAGTTGTGTTTATTCTGACTTCATGAGTGGTGCCTGTCGTTAGTTGTAAGTATCATATGTTCTATTAGTTTAATAATTTTTACAGATGCATGCCTATGTAACAGGAGGATATAAAAAAGTATTAAATTGCGATAATGTCTTAGTTTACATTCATACCTCTGCTTCCTTTAGTTCATTTTCTCTAGTATAATTATACCATTGAAATAACTTCCTTCACTTGCTACCCGCAAATTATAAAAAACTTCCAGAAGTACAAACATACAAAGCATGATTTTCAACCCAGGTATAGCACTGAAAAATGTTTCGTCTTTGTGAACGCTTAGACTCAGACAGGCTGAAATAACACGATACGTTTGACAAGGGTTTATGTATGTGTGTCTGTAAATCTGTGTGTGCATGTGTACACATTCGTTAATATGGCGATGTTAGAGAGATGTTATCAAAAGAGAGGCGTCTAGCGATCTGGATGATGAAAGACCCCTCTGATGCTTTCCGTGACAATTTTCAAAGCTTTCAAGATAAAGCGTTCCCTGTATTCAAGCTGGGATCGATTTAATTAATCCGAAGTGCGCTGGGGCTTGTTGGATACAATTCACATGATCTCCATGTCTGACGGTGTGCGTGTATGTGGATAATCCGTGCTTAATATCTAGAAAGGTGAAAGTTAAAATGTATAATTTCTTGGAATTTACCTTGTGTATATTAAGAGATTCTCTAGTTATGCCAGTACTATTGTCTGGTTGTGAAAGTCTTTAGTAAACTATTAATTAATTTTGAATAGGCGCATGCAGTGGCTATCTGAACAGAAAAACATATATACGTATGAGCTTTTTTAGTTGAATAATTCCCGCATTATGCTAAGTTTAGGTGTATAAGGTAAATATAAGATTTTATGCTCCTATTTTCTATTTGGTTAAAAAATAATACATAGAAAAGTTGCGTAAATATTCTTTTGGGTGTAATCGTCACTGAGAAAACAGTTGAGCGTTGGAATACCAACTAAGCATACTTCCTTTTATTACAATAATATATTTTTAATTATTCGCTATTTTCTTAATTGTGTTAATTTGTAATTTGTATTTGCTGTGATTGTTGAAAGTTGCCAATTTTGACGTTAAAAATCGCGCTATTGATGTTTAGAAAAACACTCAAGAATCTGCAAAGTAATTTTTCTGGTACATTTAGAATTTTGATGTCTGTAACTTTTTCTTATCTTAACGTAAAATTCCAAGATTTGGTGTGTGGTATACGCTTTATAACAAAAAAATCATACCGAATTTTGTAGTCATAGCTTTGTTTTTTCGAAAATACAAAAATGTTCACAAAGAAAACCTAAGATTGATTCGAAAAAAGGTATTTATTACATTTCATTCAAATCGGCCCTTAATTTTTTTTAAGTTATCGGTGTGACATATATATATATATATATATATATATATATATATATATATATATATATATATATATATATATTATATATATATATATATATATATATATATATATATATATATATATATATATATATATATAACGTACAGACTGTCAAGCAGCGAAACTAGTCACAGAAACGTTGAAGAACATCTTAGAACATCTAGACTTCCTAAGAGCCGATTGCTCCAGTTGGCTTACGCGCTGGCTACGCCTTTCACCTACAGAAACGAAACACAACAGTGAAGCCAGATAAGTAGTTTTCAAGTCTGTACGTAGTACGGACCAGTTTCACCAAGTAAGGGCAACAACAATCAATGATTAATATATATATATATATATATATATATATATATATATATATATATATTACCGAGGTTTTAGGCCTTTGTAGTATCTATTACATTTAAGTTACAATTATAAATAATACATCAAATGAAAGAGCAACTTAAGTAGTTTTTCTAGTACATCTGCATGCATGCGCATGCACTGTTTCTTCTGCCTTTCCCTAGAAAGTGTAAGCGGCAAAAATGGCGATTAGTGAACAAAAAGATTTTCATGTTTTGCAGTTTGCAAGGACTGAATCTGTAGTTACATTGCAACGTACGTTCCTTATTAAGTTGAAATGTAATCCTCCAAGTGATAATAACATCCGTAGGTGGTATTATAAGTTTCAAGACTACAACTACGTCCTTATCGCTTGCAGTTGTTAGAAGCTCTAAAGCCTCCAGACTACGGCTTACGTGCCAACTTTGTAAACGATATGTTGCTGTATTACGATGAACATTTTCTGGATCGCGTCGTCTTTAGTGGATAATCGATATAGCAGCTAAGTGGACATGTGAAAACTCAAAACGTGCGCATCTGGGGGTTAGCAAATCCCCACGAGATGGTACAGTTGCAACCAACCTCCCCTAAATTGAATGTTTTTTTGCCATATCGCGGCGGAAAGTTTATCGAACTTTCTTTTCTGCTGAAGCAACTGTAACTGGTGTTTGTTATCTTGATTCGTAGCAGCTGTGTTTTTCCCCAATTAGAAGAAACTGAACCACATAATTTTATTTGGCAGCAAGATGGTGCGCCGTCTCACTAAAATAACTCGGTACGGGATTAATCGAACGACGTTGTCGCCGACCGCCGGGTGGCCGCAAGGGGCTGGATGACAGAGCTTGTTTCGCATTGCCTCTACGCAGATTCATAAAAAAATAGGAATAATTTTGTGAAAATGGGTCTGTTTCTACTATGTTGAACTAATTGTCTTAAAGCTTGTCGCGCTATTAGCAAATAGAGGAGAGCCTCGGAGGTTCAGTGGTAAGAACGTGTGCCTCTGAACCAAAGGGTACTGGGTACGATCCCAGGGTTCTCCTTTCACTTTTTCAATACATACTGTAGCATTAACATCAACCGAGATTGTGGCATTGTATTTGAGTAAGTTGAATGTCTGCACGTTCGACTCTTCGGCGACTGCGTAAAGCTGTCGGTGCCGTGTTGCAATGTTGGGCACGTTAAAGATCTCTACCTTCCTTACAGAAAGGCAGTGGTTCGGCAAATTTTCCAGGATAGTGAGGTGAAGCTGCCCCCTGGCGTTGTATATTGGCCATAGTCACGGAAATAGACCGACCTTAAATGAACAAAAACACACACAAAAAAGCAAGGAAAGGAACACATAAACTTAGGTAGTTACAATCTTTGGCAAACCAAATTAATACCTGTATGATTGTTGCGTGCGACAGCTTTTGAGACAAATAGTTCAACACAGTACTCACGGAACAAAATGCCTTATATATGTTTTTATTTTGGTACACCTAAAGGAGAGACCGCTTTTCTTCATATATAAGTTTATTTTATAAATTAAAGGGTCATGTTACTACAGCATGCATATATTTTTAAACGGTTGTTAAACCGCAGCCGAGCAACAGAGTTGAAATCAATCACCCGAAGTGAAGATTGGAACCTACGATGAGCACTGATAAGTACCCTTTGGAGAACCCAAATCACCACAACAGATCTTTTTAAATACCTGACGATCGTTTCACTAACAAGGTTAGCGTCATCAGAGAATGAAAAATTCGAAACTGCTTACTAATAAACATAACCTTATATACTGCGTTGTAGGTAGTGACCGATACAGACAGGGATACTAAATCGCAGGCCAATTTTTTTGTATTGTATTTTTATTGCAGGACGAAGTTTTTGAACTTTCTTTATCGCTTTACCTGACAGGTTTCAGAGTGTTTAACTTCTTCAAAGACAGAGCGGAAACAGCGGACTGAAAGCCAGTGGCGGAGCTCGTATTAAGGAATTTTGTTTTTTATTGCCCTAGAAATATAAATATTCTCGTACGCCTCAAGCTTCGCTGGCTGTCTAATATTTTTGATATGTTTCAGATTTTCCTTATAAATGTGGTGGATATTATCTCAAATATGTTGTGCCATGCATTACCTCTCGACACTTGTCTACACACACAAGTCAGGTAAAGCGACAAAGAAAGCTCAAAAACCTCGTCCGTCAATAAAAATACAATACACAGAGAATTAGCCTGCATTTAGTCTTCTTCGCGGTATCGGTCTCTATCTAAGTATATAAGGTGATGTTTATTAGTAAGTGGTTAAGAAATTTTCATTCTTTGAATCTCCCTGTTAATTGAGAACATGTTTTGAGGCCAATTAAGTTGTCATTTAAAACATGTTCATCAGATATATTAATGGTTTTCAAATTGGCTAAAACGGTTTAATCGATTGATCGCAATTCGCGTCTGCCCTACCAAGTAATTTCAAACAGTCAATGAATTGCATTCAGTGGACAGACTCTAGGCTTGTAATCCTTTGATCTCTGAGTAATACAGTTTCATACTTGCAAACAACTACCAACATGCATAACGAAGCTATCGACGTTCATCAAATCACGCCATATATGAGGAGGTATTAACAAATATCTAGCCTGCAACAGAAAACTTTAAAAAAATTCAGAACAAAATTTTATTATTTCAACGTATTCTTCTTTAAAACATATACGTTCGTAAGACAAGTCCTAATTTTTAACAAAAAGCTTTATCATGGTATTCAGACGACTTCTCAACAACACATATGACTGCGTTAACGACACATACGACTGCGTTGTTTATCAAAAACTGTTGAACTTTCAAATGTTCTTTGAGCTTTGGGCATAAAAAGAGGGTCTGGTGGTACTAGATCGCAGAATAAGACAGGTGGTCAAACACATATTACTAATTGGTTGTAACGCATTCAACTACCTGCGTGTAGGGGATTCGTTTCGTCCATAGTGACAAAACGACTTGAAACGTTTGGGCAATATTTTTAGAAATAGTGGCACATTTCCATCGACATTCTCAAACGAGCGAGGTTCTAATCATGTTAGAATCCATTTTACCGAAATCCCTTACATTTTGAAGTCGTACTAAAAATATGAAACAACCGTTGGTAGGCAATCTGCAATACCTATGCTACACGTTTCAGTCCAGTTCCTCGATCTTCTAAGATTATTTCATGGGCAAAATCAAGCTTTCTTGAGTAGGTACAGAAATTTGTTTTCTAGAATGATGCCTTTGACGCTTGATCACTCTCTTTTCAATTCCGCAACCCAGCTTTTAATGGTAGCATAAGAAGAGTCTGGACCATCTAAGCTTTCTACCATATCAGCAAAACTTCTTTGCCAGTGAAACCTTTTAGGAATAAATACCTAATAACCGAAATTTTTTTTATCAAAATTTAACTTTTCCTCAAAAATTCATGGTGTAATAACAATTTAGCTTTTTAATGTCAGACAAATTAACCATAAAACATCGTAGTTGTTAACTAAGTGAAGATTGGAACCTGCGATGAGCACTGATAAGTAGGATGGAAGAACGAAAATCACCACAACACGTTATAAAAAAAACCTGACGATCGTTTCACTAATAAAGATAGCGTCATCAGAGGATCAAAAGTTTTTTTTCTTTTTTTTTAAATGTGTTGTAGTGATTTGGATTCTTCAAGTGTACTTATCGTAATTGTTACCATATTACCTAATCCAATTTGACTTACTGGAAAGTTATCAGGCTAAGTAGATATCAATACACTCTCGTATGGACGATACGAAATCTGTGTTACAGTTAAAAGCGTGTTGTCTGGTGTTTATAGTTTCTTTATTTGGTATACTTGGAACATAATATTTTTGATAACATTGGATGTTCCCACTTGGTGGAACTCTTTTATACCAAATATGGACACAGAGATTTTTATGTAGCTTGACAAATTTACCACAACAAAAACATATTCTTTACAAATGTTTTTAAGATAATTTATTAGATAACTATTGCTGCCAGCAAGTGATTTTACCAAAAAGCATTTATCTCTTTACTTGATATAAAACCGTTTCATCACAATAGAACAGCCACATTTAAAAATATTAGCAATAATAATAATAATAAATTCCTTTATGTGTTGTAAAGTTCATGTTTTTATAGAGTAAGTAAAATGTTATATTATTCACCAATCCTAAACAAACCCAATGCAAAAGTTAAGCCTATCCATTATTAAAAGCTGCCTCGGAGTTTTCTCGAAAATTACTGAAAGACTAAGAGGGAGATACTCTGTGAAACCCTAACATAATTTGTAGCATCCCCTAGAATAGGGGTGACTTTCACACATTTAATTTGATGAGGGAAGATAGGTCAAGTGGCACCTTTTTAGAAAGCTCTTTTGATCGTCTATACAAGGCTACAACTTTAAGTTCGACCGATTAGTTTTTCAGATTTCTCTGTCAAAACTTAAGCTGCAGTTTTAAAATCTACCTATTGGTGTTTGTGTATTTGCTTTCAAAAATTGAAAATAAAACAAATTAAGTAAAACAATATATTAAAACCATCCACATTAGAATTTAAAGTAAAAGAACTTAGTTTAAAAATCAAACATATTTTAAAGGCGCCTTCGTAAATCATTAATCTGCTTTGTATTGAGTTCTTTTACTAAATTTAGTTATGTAAGAGGTTTGCGTATTTAATTAAATTCAAAACATTTTTTTTGGATAATGTTGTAGTGTAAAATATAATTTGTAATAATGGGCCGCTTCATTGGTGTGCTCAAAGTTCCTATTTGTATATCGTGAATCATTACGGAAAATTATGTTAAGAGTAGAAGTCTATTGTTAGAATCCATGGCCTACTGCTTTTTGAACACCTTTTTTTGTTATTTGTTTTCTGGTATTAGATTTCATAGCGTACTATCCTCAAAACGGTTTTTCTAAAAATTGTCAGTGCAATGACAAGACTTTTCAAGCATGTTGTACATCATTGGAAAGCTCTTTTCACATGCTATCACATGAGCAATAAGTACAATATGGCTGCCATAATAAAAACAAACGTTTATACCTAAAGTCTTGAGCTGCATCTTGTAAAATTATTTTTACAATGACAGGATGGACCATAAGTCGTTGAAGATGCAGATTTTCTTTTTTCTTAATAGAACAGGCCTTATATTTTCAATTTTTGCATTTTGCATCGAAATAAATTGCATGTTTGTGAGAAAATAACATTTGGACTCTGCAAGTGCGTTATGGTAGCGAATTTTCAATAAATGCTCCGAATTTAAATAGCTTAATTTCCTATTTAACTTAAGGTTTGTTGGTCAGGGAATCAGTTTTTTCTGGAACATTTTAGGTTTATTTTCTGAAAATTTTTCCACATTTTCAAACAATAAATTTGTTTTGATGAAATATGATACAGTGTATCTTACTAGATAGGTTATACTGGTAAGCAAATTTGATGCCTGCTTTCTTAAAAAAAAGAGACATATTTGCTATTAAAAACATTTTTATAAGAACTCACTACGATAACGAACCTTCTGCGTCCAGAGTTTTTTGACATTACTAGACTAAAGTTAAATAGCAAAAAATTAAGGACTAAAAGTAAATGACAAAGCAAACATTATTTTTTCTTGGTGCTTCCAGGAAGTTGATATTCTTCTCGATGTTTCCGAAATTGGAACCTATATCGCCTGTGTAAATTTTTTTAACCATTTAGCAAAGCGACTTTTTAGAGAGATATGTATATTTTTAATGACAATCAACTAATACAATAAACTTGCTCGGACCGACCTTTTTGTAAAACTCCTAAAATGGCAAACATTTTTTGTAAATTTTTTTACAGGCCTGATTATTATATCTGTTTGTTCACTCCATTGAAAATTGGGTGACACAACGAATAATTTAGTACATATGTACGAGCAGTTAAGTGTGATGAATGGGAAGGGTAGGTAATATACTATCAATATACTTGCAAATATATTATCTATGTTTATCCACCCCGTGTTATGTACAACTGACATTGATGCATTGTGTGTGAAGACCAAAACGCTCCTTTCGAATTTTAAATATATTTGCGTTATGTAACACTACAAGCTCAAGTTCTAAATACATATATGCATATGGTGTAAAAAAAGTTGTCAATTACAAAAGTTAGAAAGCAGTAGGTGCGTTTTGGCTGAAAATTTTAGCAACAAAAATACATAGTACAGGGCTTTCATTAATTCCCGAATCCCACGTGATTCTGTCTCTCTCTTAGTAGAATATGATTTTATGAGTTGGTAGGCAAAAAGTAACTGAAAAACCACTAGACTAGGGACCTTAAAGTTACTAAATCAATTGACAATTGACAGTTCAGTCCATTGGCGCTCAATTCCCTTTTGACGGTTCGTACGAATGAAAGGCTAGAGTGTGCACGTGTTGCGATCGCTCCTGCAATTTTTGCAAAAATAAACTCAATAAAGTGACTAGTATTGAAGTGTATTGTGCACAAGTGTTCTAGAAGTAAAGTAGTGTCTATTGGTGGTGTTACCTACAAGAATGGCGTTTACGAAACGGCAATTAGAACAAATTAATGAATTGATTGAGAGTTGTGTGTCGAAAACTCTAAAAGAAAACTACACGCTCATGAAAGAAATCACGTCTTCTGCCGTGAAGGAAGCTTTACTTGAGATGGAGGAAAGATTGAAAAAGCAAGAAACTCAGTTGAAATGTATATCTGAAGAAAACAAAAAATTGATAAAAAGACTTGATGTATTGGAACAACACAATAAGAGAAAAAATATAAGAATTTTCAATATACCAGCTGAAATCAATGAAAACATTTTAAATAAAGTCGTAGAATTTTTCAACAAAGATATGAATGTAAACATATCTGAAAACAACATTCGCACCTGCTACCGTTTAAAAAACCGGAATAATCAGAAACCTCCGATTTTGGTATCTTTCACAGACATTGAATATAAACATCGAATAATAAGAAACACAGCTATATTAAAAGACAGGGGAATTTTCGTGGCAGAGGACTTGACTTACAGTAATCTTAATCTTCTAAGCAAGGCTAAGGAAGTATATGGCAGAAACAAGGCCTGGAGTTGGAACGGCAACGTATATGTTAATACTGGTAATAAACAGAAGCTCCGTATTGCATCACTGGATGATCTACCTAATCCAAATATTTGAAGTTAAGAAGTTTGATAGCTGCAATTTTCAATCTGTTATATCTAGTTTGCTTTGTTGAACAAAAGTTTGGTTGTGTTTTATATATTATGCAGGTTGCTGTCGCGGGCTGCACTCGAATTTCTTTTTATTTTTGATAACTTATCACACTTTATCGTTTCCTTTTTACAAGTAAAGTAAAACTCTTGCTTGCCTTCTTATCGCTTTTAGTTATTGTATTTATATCTACCTAATATTTATTATCTTTACTGTCTATATAATTTTTAAAATATGAATAAAAAAGAATTTAATAAATATAGTTTTGCGCATATAAATGTAAGATCTTTACTCTCTGATTTTACAGCTTTTAGGATTTTAATTGAAGAAAATAATTTTGATATTGTGGCTGTGTCCGAGACCTGGCTAACTTCTAATGTTACAGATGAGGCTATACAAATAAAGGGCTACAATATTGTGAGAAAAGATAGGTTAAGTGGCCGCGGTGGTGGAGTCTTGTGCTACGTAAGTAACAAATTAAACTGTCTTATAGTTTCAACTAGCGTGAATTCTGATGCCTTTGAATATCTCACTCTGTCAATTAAAATTAATGATGTAAGCTTTTTGATCTGTTGTTTGTACAGACCTCCAGATCGGAATCTGCTTAGTGCGCTGGATGGCTTTGATGAGCTTCTTTCTTTAATAGTTCCTGCATATGATCATATTTTTTTTTTTTTTGTTCCCTCAGGGCTCGTCCGCGGCCTTGCCGCCCCGATAGCACCGCAACCCTTGGTTGATTGTGCATACCCCTAGTCTTACTCCACCCATTCCAAAATCACTGTGCCTTGAACTAGTCTGCACAGCGATTGGTAGGGTGAAGTTTTATATTGCTCTGTCTCCGGTCTAGAGTGACCGTAGATCAGTTGTCTTTTCCGGTCCAGAGCTATACACTCGCACAAGATGTGCTGGGCTGATTCCTCCCCCTCGCCGCAGAGTCTGCATGCGAGGTCCCCTTCGAACCGCCCCATTTTATGTAGGTGTTTCTTGACGGCCATGTGTCCCGTCAAGAGACCTGTTGTGTTTCTGAGCTGTCCTCTGCTAAGGTTTAGCAGCTCCACAGCTCTCTTTGAACTGGGTCCGTCAATTATTGACTTCCCATGTCTGAGCCCTGGACAGTCCGCCCAGTACACCTTGTGTTGGTTTCTGACCCAGGACTTAATGGCTCCCCTGGCAGTGCTCTTTGACACGCCCAGAGCCGGTTCTGGTCCCATAAATGGTTCTGCTGACCCCCTCTTTGCGAGACTGTCAGCTTCTTCATTGCCTTTGACCCCCGAGTGACCCGGCACCCAGATGAGGGTCACCTCATTCTGCCCAGCCAGGTCGCTCGTCTCGTCTCGGCACTCACTCACCAGCCAGGAATTTACCCGTGGGCTACTTAGTGCCTTAAGGGCTGCCTGGCTGTCTGTGGCTATGAGGATCCGCTTGTTGGTGTAGCCCCTCCTCTTGTTCTCCCGCACACAGTGCAGGATGGCGTACATCTCGGCCTGAAACACCGTTGCATGGGCTCCGAGGGAAATACTGTGACTTACCCTCGGTCCTTCCGAGTAAACACCTGCCCCCGTCCCACGCTCCCCGCCAGATCCGTCCGTGAACCAGACGAGCGCGTCCCGTGGTATGCCCGGTGTCTCCTCCCGCCATGCCCCGCGATCAGGGATTTCCACTGTGAAGTTGTTTTCCCTGCACATTCGCGGGCTCGCGAAGTCTGACCTCATTTCAAGCATGGGTTCCTTCACGATCTCCTGAATTTTGCAGTGGCCCCTGAAGCCTGGGTTGATCTTCAGTCTACCATTGCAGGCTAGTCTGTATAGTCCTAGCCTGGCCTCTCCCATAATAACGAAGTGTAGGGGGGGTAGATCCAGCAACACCTCCATGGCGGCTGTTGGGGTTGAAGACATGGCCCCTGTGATGCCTAGGCAAGCCATCCTTTGGATCTTGCCTAGTTTTTGTTTGGCACTGGATTGTGTCACCTTAGGCCACCAGACCAGTGCCGCATATGTTAACGATGGTCTGACCACCCTTGTGTACAGCCAGTGGGCCATACTAGGTCTTAGTCCCCACGTTTTTCCATATAGCCGCCTAGTGACGGCTAAGGTCATGACTGCCTTACGCAGTATTTTTCCAATGTGACCATTCCAGGTTAGCTTAGAGTCCAATACGACCCCAAGATATTTTACCTCCCTGGCCATTGGAACGCTCCTACCGTATAGAGTGAGAGTTCTGTGGCTTTCACACTTCCTCCTCCTCGTAAACGGCACGACGGTTGCTTTCTCGGGGCTCACCCCGAGCCCTTGATCAACCGTCCACCCTTCCACCACTTTCAGTGCAGTCTGCATACGCTCCCACACTGCCTGTGTGACCTTTCCTCGGACTATGATGACAATGTCGTCCGCATAGCCCTGTACCTCATACCCCCCTCCCGAGAGCCTCCCCAGCAGGCCGTCCACGACTAGACACCAGAGCAAGGGAGACAGAACGCTCCCCTGCGGACACCCCGCCGCGACCCCCGCCAGCAGAGTCCCTCCCGCGAGTGAGGTGAACACCGCCCTGTCCCTGAGCATGGAACCGATCCACCTGCAGCAGGTCTCCTCTATTCCACGCTCCCGGGCAGCTGCCAGAACCGATCCGAACGAGGTGTTGCTAAAGGCCCCCTCTATGTCTAGGAAGGCCCCCAGCGCCACCTCCTTGTTCTCCAGCGTATTCTCCAGTTTCAGCACCAGTTGGTGCAGTGCTGTTTCTGTTGAGAATCCTGCTCTGTATGCATATTGTCCGCAGTGTAGAGGATATGCTTCCAGTACACCGCCCCTAATGTGCCGGTCGAGCAGTTTTTCCACTGTTTTCAGCAAGAAGGACATGAGACTTATTGGCCTCAGGGACTTTGCCTGGTCTGTTGGACGCCCAGGTTTAGGAATAAATACAACCCTGGCCAGTCTCCATGCCCTCGGAATGTACCCCAGAGCCAGGCTGGCCCTCATAATGAGGGTAAGCACCGGCGCCAGTATATCTATCCCCTGTTGGAGCATGATGGGCATTATTCCATCAAATCCCGGCGATTTGTATGGCTTAAAGCTGTTAATGGCCCATCTGATTTTGCTCCAGGTAACCACCTCTTTAGCGACTGTCCAGTCTACTCTAGATGCCCGCCTATAAGGCGCCTCTATTTCTGAGTGTTCCCAGTCCGGAGGTGATTGGTTTATTATGTTACAGCCGGGGAAGTGCGTCTGGAGTAAAATTTCCATAGTTTCCTCCCCCGAGCTTGTAAAGCCTCCCGTGGGTGTTCTAAGGGAGCCTATGTTAGTCTGAGGGCCCTTAGACAGGATCTTGTGTAGTCGAGCACTCTCGGACGTGTTTTCCACTTCTTCGCAGTGCCTCCTCCACGACTCCTTCTTGGCGTCCCTCAGTCTTTTGTTATAGGTCGATAGGGCCTGTCTATATTCATCCCATGCTCCCGACCTTTTGGCCGCGTTAAACAGCTTACGAACCTGCGTCCTCCTTTGCCTGAGGTCCTCGTTCCACCATGGGACGTTCCTGGTGGACACCCTCATTTTCAGGGGGCAGTTGGCGTTATAGGCCGAGGTAATTGCGTCTCGCAATTGGACTGCTGCAATCTCGAGGTCTATTGAATCCCTTATGGCCCTCTCAACCCCCCGCAGTTCCACAGCTAGGTCTGCCCTGTAGGCTTCCCAGTCCGCCTTGCGGGGGTCCCGGTACCATACCGTTTCTCTTTCGACTTTGGCGATTTCAAACCGGATGTATCTGTGGTCTGAGCTACTCACTTCCCCAGACACAGCCCAGCTTTTAACAAAGTCACCCAGAAACTGGGTGGAAACTGTTAGGTCTAAAACTTCCTCACGCCGTGTTGTGACGAATGTCGGTTTATTACCTCTATTCAATATGTCTAAATTAAATTTCATAAAGAATTGTAAAAGTGCCTCACCCCTAGAGTTTGTGTCCGAGCTACCCCACAACTCATGGTGCGCATTCGCATCCATGCCGATGATGGTCTGCCATCCACCTGCTCTGCTACCCACCATCAGCTGCTCCAATTCGTTGGGTGGAGGAGGGTCCGTGCTGTCCCCTGGCAGATAGGCTGACGCGACAGTAATGTCCCTCAGCCCATCCGCTCCTCCACATCGGATTTTGATCGTTGCCAGGTCCCTGGAACAGAAATTCATTAGAGGGAGAAACTCTATCCCTTCCCTGACAAAAATGCAGGCCCTCGGATTCTCGCTGGACCTGCTGTAGATGAGCTTTCCATTAGCTCCGCCGAGTCCCTTGATCTCTCCTTTGTAGGAGTACGGTTCCTGGATGAGGGCCACATCCGTGTTCCTCAGAGCCATTAGTAGTCCGGCCGTGGCTGCCCTACTGTGTTGGAGGTTGACCTGAAGGAACCTAAGTCCCATTAACCCTTAATTGCTTCCCCAGTGGGCGGAAGCTAACCCTTCCCATGCCCCAGAATGCCTTGAAGGAGGTTCCTTCAAGGGCTCTGTAAGATGTCGGGTCGATCGAGAAGGCGAGCGTCTGTCCTTTCTCCTCTGCCTTCCTGCTTAGAACTGACCAGTGTTGCGTCCCCAGTTCAGGGTTCTGGATCTTAAGTCTGCTGATCACCGTCTCCTGCGGGACGGTGTCAGGGATCCGTACGAGGACCTTGCGTCTCTTTGGGAGTTCCTTGGGCTCGACGGCTGTCAAGTCCGCCCCCTCCCAAATCTGACCGAGGCCCCCGATCGTTTTCCGCAGCCAGTCCCGCGACTGCGGGCCGGCACAGGTTATCCAGAGGATGCCCCCCGTCAGGCGCGTCCGGTGGAACTGAGGCGGGCTCTCCCCTTCCTGAAGAGAGTCCACTGCAGCTACCACCGCAGCCTGGATCAGGTCCGCCTTCCCCTGGTCTAGCGTGACCTCAGGATGGCGTCTGTCAATCACCGCCATCCCGAGGCCCTCCGCAGCCTCCCTGTAAGAGCCAGTCTGCGCCGGTGTTCCGGCCTTAGTTCCTTTGGGAGGTCTGTCTGTAGTAGGCGTGCTAGAGCCAGAGCGCGGCGTCTTCCGACTCGCACTCTCCTCTTGCGCCTTTACAGGCACCCTGGCCCTTTTGGAACGTCTGTCTGTAGTGGGCGTGCTAGAGTTCGAGCGCGTCCTCTTCTGACCCGCACTCCCCTCTTGCGCCTTTACAGGTTTCTCGACCGTCCAGGTCCCGGCCGCCATTTTTTGCGCCCTCCGGAGCTTCTTTCTTTGCGCCTCGGAAAGACGCTTGGACTGCCGGGGCAGTCCCTCTACTCTAACAGTAGAGTCCTCACTGGTGGAGGGGCCCCCGGAGTCCGCGGAGCTCGCCGCCCTCCGGTGGGACCCAGCCTCCAGCTTGGGTGTCGGGGACAGGTCTCTGGCCGAAGCTACCCCCTGATCCCCCGTATCTACGCCGGTCGTGGGACCTCCAGAGTCCGCTGCCGCACCCTGGCTCGTCTCCGTTTCCGGGATAGACTCAAGGCTCAAGTCTGTAGCCGGAGCCACTCCTCGAGCCTCATTGGTTTTGGTTTTATATGTATTTATAATCTTCATGTTGTTCCCACGAGAATGGGGGAAATACTGTCCACACCATCAGAACCCCCTGTGTGGTGCAAGGCGGGTTACTCTGGAGGGTTGCCTGGTACTCCAGAGGTTCCGTTCACGACACCATCGCCCTGGTGCCATCCATCCATAGGCACGGGTCACGTGACACCGTAGATTGGGGGAGTTTAGTTCGACCTCCTTGTCTAGATCCGTCATGTTTAGTTATTAGCAGGGTCACCTCGTGCAGGATGCGGATTTTTACCGCGCATGACGGTCTTGGGGAAAGCTTCATCGGGAGTTTATGTTGTTATTTCCACTTCCTCAGCTTGCCCCCTGGAGTCCTTTGGCCCGCGACTCCTTAACCCCTATGATCATATTGTTTTACTATCAGATTTTAATATTGATCTACTAAAAAACAGCACAGCTGTTCTGAAATTTTACGAAACTCTTCACTCGTACGATCTGCTACAACTCATATCAAAGCCGACTAGACTCACGCAAAATTCACAGTCTCTTCTTGACATAGTTATAGTTGATAAATCGCTAGGTGTATTAGAAGCTGATACAGTCGATACTCATGATATCTCTGATCATTGCCTTGTATATTGCATATTATCTTTGGCTAAAGCAGAATCATTAAAAAGACAGTATCATACCTTTAGAAGTTACAAAAATTTTAATATTAATCAATTCAAAAGTGATTTGTGTGCTGTAGACTGGATGCATTATTATAGATTAAACAGCGCTGAAGATAAAGCAGCATCACTTACTAATGTTTTGAATAAACTTTTCGATACGCATGCCCCTATCGTTACGGTACGAATAACGAAAAAGCCGGCTCCATGGCTAACGGATAATATCAGGAATATTATGAAACAGCGTGATAAAGCTTATAATAGGTTCAAAGATAGTCGCGATCCCATTGATTGGCAAAATTATAAACTAATTAGAAACCGAACTACAAATGCCATAAAAAAAGAAAAACTTGCATTTGCGGAGCGTATGCTGTCTGAAAGTAAAAATAATAGGACGGCCTGGTCTTTGGCTAATAGATTTGGCATTATTACAAAAAAAGACAATATGTTACCATCACATTTGAGTGACGCAAACAAAATAAATCAATACCTCACGTCTATTAACAGTAGTAAGGCTGATATTAGCGAATTAAAAACATATTACAATAGTAATATTTACAAAAATGCAAATAACTTCCATTTTAAACTTGTCAATGAGACAGATATTATGAGGCATATAGCCTCAATAAAAACAAAAGCTAAAGGCTTTGATGGTGTGAGTGTCGACATGATTCACCTATGTCTCCCGGAAATTCTCCCTCAGCTGCTTCATCTTGTAAACTTTTGTATTGAGACAAAGTGCTTTCCCAAAGTTTGGAAAGTTGCAAAGGTTTTCATGTTTCCAAAAGGAAATAATCCAACTGAGTTTAATCATTTAAGACCTATAAGCATTTTCCCAGTTCTTTCAAAGTTATTGGAGAAATTGATGTCCGAGCAGATAACTGCTTACCTTGGGGACAACAACATCTTGCCAAATGTACAGTCCGGATTTGTTAGGGGCAGGTCCACCACAACAGCATTAGCAAATATTAATGATGACATCCTCACAGCTAACGATAAAAATCAAGTTACAGCTTTGGTATTGCTAGACTACAGTAAAGCTTTTGATACGATCAGTCATGAACTATTGTGCTCGAAGTTACAATATATTGGTTTCAATCATGACGCCGTTCAGTTTATAGAAAGTTACTTTTCAGATAGGGCACAGAGGGTTGTCTGCGGGTCGGATGTATCGGATTCTTTGAGTTTATTAAAGGGGGTTCCACAAGGCTCTATCTTGGGCCCCCTTTTATTCAATATTTATACGTTTGATTTTCAAGAACAAATTATCTCGAGTAAAATACACTTCTATGCCGATGATACCCAGCTTTACAAATCCTTTCCTGTCGAAAATGCCTTAGACGCTATAACAAGTTTAAATGCAGACCTTGATAGGTTAGTCAGGACAGCAAAGAAGCATGATCTTGCGATAAATGTCAATAAGTGTTGCGTACTTTATTTTGGCAGGAAAGTCAGTAGGAATAGGGTTTGTTCTCAAAATATTGATATTTTGATAGATGGGAGTCGCTTGGAAGCAAAACAATCTGCAAGGAATCTTGGTCTCATAATAGATAACAATTTAAAATTTTCTGATCACGTCACTAATCTTCGTAGAGCTAGCTTTGGCCTATTGAAATCTTTTTATAGCCACCGAAATTGCCTTCCAGTGAAAGTAAAAGCTCTCTTGGTAAACTCGATGATTCTCTCGCGCTTTAACCATGCTGATGTTGTGTATGGACCTGCCCTTGACAGTTGGGATCGGCAAAGAATAGAAAAGGTTCAGAAGTCATGTTTACGGTTCATCTTTAATCTAAAAAGAACAGATCGTGTTTCCTATAAGTTAAAAGAACTAAATTGGCTGAATATGAAGAATCGCTGGAAAGTACATCTTCTTTGCTTGACTCACAAGATTGTCCTCGGGGCGGGGCCTGATTACCTACATCAGAAGCTCTGTTTTCGGAGACAAATACATTCGCTCAATACAAGACTCGATCACTTGTTTGCCATACCTAAATATTATACGAGCCAATATCGGGGGTCTTTTTCCTATGTTGCACCACATCTGTATAATAAAATACCTTTTAAACATACTTTATGTTCTCTGCCAGAGTTTCGGAGATATGTTACAGATTTGTATAAAAATAGTCAGTTTGCGTAGTGTAGTTATAATAAATCATATTCATATTTAGGAATTCCTTTCTTTCAGCTAAATTTAAGGCGCACAATTGTCAATGTTTTGTTGTTATATTGTTTTGGATACTAAGGCATTTATGATTTGTTTATTTTATAATTTGTTTATTTTGTAAATCCTACATTTTAAGTTATCTTTTAAGGGTTAAGTGGAAGAAAATTGTAAAATTAACTTCGCCCTAATAAAGACCTCTTATTATTATTATTATTATTATTATTATTTTGTATGTTTATTGTGCATTTTCCAAGTTCGACCAGTGTCTAGCTTCTTCAAATAATTTTCTATCTGTTGGACAATAAAAATAAACAGTTTTTATCAAAACTTAGCATTTTCATTGCGTTTTTACGTAAGATAAAAGTGTGGGTATGTTAAGGTTATGTTGTTGACGATATTCGACATCACATGGAACGAAGCCCTACCAAATCTGCATGATACAAATAACGAGAGATATGATATTCAGACTATCTATTTTTAGACATGTCATGCGCATGGTGTCAGTGGTGAGTTCAGTGCAACAATAACATGCTGTCGTGCAGTGAGGTTTTACGTTTCATCACAACCTCTTAACAAATTACGTATTTTACTCATATTTAAGTGCATACAGTTGTAAGTAATAAAAATGAAAAAGATTAAATTTAGTGCTGCGATCTATATTATCTATAAAAGACAATATAGGCGTAACTTCAACCGCATTAAACTGACGTAAAGAAACTTTTTGATTGCGAATGACTTTGTTTTAAGTCTGTAGTTGGACTTCTATAACGTTACTCACCACGTGACGTCATAGGAGGGGGCGGGGCATATGCGCAATATCATATCTCTTCTTAGTCATTATATTATGCCAAATCTGTTCGTCGGTAATCTGTCCAAACAGGTACATATTTGTTACATGTTACACAATACACATTTCTAAAACCGCAAATTAGAAGTTTAAATAATCGGACCTCAATTTGTTTACGTACATTACAAAATTTTGATATCTATACAAAATACAAGTAATATTTAATTATGTTTTTAATTTATTTTTTTAACAATCAATAGCAGTAAACCATACATGAACAGACTTGCTGTTAAAAATATTAAATAATAAATACATTTAAGACATTTACTGTTTCAACTTATTATAATTTTTATATTTTTTATAAAACCCCAAAGGAAATGTGAGACAACACTGGCATCTTAGGGATTTCATTAATTCAGGTTGAACAACCGTGTATGCCGGGTTGCCTAACTTAAGCGGTCACGTGGGGTTCGGGAATTAATGAAAGCCTTGTATAATTGACGTTGGCTCTCTGTTAAAATTATTTAAAAAATTACTAAAGATGTGTCTAAACGCTTGATTATAGAGTGTGGTGATAAAATTTCGCACAAAATTTATAACTTCGTTAATAATTGTCTATTTTTAAAATCCTGAAATAACTCGACTTTATTTGGAAAAAAGCCTGGGCGCAGCTAGTGCATTGTGGTAGCGAATTTTCGTGTAAATATTTTTAATGGCAAACACGTCGTTTAAAGAAAGGCATTAAAGTTGGTTAACAGTATACCCTATATAGTAGTATAGTAGTAACGATCTACCATATTTCATTAGAGAAACTTTGTTGTTGCAAAAAGTATAGAAAATTTTTGAAAATAAACCAAAACCCATAAAAACTAGTCCTATTTTTGTGGAAAATGAACCCAAAACCCGAAAAAACTAGTCCTATTTTCTTGTCCAACGAACCACTTCAAGCTATTTACACACCTGCCAAGATATAATTAGTAACAAACAGCTTATGACAGAAGTTTAATAAGCGATTTTTTAACGAAAATTTGGAACAATTTATAGTTTACAATTTTCCGTTATTTTCAGAAATTAGCTTCAGTAGGTAATGTTACACTAAATTAGATTTCTCAAGAAAACTTGCTGAACGAATTTTTTCACGAACATTATAATATATTTTTTTACAATAACTTTTTAAACATTTAACATTCATTACGACCATTTCACAAAAATTTAAAAAAAATGATTTCTGCGGAAACATTAAAAGAAATTCTGCGAAATTTTACAATTTAAGCCACTATCTGAGAGCGCCTGTACACGGCATCTAGATTTTTTGGCGATTAATATAAAACCTCTCTAAACGAGTAATTTCCACGGAACTCTGCTATCTATTGCTAAAAACACCACCCAATAATTCTTGATATGTGCCAAAAACAAGAAAAGTTGCAAAATAATTAAAAGAACTCGAAAACAATTAACGATATCATGTTTTTCCTTATAAATATGCATTATAACTCGATATGAAATTAAAAGATGCAATAATATAAGAGGTCTGCTATTAAAGAAAATGAAGTGTGTATCAGCAACGACTTATGAGCCATCCTAAACCATTCAAGTAATTTTATAAAATGTGGCTCGAGAGATAATATAATTGGTGTATCTAATTTTTTCGCAAATCTTGTATAATAACGGATATATTGACCTTTACCGTAGAAATTTGCCACCCTGTATATACGAAAACAGACAAAAACTCAAACTGATTCCGGCTATGAATTTTAGGGAACCTAGTTCGCGCTGATGGAAAGATATATTTTCAAAATTCATAAGTAGAGGTCTTAATATTGAATGTTTATTTTAAAGAAAATCCGTTAAAAATTGTCGACTATTAAACCATTGACGCTATGACTGAAACTACTGCCAAAGCATCCGAGAAAGCGTCTATTTGAAATGAATTTTCTGCAAATATTTTTGTAAAATAAGGGAGACCGACGGTTGAGGCTGAAAATCAATGCTTTGGAGAATACACTTTTTACGAAATTTCTGTTACATAACTTATAATGGTTTCAGGTTCGTTGCCAAAAAGTTGCCAATCTTTACGATTAAAATCACGAGTTTTGCGTTCTAAGAAAAAAAAGACCACATAACTTTTTAAATGATCTTTCTGGTTTTCCTGATTTTTTTTGCGCATTATATTTCCCAAAAAGAAACCCAACATTTTCAAAGAAAAACTGGTTCGATTTTCCTGGTTAACGAACTTATCCAAGCCACTTGCAAAATGAAGGATGCCACCAATTTTAACTAAAATAAGCCCATTATTTTTTTAACTATCGGTGTGATATACACACACAGATATATACATATATATATATATATATATATATATATATATATATATATATATATATATATATATATATAAATATATATATATATATATATATATATATATATATATATATATATATAAATAAATAAATATATATATATATATATATATATATATATATATATATATATATATATAAACATATAAAAATTAAAACTGACCCCGGATAGCTGTTATAGTATAAAAAATGCCGATCAGGTTTTCTGTCGAAATTGCAATTTGGCTGAAAATTGAAGACTACTGGATATTGAGCTCAACATGCAACATATTGTGGCATAATCACTGCTTACGTTATGATAATGCTACGCTATTTTTATATGTAATACATTTGCTTGTTTCCCATAAAACCTTTTGCTCTTAGAGTGTAAGTGTTTGAAAAATATTTTGTACCTCTAAGCATTTTTTAGTGAATTTTCCTAAAGAAAATTCCTTTAATAGAGAGTTAATAGCTTTCCAACTTTCAAAAAAGTTTTTCGAATGAGCGTGAATTAGAGACTTTGGTACCTTAGAGGTTTATTCAAATTTTCATAGGGTAGCCAAGTTCGATGGCGTATTAGACGAACAGAGTAAACCAGAAAAGATATCAATCTGAAATTTGGGTTATTATAATAGTTGGTCATGATACTCGTTTTGAAAATATTTTTGACATTGCGGCGTCATCAGATACTAACTTTGTTTTTTCAAATGAAACAGCCTGTATATTGTGAAATTTTAAAATTACCCCGAACATTTTAAAAGTTTTTTTGTTATATATCTTCCACCTATGTCAAGCAGTTAAGGAGATAAAAACCATTATTTAGAAAACTTGGCCCACTGCATCCATTAATGAAACAATTATTTTTTCCGTAACCAGTATAGGTGGAGGTCTAAGCTTTTGGCTGCTGTTTGATAATAGGTTGCTATATCATGCCATGTCATAAACATCTATTTACTCCAAACAGGGTGTCTACAAAAAAAAAAGATTTTGGTAGAACCTATTAGGTGAGGTAATGCGAGATTTTCAGACATAAAGTCATGTATTTTATGATGAGAATAGCAAGATCAAATGATTTTATATCTAGAAGTACCATGTGCTGTTATACCTATTCTCAGGAAAAAACCAAAATATTGCAAGTAATGGAAACTTATTTCTCATTATCAGTTTACCATGCTTCCAAACAGTCGAAAACAATTATCAAAATGTAACTGACAAGTCTGTTGTCATAATAATCGTACGTGACCTGTTATTTCGAAATGGCAAATTCTGATACAAGTAAGCAAATTTTGGACTTATTCTTCATGTACGGCCAGTATAAGAAGCGTATTTCTAGAACATGCAGAAACTTCCACGAACAGTATCCAAATGCAGTCTCAATGAATGAAAAGAAATTCAAGAGGTTAAAAATAATTTCATGAACAACGGTCATGTAAAGACGCCAAGACTCAGAACTAAACTTGTGACATGTAACGAGAACAAATATAATTGTCATGGCATATTTTTATACCAATCTTCATGCGTCACTTTATTCTGCTGAAACAGAATTATAAATGGCTTACGAATCTATAGAAAGAATTATGTATAACCATGAAATGCATATTTATAAGTTTGTGATACTCCAACCTATCGAGCCGAATTATCCTCCAAAATATGTCGATTACTGTGAGATGATCCTAATTCGCACACAGGAAGATCAAAATTTTCTGCAGAAAATTATTTGGACAACGAAAGAAATTTATCAGGGAAGACATTTTTAATCGGATGAATTCACATTAATGTGCCGCAGAAAATCCGCACTTAGAGAAACAAGGTTTTAACACAAATTTGACTTCAATGTCTTCTGCTTGATGATAAACGACAAAATAAGATTCTCTTAATAATATTCTTCCTCTTACAACACTTCTATTTGCTTCAGATCCCCCAGCTTGTTCAGGGATTAAAGGGGCAAAATTTTTTGTCGTCGTTTATGCACAAATCCTCTACCAAGCAAGCCTGAACGACCCGACCTGATCGGATCTGATCCCATCTGATCTGACCTGACCAGACCGGACCTCACCAAACCTGACCTAACCCATCCAATATTGAGAAAATACAAATTACGTCCCTGGAGTATACGTGAAAGTTTTAAAGGAATTTGTTTTTGCCTTTTTGACAAGTTGTCTGAAATACAAGCGGTACCTGAAAATACAATATTTTCAATATCGCCCTGTAGTTAACAAACTAAGAGGGTTATAACGCTTTGGAGGCATCTTTCGTTTCACAAAAAAGTAGCTAAGATCCGCGAAGCCCGCAAGGCTCTATCTTCACTAATAACCGTGATACCCAGCAATTGCAACCAAAATGGGACGCCTATATATACTCATTTGATACTCTCCTAATTAAAACTTTGTTATTCAAACACTTTGCTGGTGAATATTATGTGAAATTGACAAACATAATCAAGCTGTAAATTATTTTTCACAACATAATTTTCTATGAAATAAACACTTGACTGAAACCTCTCATAAGCACAAAATTGAAAATTGCCAAGATCAACATTTGCTTCCTGTCCTGAGGTGTTTACGTTGAAAAAGTATGTTATTCTAAGGTAAAAATGTAAACAAACTTGCTATTGTACATTTATATTGACTTTTCCCTCAGAAGGGATATTATTTTACATCCAGTAATGCATTTATAATGGCAGATATTAAATACACAATGAGCACAGATGGATTTTGAAATTATTTTGCCTGTTGTATTATAATTTATGCAAATAATATTTACGTTTATATCAGAAGCCCAAAGAACATTTGGTTTTAAAATATTGAAAGTAATACAATGTTTACTTCAGAATGTAGATTTTTTTACAGGTGTACCAAATTAAGCGGGTGCTATTGATAATTATGCTATTAGTGAATCTTCGTAGAAAACATTAACTACCGAGGAGATCGCTACTTTCGAATTTTGAAAAAAAAACTCAAGATACGAGAAAAAATTTTATACGTTAATTATAGGGTGCCTTGAGCAGCATCTTGCAAATTAAATTTGTAAACAGAAGGCTGGCACATAAGGCGTTAGTAATACAAATTTCTTTTTCTTTAATCGAACACTCCTTTTATTATTCCAATTATCGTCCATCGATTTCGCGTTATTTAAATTGTTTTGCAACCTCTCGCATTCTTGGCATATACAGAAAATTATGGTATGGCTTTTTTATCAATAAATAGGGGGGGTCCCATAAAAATGACTGATCCCAAATGAATCATGTTCATTTGGGATCGGTTTTAATTATTTCCTTCACTGTTTAGTGATTTTTCTTAATAAAAATACATTAACAGAGAAGTAACGTTGGTCATATTTTCGGAACATTTTTTGACATGAGCGGGAACTAGGGACCCTAGAATCCATATTCAAGGTCCCTTTGAATTTTTATATGTTTTTTACATATTTTAGGTTACTTTGGAGCTTACTCTTAGAACTCGGTTAGATATTTACGCAAGGAAAGTGGCCATTTGATATAAACTATTCTTTGTGTTTTGTTAGATTACAAATTGGTTATATTTAAATATCGACCAGTTTAAGAACTCCCTGTAAGCAACGAAAATTAAGCTAGTTGCAGTGGCCAGTAAGTGATACCAACAGTAAGCAACAAACTTTGTGGATGGACGAGTGCAATTTATCAAACCAGAGTGCACATAATAGGAAAAACATCGCTACTGGACTAGTATCAATTGATTTCTAACCGAAAACTCAAGATACGAGAAAAAATTTTATACGTTAATTATAGGGTGCCTTGAGCAGCATATTGCAAATTAAATTTGTAAACAGAAGGCTGGCACATAAGGCGTTAGTAATACAAATTTCTTTTTCTTTAATCGAACAGCCCTTTTATTATTCCAATTATCGTCCATCGATTTCGCGTTATTTAAATTGTTTTGCAACCTCTCGCATTCTTGGCATATACGGAAAATTATGGTATGGCTTTTTTATCAATAAATAGGGGGGGTCCCATAAAAATGACTGATCCCAAATGAATCATGTTCATTTGGGATCGGTTTTAATTATTTCCTTCACTGTTTAGTGATTTTTCTTAATAAAAATACATTAACAGAGAAGTAACGTTGGTCATATTTTCGGAACATTTTTTGACATGAGCGGGAACTAGGGACCCTAGAATCCATATCCAAGGTCCCTTTGAATTTTTATATGTTTTTTACATATTTTAGGTTACTTTGGAGCTTACTCTTAGAACTCGGTTAGATATTTACGCAAGGAAAGTTGATATAAACTATTCTTTGTGTTTTGTTAGATTACAAATTGGTTATATTTAAATATCGACCAGTTTAAGAACTCCCTGTAAGCAACGAAAATTAAGCTAGTTGCAGTGGTCAGTAAGTGATACCAACAGTAAGCAACAAACTTTGTGGATGGACGAGTGCAATTTATCAAACCAGAGTGCACATAATAGGAAAAACATCGCTACTGGACTAGAATCAATTGATTTCTAACCGAAGGTGCTTCGAAAACACAACGGAGTTTCACAAGCAACATTTGGTGTGGCATGGTTGGCTCAAGATTTATAAGGTTCATCCTCTATAAAGAAATTCTGACAGGTTCACGTTATAAAAAATTCTTGGCGGAAACTTTGGGGGAGTTTATAGAAATTTGACTGATAAGAAATAAGTTTCCTTTTAGCAAGATGTGGCAGCGGCTCATAATTCTGTAAAAGTTTATTTGATATTGAGGCAATGTTTTGAAAATAAAGGTATAGTTATTTATTGCCCCACTAAATAACTTGAACGGTGACCAAACATCACTTCTCTGGACTTTTGTGCCGTGTTGCTGTAAGCAAAGTCCATATACATCAATACGTTAATGTGCAGGCCCTGAAACAAAGCATTCGTGATCGTGTTGGCTATCTGAGAAGTCGAAACATTCTAAAATCTAAAAAAGTAGACAAAAGTGGAAGTAAAAAATATTTGCGAAAAAATACTCAAATTTTTATATCACAGGCTCTCAGAAATAAGAATTCACTTCAAAGTTACACCTGATACTTGCGAAAAAAAAAATTAAATTAATTACTTCTTACCTTTTGGTACCAAAGTGAATTTAAATATTTTAATATTTTTTTTTGAAAATTTACTGAATAGCCATGGCCTTGGCTGGTCCCAAGCTCGGATCAGAAAGGAGGAGGGCTCCATCCCTCAGCAACAAGCGATGCAATACCGTGACCCTACATAGTCATGTCTTAAGAGGGCAGGGAATGCTTGCCTTAATCAGCCGGCATTGCGAGGAGAAACCTCGATAAAAAAAAAACCACATTTCAAGGTCTTTGGCGGGCTGGTGCCGAAGCGATGTTGCTTTTGACTGATGTGGCCGGGCATTGGCAAAATGGTGACTCTGCTTCTAACGTAACCTTCCCCAGGGAAAGCGGGCGACCTCCCTGTGTATAAATGCCTCTCCATGGAATGCCAGGCTCTTACATAGCGATTAACCACAATTTTTTAAATCGGGTCGTGGAAACAGTATATGAATACAGCAAAAAACAAAAACACAAACGAGATGGGCAATAATACTCTCGATCTTCAGGCAACTGGAGAAGCTATGGGGGTAGAGATGGGGGTTGTCCCCTCTCTAACTGCTAAATTTATGGAGGTGGAAATGGGGGATATCCCCTTTATAACCACAAACCTGTGGGGGAAGGACGGGGTCAACCCCACCATAACCTCCAAATATTTATCCTCTGATGAGAAGCGGGAGCTCCTAAAGTCTCCCGTCCGCCTCACGGAGGAGCATACAAAACTACTACGACTACCTGGAGCCGCAAGAAGACAGCTAAGCTATCTAGTCAAGACGGGTGTGCCCTATTCAACCGACTTGAGTCAGGTACTAACGGAAGTCGAGTCTCGCCGGGCTCAGTGAGTGGCTGAGGGCCCTGAGGGTATGACCAAACGACCGAAGGATTCTGACGCCTTGACTGTGAGGGGCGAAAGTAGAAAACGACTCCAGTCAGGTATCAGTACACCTAACAGAGGGGAAAAAGCCCCGAGAGGTTGCTGTGAGGAATACGTTCAGTGCTGTGGCCGGAGGGGTGAGAGTGGGCATTATCCACTCTGAATATCCCACCTTGTCATTGAATAATGAACAACTGATGCTTTTGCAGCGGTCAATTTTGAAGGTCGTGCTTGAATTAGCAGAGAAAGGGCCAAAGATAAGGTTCAAGTGCTGTAAAAATTGACCTGGCTGGCTACTTATCACTATCGCCGATGAATATAGCTCGCTTTGGCTGGCGCGGTTAGTTGGAGACCTCGAGCCATGGGAAGGGGATCAACTCAAGCTGGTGCGAGGAGAAAACCACCCAAGCTCTACGTTTGTGTAACGTACATCCTGGACGGGATTGACTCTCCATTGACGCTCACCATGCTCAGGAAAATTAATGACTTTACTGGCACCTCCACCATTTGTTGGAATTATATTCACGGACCAGAGCGTGCGTGTCGCATTATTTGGCGGTTATTTACCGAATGTTGCGCAAAGTACATGGCTAATTTTAAGGTTAGTTAGAATCAACTACACATAGGAACCTGTGCAAGCCTGTATCAGCTCTGGATGTTACAGGGTATGTTACGTGGTATGTAATAGGCACAATAATAATATGACTTCAGATATGGCCAGTCAGGTTTCCTTACAAAACACCCTTAGCTTTTTACTAATGAAGCACAATGAAAAGCTCTATATAAAAAGATAATAGGCACTTATATTTCACAGAAGCTAATAGCGCAAAGAATAATTAATGCATTAGGTGAACTAGCTCGAAGTTAAATTCATATAGCTATTGTAACCACAAAGAAAAGAATCAAATAGCAGAATCACCCCAAGAAACCACAAACAAACTAACGGAGAATCATGCGCCAGATACGTATTTTGACAACAAAGTTATGTTCGTCAGTAGCAGTCGCTGACCCGATATTTATATTTATGCAATCAATTGTGAATATCTTTTAAATTATATTTCGCCTTGTGCGCTTCTTAACTGTTGTGCTTTCTATTGTAATGTGATTTCTGTGTAAATTTTTTTACACAATTAAACGATAAATCCAATTCTTATTTTAACTCGCTTTTTTATTTACAAAGTTGCTGCCTTTCCCAAGAGCACAATTCTGCGTTTTTACTGAAGAGAAATTGAAATAGCAAAGTAGAGTAATAACATAAGAACATAATTATTATGTTCCTCAAACTTCCGTACATTGCGTTTATTGATGTATATGCAGGTGCACTTTACCTCACAATTACTTAGAATTACTTAAAAAAACGACGTGAATCGTGTAGCTTGGTTTGGAGGACCTAAAGCTACAAATAGCAGATGCATTGACGTTAGTAAATAAACCGCTAAAGCTTACGATTTATCTATATAAGTACATTCCGACTATCATTGTAAATGCATACTGGGTTCGCTCTCATTGGAACTCTTCAGTGCGCTATAAGAAACTACAGTCAGAATACACCCAACAACAACTTTGGCTAAAGGTAGCCAGCCTCGTAGACTATAATAGTGAAGACAAAAAGTGAGTGAAAAGTAAGAATTGAATTTATTATTTAAATTATGTCAAACCACCAGGGCTAGCGATTTTTCAAATCGTCAGTTAGTTGTACACAGTCTCTATATTTATAACACGTTGTGTTTATTAGAGCTGTCGTGACAACGTATTACCTGGATACGCCACCGGTGGCGACACTTGTCGTACATCTCACTATGGCTTACGGTTTATAGTGTTTGCAGTTTTGTCCCTAGATTATACAGCAAAACATGTCCATAATGGCCACTACCAAAATCAAAATAGTTGGCCGTTAGAGAATAGTGGCCACAATTCGCCTACAATTAACGTCTACATTCATATTACAACATAATACACAAATCCGTTACTATTTTCGTGTCTTAAATATAACACATTTTTAGTAAATTTTAATTATTCAAACATATGTAACCTAAGTGGATACATTAAAATTTTAGAAACCAAACATATTTTTAATGAAATACAAAATTCATAATCAAATATACATGAATTACCCAGGAGTAGACTTCTTAAGATGTTTTTAATAGAAAATATGTCTCTTTAATGCAAGCAGGAATCAATTTGGTCATCGGTATAACCTATATAGTAGGAACAATGTACCATATTTTACCAACATAACTTGTTTGAAAATGTACAACAATTTTCCGATAATAAACTTAAAACATTTTCGAGAAAACTCGTTTCCTAGCTGACGAACCTTAGGTTAATATCAGATTGCGTTATTAAATTTTGAATCGTTTAATGAAAATTCGCTACTAAAACGCACTTACTGCGTCTCGATTTTTTTACAAACATGAATCATATTTCGATGAAAAATACAAAAATGCAACAAGGAATGTTAAAAAAAAAGTAGGTAACACCAACGACTTATGGGCCATCCTATGGTTGTCAAAATAATTTTATAAGATGCAGCTCAAAACACCTTATAGGTAAAGTATACATTTTTTCTCGTATCTTGCATAATAAGAATTATATTAAGCTTTACCGTAGAAATGCGTCACACTGTATATATGTAAAGAGAAAGTAAACCCAGATATGGATTCTAGGGGCCTAGTTTGCGCTCATTTGAAGACATCTTTTTATAATTCAAAAGCCGTGTTCTCATTAACGAATTTTTTCTACGAAAATAAGCTAAAAATTATAGACCGTTAAGCCATAAATATTACTAAAACTACATCCAAAGCGTCAGAGAAAGTGTCTATTTGAAATGAATTTTCTGGAAATTTTTTATTAAAATGAAGGGCAATGATGGTTTAAGCTGAAACTTAAGGGTTTGCAGAACACTCTTTATATAATCCGTATTTCTTTCAGGTTCTTTGCCTAAATGTTGCTATTTTGACGTTTCAAATCGCGACTTTTTACGTTTTGAGGAAAACCCAATTTTTTTTTAGATGCCTCAAACTTTTTAGTCTTTAAACCTACAGACCTAAATTTCGATAAATTATTTACCCTTCATATATATATATATAAATATATATATATATATATATATATATATATATATATATATATATATATATATATATATATATATATATATATAATTGAAACTGACCCTGGATATGGGCTCAGGGGGACTAGTTCACGCACATTTGAAGAAGGTTTTTCTAAATTAAAAAGTCGTCATCTCCTCCTTAGTGATTTTTTAAAAGAAAATTCCCTAAAAGAGGCACTGGTGAAGCCACGGGAAAAGCCTACGACTGTATTAAATATAGAACGGTTTTACTAAGTTAGGACAAGAACAAACAACTTGATATGCTATTCAAATTGAATTAAGTCTTAAAACCTTCATCTCCTGTTTATCAAATTACTTTTTTAATACAAAAACTCGCTAAAAAATCATCGGAATAACAACAATCAGGTTAGATAACTGTAAAGTAAAATAAGACTAAAAAAATAATAATAAAAAGCAAAGTCACTAACCAGGATTAGAGCGCGTAATCTGGGAGTCGATTATTACGATGTAAAGCGACCTAGCCCCCTGAGCTACGCACTATATGCATTTACCAGCAGGAATATCGTATTGTTCAAGGTTTTACAATTTACATAAAACCTTTTTGATTTATTTTAACTAAATCGAGAAAAATAACGACTTAGACACATATCTAAGAGCTTGTTAGTCATTTCTTGTAGTATTTTTCACTCAGATTCTGATTAATCAATTTTTACATTTTTAACATTCTTGAATCAGATTTAGTTAATTAAAAATTAATTTACATCAAACATTTTTGTCTTTTGAGGTAGAGATCTGAATTTAGGCACGCATGATACTCTTTATGACAGAAACAAGCGCATCAAATTTGGTTTCCCTCACTTTGTTACTTTTAGAGATATATTTTTTTTTTCGAAAGAAACCACAAAATTTTCCGGGTTAAACCCGGGCAGATTTTCTTGAATAACGAATTTATCCAATTCACTTGCAAGAGGAAGGTATTTGCCAAATTTTTTTAAAATCGGACTATTATTTTTTGAGTTATCGGTGTGATATATATATATATATATATATATATATATATATATATATATATATATATATATATATATATAAACCTATAAAAACTGAAACTGACTTGGGATATGGGTTCTAGGGGGGCTAGTTCGCGGTCATTTAAAGAAATTTTTCAAAATTCAAAAGTTGGGATCTCCTCATTAGTGATTTTTTTAAAGAAAATTCACTAAAAGTAAATGCTGTTCGTTGGTTAAGCGGTAATGCGGATTATATTGTGTGAATTGATACACTAGATGACTTTGAATCTAATATTTGCAAGACACTCAGTGACGTTTAAAAAGAATACTATTAAAAAGTCGAATTTTTTGCAAACAAGTTGTGAACACTCGGTATAAGTTGTTATATTGAAACTTGGGATTTGTGAGTTACAGATGTACCTAACTCGATAGAGATTTTTTTTCGTAAAAAATGCCTAATATGTTTTAGTAATTTTTTGGGTTTCATTTGTTATCGTAGTAGGCTATGTAAAAAGCGAATCTTAAAATAATGGATACCAGGATGTGAAGCTTTAGGAGTACTTTACTTAACAAAAATAAAATTCAGCCGATCCGTTATGAAATAATGAATTGTCGCCCCTTAAATTGTAACACACTGTGGATACTTCATATAACAATATCGTTAATTTTATAAAAAATTTCTAAATCTTGCTTTAGGCTTTTGTGTTTTTCAGCCGACTTAGAGGGCACATTCCTAACATACGTTATAAATCGCTTTTCATAGAAAGTTATGAAACAGATCTTTTTGACGACACCAGCTTTCTGATCCAATATATCAACATCCAAAGCATGTGCAGTTTTTATGGACTTATTGATCATAGATGATAGAACACTGGCGAGTAGCCAAACAGTTATGTATTTCCTAAATAGGTGATTTTTTCTATCCCTCCTAACTAATGCTTTTCTTACGATCATCCTTGTATTTTATCGTTCCTAGATAGCAAGGACATAAGAGATTCTAAATGCATTTTCCTGCTGCGGAATGCAGTTTGTTGGCCACAAACAGTCGATCGATGTTGTTAATCACGTAGCCGAAAGAACTAGATAAGTACTTGTAGGCGATCCAATAAATCATGTGGCATTAGATGCTGAAAAATTATGTTGCGATAAAATTTTCGAACGTATAAAATTGGTGCGCTTAATATAGTGAGATTATGCTTTTGGTTTACGTTTTAGCGGGAAAAGTCAATAAATCGATTTTATAAAAATATCCAGTGCAAATAAAACAGCACCGAGTCAATGTTTTCTTGGTTAGCTGGTCTATTTCAGCATATTCAAACAATCGAAGTCACGAGAGATTACATTTGTGACAGGTAAAACAGTTTGTAGCACAGTTTCATTTTACGAAATAAAGAGGGGATATTTTGCGCGCCAAACATCCCGTGGTCCCTTCTAAAAAAGAAAACGCGCAGTAATTAAACTCACTGAGGCTGCATAATATGATAATGAATTGGAGTACGTTTTGAGCTAGCAGTTCTTATATATTATTTTGGCAGCAGGCAAGAACCTCAACCTTGTAACTACAAAGTTTGAAATCAAAGCACTGCTTAAGTCGCTACATTCTTGGTGTAAGCTCATGTTAATTCAAGAATATGGTAATTGCTTTTTTAAATTTGTGTCAAAAAAGTTTTGTTATAATTATGTCTTGACAGGTGTGTAATAATAATGACTTTTTAAACACTCCAAACAGCCAATCAGAGTCGACCAATTCCAATGAAATTCCTCTATATTCTCTTTTGTCCCTGATAGGAAATTATATATGATGTAAACATTCTTAATTTTGTTTTATCAAAGAGTTGCCTCTTTAAATTTGCGTTTTCTTCAATTTGTAGCAATATTTAGTCGCGATTTTTACTCTTTTTTTTTAAAGTTATTAGGTCATTATGCCTAGGCGCCATTTACCGGTAATCGTGAAGCCGGTTTTTCAATCAGATAAATTTCGAGCACATAGGACGCAGTCGTTGTTTAGATGGTCTAAAGAAGAAATCCATAACCGTCTTCATTATTCAGATGACCTTGTGTAACTTCAGCAGGAGAAGATCGTTGTTTTACGATTGCTAGTTAACTGGACAAGGTTTAACGATAGTAAATGCTTGGTTGGGAGTTTTACAACGAAAAGCTTCTATCGCAGTGATATATTGCAGAATTCACGCTTTGGGGCTTCGTTCGTATATACCATTTTAAAGTCTCCCGCTGACACTTCGACATCGTGCTGCTCGAATTTACGGTGTAATTGCAGATCAAATTGGGACGGTTAATGAAATCATGTTGTGTTCTCTCACGAGTTCCGATTCTGTCTTTTGGCCCAAGATGGTCGCAGAAAAGTAAGACGGTTACTTGAAGAACGGAAAATTTTTGTATTTACTGTTGAACAGCATACGGCCCTAACACGACGGGTTTTGGTATGGGTTGCGTTAACGTGCGGTAACAGGTCACTTCTAGCTTTCATTGACAGAAATTGGAATCCAAACGATTACATACGAACGTATTGCACGAGGGTTCATTAAACTCCTTTTACACGAAGTCAACGCAAATCCGCATACAACAAGGATTACTACAAGGTTTCTGCAAAAAAAATAACTAGACCTTGCTTACATTGCCTTCTCGCATCCCTGACTTGTCACCAATCGAACATGTGTGATATATGATTGGGAACGGACTGTGTAATTTACCTTCACAACGAAATAATCTAGTTGACATTTGTCACCAAATTCAAGAAGCCTGGGATGATATTCCCCAGGACACCATAAATCATTTCAATAATTTCAAGCATGACTTGAAGAGTTATCGAATCTATAAGCAACTGCGGCGGAGTCACATACTACAAAATAACTTTGTTATTTTTTAACATTTTAGTTTGAAAGTCTAAGCATTTTTTAAGCTTCGTTAATACATTATGTATAAATATTAATAAAATTGACCAACCGTTACTAGGTATACTGATGTTTTTGAAAGTCAGTATAGCCTGATGAAGTTCATTGGCCAGAAAAATGGGACCAGTTTCTTCTGAACATTTTAAGTTTATTTGTACCTTGTAAAACGACAATAAAAGTTATTGTGATAAAATACGGTACATGGTTTCTAGTACATAGGTTATTTTTGTGAAAAATACATATTTAAAATGAAAAACATTTTCATGAAGATTTGCTATCATAACGCACTTGATGCGTCCATTCTTTTCGCTATAAAGACAAATGCGTTCACTTTATTTTGTTTTGGTGACAAAATTACTGCATCTAAATGCGATTGAAAGTTATGTCCTGCAGCCAAAAAGGAATTACTTTCAGTATCACCTCCTCCTTACAGTTTAATCAAACCTGTGCATATATTCACCCTAGAACTGTCATTATTATCTTACATCGAAGCCCATTTGTCCCAGTATCTCACTCGAGAGCTTCGAGCCTTAACACACACCTACATCGATTTATTTATTACTTTGACGTGCGATATCCCATAAACATATAGTAAACATCTTAAGGCGAAGTGTGTTACACCATGTGACATCTCCAATACAGCACCATCTGCTGACAGAATTGAAAGAAGTGTGCGTGTTGCCTGGAAACCTTTATGTGGGATCGTCACGGCATCCTCGATGACTTTTACATAACGCGACTGTTGACAAGCGGCAGAGCAGGGATACACACTTTCCTTCTTGTGAAAGTGTAACCCGAGGTAGAACTTTTGCGTTAAATTTCTGTCTTTGTAGGTTCTAACAACAAAAGTCTGGTCTAATGTAGAAAGTGCATTATGGAAGTGAATTTTCATTAAAAAAAATTTGATAGCAAATATGACTCTTTAATGTACGCATACATCAATTTGGTTACCGGTATAACCTATGTAGTAGAAATAATGTACCACATTTTATCCAAATAAGTAACTGTTTTAAAATGTACAAACATTCTCCGAAAATAAACTTTAAATGTTTCCGAGAAAAATGGTTTTCTAGCCAACGAACCTTAGGTAAATGGCAAATTGAGTTATTGAAATTTGAAGCATTGAATGAAAATTCGCAAAATGCACTTACTGCGTCTAGATTTTTTTCTTACAAACATTCATCATATTTCGATAAAAAAATGTAAAAATGCAATAATATAAGGGATGTTCGGAAAAAAAATTTGTAGGTATCACCAAGGACTTATGGGCCATCCTGTGATTGCCAAAATAATTTTGCAAGATGCAGCTCAAGACACCCCATAATTAACGTATACAAGTTTTTCTCGTATCTTTTATAATAACAAAACTATACTTCCAAACAATAAAGTGGTGTCAATGAAGTAATATGGTACATTGTCTTTATTATAGGTATAGGTTATACTGAACAAAATGTGTTGCCTGCTCTAAATAAAAAAAGACACATTTGCTAATAAAAACAATTTTATAAAAACTCACCACCATAATGCAATTGCTGCATTAAGACTTTTTTTATTTGGAATTGTCTTCAGCTTTTGCACTAACTGTTTACAGCCTAGATTCCTGCGATCAAAATCGTCCTCAGATATTTCTTGTACAGGGAAAACTCTGCTGCCATTGCTCATAGGCAATTCAATAAGCCGTCTACTTCAATATGTCAATCTTGGAGAACCCAAATCACCACAACATATTTTAAAGAACCCGACAATCGTTCCACTAAACAAGTTAGCGTCATTAGAAGATAAATAATCGAGTTATAGTTTTCCGAAACTAAACGTACAATCTTCCCGAAAACACTGGTCTGACTTTCCTGACCAAAGAACCTCTTCAAACTATTTACTCATCTGCCACGATATAATTATCCACAAAAAGTTTTTCACGAAAACCTGAAAATATTTTTTTGCAATAACTTATTAAACAGTTATTATTAATAACCATATCTTCACAAAATCTTACAAACAATAATGATTTCTACGGAAACACATAAAAAATTCTATGAAAACTGACTAACTATTTTTTTACACAAAAATTTGCTAAAAGAATACATACAATTCAAATTATATACCCAATCTATAATCAAGATTTGAAAAAAGACAATGTAACTTTTTTTTAACTCTTCACGGAAATTTGGACGAGTATAAGTAAAGAAACGCAGCAAGTGCGTTATAGTACTGAATTTTTATAGAAATGATCAGGCACCAAATATTTTTCTATATATTTTTTTCTTTTAACATAGAAACATTAAGTTTGGTACGTAGCTTCCTGTTAATATCCTAAACTTACGTATCAAATTTGGTTATCATAGCTTCTCTATTTTTTAAGATAAAACATTTTTTCGAAAGAAAACCCAAAATTTTCCCGGAAAACCTGGTTCGACTTTCCTGGATAAGAACTTGTCCAAGCCACTTACAATGGGAAGGCACATGCTAAATTTTATCAGAATTGGTCCACTCTTTTTTGAGTTATCGATGTGATATATATATATATATATATATATATATATATATATATATATATATATATATATATATATATATATACATATAGAAATTTAAACTGACCCCGGATATGGGTTTTAGGGGTCCTAGATCGCGCTTATTTGAGGAATTTTTTTCAAAATTCAAAAGTCGGCATCTCCCCATAAGAAAATTTAATAATATTAGCAGAAAAGCTTATATTTTGACGCCACAAGCTGTCAGAAATAAGAAAATTACTTAAGTCTGTCACTTAAAAATTTCATTGAACATTTTTCAAAATGTAAACATAGAGAGTCCTACCGAATTAATTATTTTTATATAAAATTTCCTTTTTTTTTGTACCAAAGTTGATTTAAATATCTTATTATTCTGCTAAATAACCACATATCCGGTCGGTTATTAGGATTGTATGCGATTATAAAGGTAAATATTTCCAAACTAGTCTGTAGGTATAGGGAGCGTTATACGATACCTAAAGTTGGCATGGCCTTCACTTCTAAAACACCAAATACAGGATGTTCCACTTGAAAAAAATTAGTTACGGCAGTTAGAACTTTTTCGACTTCAGTATTCACTATTTGAGAGCGCCTACATATAGCACCTCAATTTTTAGACAAATAATATTAACAAAAACTTCTCTGAATGCGTCATTTTCATGGGACTCTGCTATACATATATTGATGAAAACGTATCATAATTTTTGCTTTGTACAAAAATGTAAAACAACTGAAATAATTTGAAACAACGATAAACGCCAATACTTTTTTCCTCATAAACATGCATTATAATTCGATGGAAAATGCAAAAATTCAATAATATAAGAGGTGTTCGATTTAAAGAAAGAAAATGTGTATCACCAACGACTTATGGGCCAGCCTGTGATTGTCTAAATAATTTTATTAGATGCCGCATACGATATACCATAACGAACGAACGTATATATTTCTCATTAGTATCTTGTATAATAACGGCAATATTGAACTTCACCGTAGAAATGCCTCAACCTTATATATGTAAAAAGATGAGAACTAAAACTAACTCCGGATATCGGGTTTTAGAGGACCTAGTTCACGCTGATTTGAAGAAATATTTTTAAACTCTACAGCAGTGGTCTCCCCATTTATTGTTTAATGCTCTGTAACTAAAACTATTGCTAAAGCATCAGAAAAAGGGTCTATTTGAAATGAATTTTCTGGAAACATTTTAGTAAAGTGAAGGGCAATGATTGTTGAAACTGAAACCTTAGGGTTTGTAAAACACACTCCTTGCGACATTTTATCTACCTAACGCGTATTCGTTTCACGTTATTTGACTAAAAGTTGCAAATTTTGAAGTTTTAAATCGCAACTTTGACGTTTTAAGAGGAGAAACTATAATATTTTCAAAGTAACTTTTCTGGCATTTCTTGACATTTTTGAGTCAAAAAACATAACCTCTGCCTGTAGTATATAATATATTTTGTTATTCATACAAAATATATTGTTTTTGTGCCTTTCTCTGGTCATCAGTGGCACCCAGTTTTTTAATGCCTACAACTTTTTTATTGTAAGTTACAGACCTACATTTTGGCATGTAGCGTACACTCTATAATATAAATCAGAGTACCGAATTTGGTTGCCATGACTTTGTCATTTTTGGAGATCTCAAAAATTTTCGAAAGGAAACACAACATTTTCCGGGAAAAACTAGGCCGATTTTCTTGGATAACCAACTTATTCAAGCCATTTGCAATTTCCAAACTTAATGGAAATCAGCCTATTATTTTTTGAGTTATCAGTGTGATAATGTATGTTTATATATATATATATATATATATATATATATATATATATATATATATATATATATATATATATATATATATATATATATATAAAATTGAAAGTGACCCCGGACACGGATTATAGGGGTCCTAGTTTGCGCTTTTTTGAAGAATTTTTTTAAATTAAAAAGTAGAGGTCTCTTCAAAAAATCTTTAATTTTTTTAAACGGAACAACTTGTCTTGTCAACATTGTAGCCAATAGACCAAACCGCCGGAACTAGACTTCAGAAAAATCCAAGTAGATGATAAAGTTATAGTCTCAGCATTATTTAAAACTAACGTTTAGTAAATCATCGAATTATAAGACCTTACTTTTCAGATCAGACGCTACCAGGCGAAGGATACTTGAATTCTCTTCAAGCATACTTAATTCTACATCTGGCCGCGACAGAAAGATCTAAGGCAGCCTGATCTTCTAGCTTACCACCTCTTTTTTAAGCAGGATAGAATACTTCCAACACTATACAGCTCCCGCTCTAACTTGATCTTATAGAGTGGCGACTAAAGTGTCCGATGGGTCATCGCTGAGGATTTTTTGCCATCGAGCGTATATCTAAAATCCAAAGCTTAGATCAGCGTCTCTCAATCTTGCAGAACTTGCAACGCAATTTTCAATCACAATTCAAAACCGGGAAATCTCTGCCACAAAAATGCCAAGAACCGCTTAAATCTTTGTCAGCAATTGATAATGTGTTTCAAGTGACAATTCAAATAAATCTGTAATTAGTTGTTGCGTTTACCTTTAATATAATATAAAATTTACCAGGGCACGAAGTCGGCCTCAAGTAGCTATCCGACAAACAAACATTGCGTCACTGCGTATTTGGTTCAATGGTAGAATGCGGGCTCCGTACGCAGACGACCCGGGGTCGGTTCTCGCTTGATGAATTTAACATTTTATTTTGTTTCGCTGTAATATTTGGTAGGAACAATAGTGTACAGATTTCGTACGTTCCGAACAAGATATCATTTTTGTTTAAAATGCCTGGATAACTTTGTCACCTTACGATTTTCAGCAGACATGCAGACATTTTGTTATTGCTAATATTGTTCAATTTTTATTAAGAATATCCACTAATAGAAAATATATTTTCAAAAAACTTTTTTACTTGCTGGAAAAACCGGTTCCATTAGGTTGGCTAAAAGAAATCATCGAGGAAATTAATGAGGGAAAATAACTGCTAGGTTTATAATTTGGCAGGAACTTTACTTTTCTAAATATGAACTAAGTTTTCTTTTGGAAACCTCTTCTAGCTTTAATAAAATTTGTAATACAAGTTTCTTCAAAGAGACGTACCCTACCTAGATATACCAAATTTTAATTTTCTAACATAATAGAATATTGAGTTTTGTGCACTTTTCGCAACAGTGCACACACAAATTCTTTTAGTTAATAGAGAGATATCGATTGTAACACTTTTGAAAAAATTTATTAAATGAGCGCGTATTTGGACCTCTAAAACAAATATTCAAGATCTGTGTAAGTTAGAGTATTAATTTTAGTAGTATGCCGTACTAACAATGTACCATTCTTATGAAAATTTACCACTAGAACGCACTTGCTGCGTCCCGAAATTTTTATTATTTTTTCAAGTTGGGGATCTTATCCATTATGCGACATTTTATTCGTTTTGTTTGAAAACAAAAAAATTAAATGTATTTTGAACAAGATTTACATTTCCTTAACGTTTTTGTGTCTCCTGCCCTAAAACGCTTTCATTTATTGCCACTTTAACAGCTCTAGCAATCTGCGTAAAACTTACGTTCATCTTTATCAACAGCTACGAGATATTTCAAATGAGGTAAACTTAAAAACCCCTACAAACTTTTTTATTGCGCTTTTATTGCAAAAGTTACCCTATAAACTCTATTTTATCTTTCTGTGCATCAGTGTGGCGAAAGTGGATTTAAAGTCGAAAATAAAATTGGTTTTCATTTACTCAAAACTTATTGGTAAAAGTTGTAAGAAATATATATTGCAATGTACACGGTGTTCCTTCAAGCAAAAGTATAACGATTTACGCCAAGTTATGTATAGTCTGGTCCAAAAGTAACGATAAGTGGAGCAGCGGTAGAGTCTTTGCAATATTACGGTTCAGAAAAACTTACCCAGTCCAAAAGTTAGAATTAAAAGAGCGAGTGAGAAATTGAATTTCGATTTTTCTGTATATCTAGAAAAGTATTTGATGTATGATCTTATAAATTGGTACTGATTGGTTTTTAACACTGTCTCAATTGAGCCCCAGCAACAAAAGGGCACTGATTGCCGCTCTTTTCAAGTTTTATTAATATTGACACATTTAATTTAGCTTAAATTAATTTTAACATTTATTAAAGGTTTTTGGTAAGTGTACATGAATGATGATAAAGTTGAGGTCGAAGTAGGTTTGGAGACATATTAGTGATGGAACCAATTATAATTACACTAAGACTGGACAACATGTCTAAAAAACAAATAACATGAATCATGACAGCCTTATTGCATCTTTTATAAAATTTGTTTATTATACAAACACAATTGAAGTTGTTTTAAATGACACATTGTATATCTATAATAAATACATATTATTATTATTATTATTATTACTATTATTATTATTATTATTATTATTATTATTATTATTATTATTATTATTATTATTATTATTATTATTATTATTATGATTATGATTATTATTATTATTATTATTATTATTATTATTATTATTATTATTATTATTATTATTATTATTATTATTATTATTATTATTATTATTATTATTATTATTGCGGGTTCATTGCCAATTCTGGCAAGTAAATATAGTACCCTATTGAGGCAACTTGAGTTCCTGTCTATTGCCTTTAATTAAGAAAAGCAGAGGTCAGGCTACATGTCAATCAGAACTGCCTTTTGTATGATGATGTAGGTATTATCTTTTATACCTAGAGCGAGAACAGCCGGCTTGTATGTTAGGTACGAAAGATGCTCTCTTCTCTTAATACCAGGAAATCCTCTGACCTTGACAAGATCCCAGCAATTGTTCTCAAAAAATGCGCACCAGAACTTGCTCCTGTCCTGACTCGTCTGTTTCAGACATCTTACAATATAGGCATATTCCCTAGTAACAGGAAAACTGCTCGAGTACAACTCGTCCCCAAAAAAGGATCGAAAGCGCTTCAACTACAGGCCTATTTCTCTCCTTTCAGTCATCTCTAAAGTGATGGAAAAGTATATAATCACCGAATTCCTAAAATTTCTTGAAAAACACAGTCTAATCCACGACAGGCAGTATGGATTCCGTCAGCGCAGATCAACTGCCGACCTCCTTTAATTTGTCACCCATACTTGGAACAAGTCTATGGAACTACACGGCGAATCCCAGATTGTCGCTCTAGACATATCCAAAGCATTCGACCAGGTCTGACACGTAGTGCTGTTCAATAAACAACCGGCTTGTGGCCTACCACCAAAACTCTGTACATGGACAGCAAATTTCCTCTCCAACCGCGGCATTTCTGTTGTCGTGGATGGCCATTCCTCTAAACTGTATCCAATTAATGCAGGAGTTCCTCAAGGTTCAGCTTTAGCCCCTACTTTGTTTCTTCTCCACATCAATGACCTCCTCTCTAGCACATCCAACCCAGTTCACAATTACGCGGACGACAGCACCCTTCACTCAAATATACAATATTATAAGCCTGTCTCTTTACCAATTAGATGAGGATCGCAGACTCATGTAGGGTTCTATCTCCGTGGATCTCCAAAAAATATTAGACTGGGGAAGTAGAAATCTTGTAAAATTTAACCCCACCAAATTACAGTCTTGCTTTCTTTCTCATAAGAGATACACCAGCCCTAGACCCATCACAATAAGCAACCAAGTTATTCAAAGTAATGAGTCCTTTTCACTTATTGGCATCTCTGTGAATCGAAATCTCAATTGGCACCAACATGTCACATCAATTGCAGAAGCGGCTACTAAGAAATTAGGTTTCCTCTTCCGGGCTCGCAAATACTTTTCACCAGCAAATCTCTATACTTTATATACTTCACAAATAAGACCAAACCTCGAATACTGCTCCCACATCTGGGGTGCTGGTGCTTCTACACTCGCTATCCTGGACTCCATTCAGAAGAGAGCTATACATCTCATCGGTGACCCTACTCTCACCCAAAGGCTGCCATCCCTTGCCCACCGACGTGCCGTTGGTGACCTCTCTCTCTTTTATAGATATATGCACGGGCACTGCTCAGAGGAGCGTTCTTCCATAGTTCCTCCACCTGCTGCCCCCAACAGATATACCAGGGGAACAGAGCGAATGCACCCTTTTACTGTCCAGGTCACCAGACATAGAACATCTTGTTATGCTCGCTCTTTTGTCCCGAGGACTTTCAAGTTGTGGAATTCCTTGCCGGCACATGTTTTTCCTTCTCCCCCGAACCTCCAAACCTTCAAGTCCAGAATTAACAAGTTGCCTCTTTCCTCCTTGTCGACACCCACGGTACGATAGTATTTAGGCTGTAAGCCATCGTGGTGTGTTGTTGAAATTATATTAAAAAAACTGGTACACTTCAGTGGCGCCAATGACTATTGGTATCACGGTAACTTGCCAGCGTCGCCACATCTCCTTTACCACTTCAGCCAGGGGTAAATATTTCGAGATTTTTTCCCCGCATTTCTTCTCTATATTTTCAGGACATGGATTTGTTATATCTATCAGGTAAGTTTCATGTGTTTGTTCGTTGGTAAAAACTATTTTCGGCCTATTATTTGGTATGTGCCTGTGTTCTGTTCCAATATAGGATGTGATCATTAGTTTTAATTACAAACGCTGATTGGTAAGTGAAATAAGGCACAGAGCAGAATCTACTCGACACAATAAAGCCTGATGCATCCCATGTATACAGTTGGAGCTAGTGTCGGGCATCCGCTAATAATGTGTTTCATAGACTCAGCTGTAGTCGAGCAGGCACGACATCTATCAGAAGTAACTGTGGGATCCCGAACGACATATTTCATGAAATTATGGGTCACCACCACTCGATCTTGTATTGCCACTACGAAACCCTCGGTTTTCGCGAAGATGTTGCCACATATAAGCCAGCTGAAAGAGGCGTCACGGTCAATGTGTTCTGCCGCGAGAGTGTCCCGTGCAGGGTCTTGGCCAACCACTGCTCAATTTCTTGACGGCATAACTGGTATCGAACTTCCTGGTCCGGGAGGGGAACATTAAGCCTTACGGGTGTGAGTTTATTGTCGACTGATATTATTGCATTATGGAGGCTGCCGATTAAGGCTTTATCGTGAAAATATTTATGTAAATTCCGAGTTTGCCTCTCCTGCATGGTAGTCAATTTCAGTACGCCTCTGCGTCTTTGCGACCGCATGAGTTGGAACCGTTCTACAGAACTTTTGGGATGATCTGCCCTGTACTCCGTGTACAAAGTCCTAGTCTGTCTATACAGAGCTTTGTGCTCTATCTTTGTCCATTCAATAGTTCTAAATGTGTATACAGCCACCGGAATGGTAAGCGTGTTGATGGCTCTTGTTTTATTAACGACTGACAGGCTTGTCTTTAGAATTTGTTTCACCCTTTCTTGCATCCCCTCCTTTGTTCTGCTTTTTACAAGCTTGTCCTCTAATACACAGGTTTGCTCACACCCCAGGTATTTGTACAGCTCCTTTTCCTCCATAACTATTATTTCTCCTGTTTCCCTGCCAACTTGATATGTTGTTGCCTCAACCAAATTTCCCCCTTCATTCCGTTTATTCGACACTTCTCTAGCCCAAGCTCATTAAGGATGTCTTTGTAGAATTTGACAGAAAAGCTAAGCGACTTATCAATTTTCTTCCTAGTAGTTGCATATATCTCAAGATCGTCCATAAAGAGGTGTGTCAAACTCTCGTCCGATGTTATGGGGTAAACTTGACTGGATCTCTTTAGCGCCTCCGACAGTGGGTTCCACGCAAGGCAGGACCACAGTGGACTTAGCGCGTTACCTTGGTATTTTATAATAATAATAATAATAATAATAATAATAATAATAATAATAATAATAATAATAATAATAATAATAATAATAATAATAATAATTATTATTATTATTATTATTATTATTATTATTATTAGGGTGTACCTGTTGAATTGCTTAAAAATCAGCAGCTTTAGCAATATTTGCATTTTAAAAATAGCTGTAGTAATGCAACACTATAGCTTATATCAGGTCATTGCTTTTTCCTATTGACTCAGATTTCACTCTTTGGCTCGATACACCTAATCTCTCGACATCTTAAAGTTAACTTGGACTTGGAATGCCAAGTGTCAATTGTCTTTGAAGGCTGTATGTTAGGGTGGCCGAAAAAAATAAATTTTGATTTATACTTTGCAATACCCAAAAACGTGCCTTTTAGTATGTATATTCACTAAAAATCTTTTAGTTTTTTAAGAAAAATATTATCAGCCCTCTATCCGCTCCTTAATAATCCAAAAATTTGAAATAAAAAATAAGAATTAAATAACCGTTTGGAAAGTATCTCTTTCATGTATATAGTATCCCTTATTTCTCTTTAAATTTATAATGTAAAATCTTCAGTTCTCTACCACCCTCTAAAAATAGTGTTTAATTAAGTCAAACTCAACACTTTCCGTTAACGTGGGATTCACAAAATTAAGTAGAAATAATGTTTGTTATTACAAAATAAATGTTTATTCAAATGGCTATATTTGATATAGATAGATGAGAGTAGGTGAACCTAATGTTTATTTATTTTTAAAAACCAATATACCTAAAACTTTACGTGTCTAATGACAAATAATAATAAATACTTTAACTATATTAAACTGTCACAGTAAACTGCCCGAAATTAAGTCTGACAAAAAAAAAGCTTAAGTTCCTATCTTCGGTAATCTGACACATTTAAACCCTGTGATGCTGCCGACAATTGAACAAGTGCTTCGCTGTTATTCTTTTTATTCGTCACGAACTGAGATTTATTAAACAGTGTGCCAAGGAACCGAGTTTTGAGAAGTTTGCAATGAACGTAAAATTAAAAATATTCAGAAAGTCGCGGCAATTCCAATGGTATCTAAAGATCGTATTGTGCAATTCATACGCAGGTACCATGGTAAGTTTTTGAACCTAATAAGATGTCCTAAAAGTAATCAAAATAAGCCTTATGAATTGACAGTAACTTATTTTATAGGAGAATAATCAGAAAAGGGTTCGATATTAGTCCTTGCAAATGTGACTCCTCTACATGCGATTGTCAAAAGGTAAGAAAAGTACCTTATGAGGAACAAGTATTTCTCACTGATCAAATATCAATTAGAAAATGGCCATCGGAATTTTCGATATTGACGAAACTATAGGTTAACTGTCAAAGATGTTCCAAAATCAATTGATACAAAACGGCTGAGAAAATACAGATTCTATGATTTGATACCCAGACGTTCTACCCAGGATCAGGTAAGTACATTGGCGCTGGGCACAGACGAAACATCAGTGTTCAAGTCGTCATTCAGTAATGATGAACTATGTCAATCATTTATCATAAAAGTGAATTCAGAGGTCAGCCTACCTTCGACATCAAAGTGCACATAGATAAGGCTGAAGTTACCCACATTAGCTATTATTTGCGATGAATATGGCTTATCTAATAGATCGGCTGCTGCTGTTGCAAGTGCAGTTTTAAAGGATGCGGGAGTAATTACTGCAGAAAATGTCTCAAAAATGATTGACCAGAATAAAGTAGGAAGCGTGCGTCAGAAAACAGGAAGTACCCAAAGTAAAGAGTTTCAGACTGCTAATAAAACATCAATGGCCTGTACTTAGATGGAAGAAAAGGTAAATTTAGTGTAGTGGAGATGCGACCGCATTTATGGAAAAACTATTGCAAACTATCGCTCATCGAAGGACCCCATTCTTTTTATATAGGCCACGTTGCTTCAGTCACAGGCAAAGCAAATAAATTGAAAAGACAACAAGACTTTTAAAAGTGATGGTACCGTTGTAAACACCGTTCATGCAAAGTCTGTAATAAAATATATTGAACTTGAACGTAAACGTCCCTTAAATGATTAACACACGAGAACAAGCTACATTTACACAAACATTTAGATGACACAACAACAGGACCTTTTGTCGTACCAACGCTAAACTACACTGCTGTAAAGTACTTCCACTTATTCAACCGGGCTGAATGCAAGGTGACCAACTTACCAGTTATGGCTTACATACCAGATGATGATATTAAGAACTTCATTAAATATGGTGTAGTGCAAGAATTTGACTTTAACCAATTCTCATGTCACACCCAATTGGTCGAAAAAAGTGTAAAATTGGTGACGGACCATCTTTGGTTTCAGGTCAAAAATCTAGAGATGGTTTATCCGTTCAATCTGGGAAGATATTTCCAACTTTTAAAAGGAAGCCACAATTTAAAGTTGAATATAAAAACTTATTTTTTTACTTGTTAACCTATTATTTTTATTCAATGCTAAATTTGTTTAATTGGTTTATTGATTAGCATATGTTCTAGTGCTTTTTTAATATACCATTTAAGCAACCTCCTAAAGGATCGCACTAAACGTCTATGGGAGCACTCTACTTTTATAGCCTTGCCGTAGTAGATGCCCTTATTCCTTTAAACTAATTTCAAGGTTACTAGCTACTCGAAATAAAATCTCTTTAAGTATATTTATTATTATTACTATTAGTACTTATTTATTTGAGACTAAAATTATACCATTTGTCTTACAAAAATCTGTGCTTGTGACTATATTAACTAATATGTGTGTATGTGTGTGTTTTTGTTTTGCTTCTAAACATCTGCCTTTCTGTAGGGAGTATAGGGATCTTTAACGTGCCCAGCATATCATGGACACGGGACCGACGGCTTTACGCCCCCTCGAAGGACGGAACGTGCAGACATTTAACTTGCTAAAATACAATGCCAGAACCTCGTTTGATGTTAATGTTACAGTTTGTAGTGAAAAAGTGAATAGAGAACCCTGGGATCGAACCCAGTACCCTTCAGTTCAGAGGAACACGTTCTTACCCCTGAACCACCGAGGCTCTTTAACTAATATAGAAATGTAATAAATACCTCCAAGAAATTGAGCAGAAATTTGTTAGCTTTTAATATTTTTCAAAATTAAATTTACAATTTTGACAAATAAATATAAATTATATGACAAGAGAATATCTCAGTAGGTACACACTTATACAGATTTAACTTTTAAATATTTATCAAATATAAGAGTTATTATGTGAATTTAGATTTTTATCGATGGGAAGTAATTAAAAAAATATGTTTAGGTTATGAATATCTGTTCTCTTATTCATATCATTTTACTAATTAATAAACCACATTTTCAAGATAACGTCTCCCGAAATTGTTAGTCTCATTCGTAAGAACTTTTATATGATCAAAGTCTATTGTATGACCTGTATTTTTTACATGTTGTGATAAAGCACATTTATTCTTACACGTATATCAATTTTATGCGATACCATTCGAGATTTAGAGCCTCGGTGGTTTAGAGGTAACGTGTGCCTCTAAACCGAAGGGTACTGGCGTCGATCCCAGGGCTCTCCTTTCACTGTTTCAGTACAAACTGTAACATTAACATCAACCGAGATTCTGACATTGTATTTGAGGAAGTTGAATGTTGCACGTTCCGCCCTTCGGAGCGGGCGTAAAGCCGCCGGTCCCGGGTCCATGCGATGTTTGGCACGTTCAAGATCCCTAACCTCCTTACCGAAAGGTAGGGGTTCGGCAAAATTTCATGGATGATGAGGTTAAACTGCTCCCTGGCGTCTGTGATTGGCCATAGTCGCGGAAATAGGCCGACGTTAAAGAAACAAAAAACACACACACATTCGAGATTTAACATTTCTTGGAGTCTAACTAATGTATATGGTTGGTTACAAACTGTACATGTTAATTTTTAGACATACAAAATTTATTTTTGTTAAGAATTTCGTCTGTAGTTTTGAAAAAAATTATAGCCGACTAGAATAATAAAATTTCGAATAAGCTCGCATAAAAGTGATAAACGTTTACGACCAGATGCTTGTGGTATATCACATGTGAAAAATACACACACACACACACACAAATATATATATATATATATATATATATATATATATATATATATATATATATATATATATATATATATATATATATCTGTTATAGATAAATATGTATTAATAATAATGATAATAAATATGTTTACTAATTATGAAGCAAAAAGAAGCCATACCTAATAAAAAATTATATTTAATAAATCGCAATATCATTAGTTAAAATTTTACTTACTGTACTTAGAGCTATGATGTGGGAATCTTTAGTGCCTAATTTTGGTAGATCTTCTCGACTTACCTGTAAATAATTCAAAGTATAAGAACGTACAAGGTACAGAGCATTTAATATACTATTAAAGCGGAGAAAGATTTTGAAAGGAAGGTCCCACACAGGTACTGGCTGACCCAAAAAATGCGTATACGGGTTTTTTCTCTTAAGACAGAAGAAAACAATTAAATAAAAGCACATTTTAATGTTATTTTAGACCCTCAAATTGCACCCGCAAAGGAGAATGGCTTCAACTCTTTAAATCAAAAATAGCAGAAAGTGGCTGCCATACGGCATTTTAAAGTGAAATAAATTGTATTTGCAACGATACACAATTTTTCTGATTTGGATCAGTAGTTCCTCATAAACTAAAATGCAAACCATATAAATTAAAATAACTCTTAGACAATACTTCACGCAATTAAATCCGGAAAAGATCCACCTCTTTACAATAAAATATTGCTAAAAATGTTGCTCTACGAGGTGACTTTGACAACCCCTGAATTTATTGATAACCATGAATGCTAGAGAGATGTAAAGCCTAAACGAGGTCACTGACAGCCTTCGAATTAAATATCCAAGCTGTCAGAAAAGATCAAATTGAGGAAGCAGAAATGCCATGATTCTTATAATCATGACGATCTTGCTGAGAAAATACAGATATGCCAGGAAGCACTCTCTTGTTAAAACTCGAGAGAAATATAGTTGCCCAAATATTTGAAATGTGACGTGCGTAACTAAACCAACAGTAAATGTTATATGTGTCAAATTTAAAGAAACTCTTTAGTATTTCCGAATAATAATGTGTTTTTGTCTGAAATCGCCATGTGGCACCGTTTTCGAGGAACATTTTAACTTTTTGTTTTTTTTATGCAAGAAATGCAAAAAGTTTAAATTGATTTGTCTCAAAACCGATGCAAGAAAGCGATTTAACGCAGGACCACATTATTATTAGAAAATACTGTGCCGCATGCGTCTCCCAAAATGACTGGGACCTCCGTCTTGCTGTTGACCAAACTTCATTAACTGGGCCCACTGCAACCACAGCGGGTGTAATGTCTTCTATTAATAAATTTAAATATGATTTAGATTTTAGATTTGCCTGGAAAAACGGACGAATAATACTTCTGTATAGTATACCGGGTCATACATTTTTTTTTGGTGGTCGCTGGATTTGAGCTTACAGTATCCAATGTGGATTTTGCTGAGACCAATAACGATAATTTTTTTTATCAACAAATCCATGCAGTTTTTAAACAGTTCATCTCAGAAAAGTATCTTTTTAGCAAAGTCCGGATTTTCACTAAATTTGTCTATCATAATATTACAAAATTCAACCAGCCTCTCACGGTACAAGTTCTTGTACCAGCTGTCCTTTGTACTAGTGAAGTTTTTATTTTTCCTTTTTTTAGGAAATACAGATTTTGATGGAACATTGTGTAATGTAGCAATTTCATTTATAGACAAGTAGAGATTTTCATAAAAAGACCACAATGCATCTAATGGCTTATTACCAGCTACAGTCGTTTTGGTCTTCCTAAGGTTAGTTTATATTTGAGACTACCAATTTCGTTGAATTTTTCAATAATTTGGAAACATACCCTCCATCAATTGTGAACGATAGGACACACTTCATAAAAAACATGCATACTTCTTTATAACTACGTTTTTTTTTCACTGCAGCCCACCATTGTTAACATTTTCAATCCTAGCTTTTCGCTTAATTCTGCCATAACAATAATCATTAATAAATAGTAAACGTTTTCAATTTTCCGATGTGGAGCTCTGTGAAGTATAACAAACTGCAGATAACTGACAACAAACAACGTTTGCAATTGTGAAATACTGTCAAATTTTTTCAATGGGTAACTTGATAAGAAAAATAAACACACTGGTTTATTCCTATTTTATTAAACGCGTAAATGCAGTTTCGCTGAAGTTTGCAGTTGAGTTTTAAGAAAGTTTCTCAATTTTATTCTAATGGAACCTGATTGAATTTATATAGTGCCATATCAAAAAAGCGATGTTTTTTTCTGAAAATGCATTGCCATTGAGAAAAATATAGTTACCATAGCAAAGAAGTTGTTTGCAGTAATAACTTTTGTTAAAATATTTTTCTTAAATAACGAGCATCTTTCTTCCATATTTTTACTAAACCTGAATATATATATATATATATATATATATATATATATATATATATATATATATATATATATATATATATATATATATATATATAACCTGCTCATTTCTAAAATAAAATCCGCTTCAGGACTAGGACTGACCATAACCCCTTATAACCATAAAATTGGTTTCTTTGAAAGACCATTTGGCTATAATATTCCAAAATTTTATATTGCCTTACCTTCAAAAGTTTAGGAGGCATTTGTGTAGCAACTTGTATAGTGCTAAATAGATGGTATCTCATCATTTTTTGGTTATGTTCGTGGATGCTTTGGGTTAGTATTTATTTTTATGAACGATCTTTGTTTACCGAGATAGCTTAGGATGCTAGAGATTAAATAGCTCAAGGAACATTTGTTTGTATACCTGTTTGGTGCTTATTAGATGGTATCTGATCTTTTTTGTTAGTAATGTTCAGGAATAGTTTGGGTAATTGAAATTTTTGTGAGCTAACCCTGCTTAGATAAGTGTTTACGCTGGGTTAAAGACGGATAAAATTTAAATGTCAGATACCTAGGTCAGCGTCCGGGAGCAGAATATTCTTCTGCTTGCTTGATCGCAACCTAGTGGTTTTTTCTTTTGCATGGGACATTTAAATGTATAAGATCAACTTTGTGTAATAAGAAAAACAAATTGATGTTATTATTTATATCATCATTATATACATATATATATATATATATATATATATATATATATATATATATATATATATATATATATATATATATATATATATATATATATATATATGGAAAACGATAAAAACACTTTATGCAATAATTAAAGTGCCGATACCTACGTAACCATAGAATTTGAGCATAGGGTACCTTATAACAAAGTTAATCTAGAGTTCGAAAGGATTCACAAAATGATATAATATACAGGCTGTTCCATTTAGAAAATCAACCGTTGCAACCACTACGCTTTTCAGGACCCTCCTATGGCAACGTTGCAATACGTGTTTAAATCTTGTTTTTATCGTTTTACGTTTGAGACATATTTAAATGTTTCCATAAATTAAACTAACCCTCTATATAGTTTCTACAAAAATTCACTTTCACACTTTTTCTTAATGTAAATAATTTATACTACCTATTATTAGAGCATGAGGTTGCTTTTCTAGCTAAGCACTTACTGGGTTTATCGTTATATTAACTGAATTAATTATCTTAAAAATATCAAATATATAGGTGTAAAAGTGTCTTTAAAATCAATATAACTTATTTAGAATGTAGGCTACAAATATCCATATAAAAACTTCAACAGCCCGATTAGTGGACCATTTACAAACGTTAAGTCGAAATTCAGTAGAGCAGATATTTCGTAAGGCTGCAAAGCTGGATTGTATTTCTGGAACTGGAACGACACTGATAATCTATCCAAATCCTTTAGACACCTTTTCGCCGATAGAAAATTTTCCAAGTCTCCCTACTGTAACGCATAAGTCTTCTTAGCTTTCATAGAAACGCTGGAAAATTGCTTTTCCACTACCATTATCCTATAGGTAGAGGCGTGGTACCGACGAATTGGATTTTCACATATTTCAAAACGCATTCTAGTGACAAATTTATCAATTCTATGAGCAAATCGCAACCGCTTACACGAAAGTGGCGAGGATACCATAAAAAGCTATGATTTAATATCTTGGACGATTTCTTTTGGAAGTGACATTCTCCCGACCGCTTTATTCAGGACCGAAAGAATATTCGACGGAAAAAATTCAAGCAGAAGCGTTTCCCTACAGCTCCAGGGGATCTTTATGAATTATTGTTAACTACAAATTTATCTGGCATATATAAACGTAAAAAAGCATAAAACTTAAAATTGCACACGCAGCAACCAGATGGTTTCCATACATTTATGGTAAATAGTATTGCACCGGGAGAAAAATTATAACGATTACGTTATGTATTCTATGGGAAATACAATAAGAAATGTGCATGTTTTTCACCTTATGTAATACAGTGTGCCCAAGCTTGGTGTTGCATGTATTACTACCTCGGTTATTATAAGAGTTACAAAGTCGGTTAAACACGGAATGTTTTTCAGAATCCTATTACCATTTGAGAACCGCCGTTACAATTTATATTATTGTTTTTGAAATAATCGCGAGACACCAAAATGGTGCGTTTTTGATAAACCCTCATATCTTATCTGAGAACATACGGTATTTTGGTTTATATATTTTATAGGCACTCTTTTAAGCTCTTTGTAATAACAAATAAAACAAAAGGATATCTTATATAGTTTTCGAGATAATGATTATAACTCTGTTTTTTTGATTTTTAGTGAATTTTCCTAGAAAAAATTCACTAATGGGGAGATCCTGACTTTTGAATTTTGAACAATTTCTTGCAAATGAGCGCGAACTAGAACCCCTAGAACCCATATCCGGGGTCAGTTTCAATTTTTATATGTTATATATATATATATATATATATATATATATATATATATATATATATATATATATATATATATATATATATATATATATATATATATGTATGTATCACACCGATAACTCAAAAAATAATGGGCCGATTTTGATAAAATTTGGCACATGCCTTCCTTTTGTAAATGGCTTGGATAAGTTCTTTACTTAGGAAAATCGGACGAGGTTTTCCGGGAAAATTTTTTGAGTTTTCATTCAAAAAAAATTATATTGCCGGAATTAACAAAGAAAGGGTAACCAAATTTTGTACGCGGGTTCATATCATCATAGGTAAGCTACCTACCAAAATCTACCTCTGTAGCTTAAAGGACAAAAAGGTTACAGGTATTTAAAGAAAAATAAATTTGGGTTTTCCTCAAAACGTCGCGAGTTACAGCACCCTGTATAATGCTATACTGATATCTCGTGTCAGTAGAGTAATAGGATCGAAGCAGTCGTTCAACGCGGAAGTACTGAAACCGCTGAATAATCATAGTCATCATAATTATTTAGTTTAAGTTGTTTTATTTTATAATGTTAGCTAAGCATATTTGACTTTATATATACAAGTAAGAGACAATATTATGTTAGAATTTATTACGAGTGTTTCAATATTAAACATCGTGTATTTCTCCTTTGTTTTAAAATTATAATTAAACTTGTTGTAATTTCGAAATAAAGTTTTTTTTGTTTTGAAGTGCCAAAAGGGCACTATCCAAAGTGGCGCAGTCGGTAGGATAGGTTTAAGTGTATTTTTGACAAAAATCGCAAAGCTACACTTCGATTTTTATCGTTAAAAACCTGCAACCTACAAAATTTAAAGTGACCAACATCGTCAACGAGGAAGGACATCATCGCCAACCTCAACAGCAGAAGCCACCACTAGCATAAGACAACACAGCCACAAAAGGAAGGACATCATCGCCAACCTCGAAGGGCCAAGTCAAGTATAGATAGAAGTGACCAAAAATCGTCAGCGAAGAAGGACAACATTGCCGACTTCATAATTAAGCATATGGAAAAATTATTGTGAGTAATTTTCATTATCCTTTATATATATTTATCCCATAAATTTTATAATTGTGTATGTCTGACTCAGATAAAATTTTTAAGAATATTTCTAGACAAAATATTATTAAACCAGCCAAATTAGTGTTAAATTTAGAAAATAATTTTACGTTGGAAAATACAAATATTAAAATGACTGAACAAAACGTTACTGCACAAACCAAAATTGAATCTTATCATATTAATGCAATTCCCAGTTATGACGGGGATCAAGCCACTTTGGCATTATTTATTGGAGCTTGTGAAAATTTCTTATCATCTTTTGTTGATACACAAAATTTAAATAATGACCGAAATAATTGGATACTTAGAATAATAGTTAATAAACTAGAGGGAAGAGCAAAATCTTTAATCGCTAGTAGAGAAGATGCCACAAATTGGCCCCGTATAAAACTTCTCTTACAACAATATTTTTCAGACCAGAGAGATGAAGATTGTTTAGCTAGAGACTTAATGTTACTTAAACCGAATCAAAATGAAACGCCCTATCAATTTGGTATGCGAATACAAGATGCTAGAAGTTTGCTACAAAGTAAATTAAGATTAACTATTGATGATAACAATATTCGTTTAGTAAAAAATGAAATTTATGACAAAATGGCCTTGCAGACCTTTTTACATGGACTGCACGGACAATTAGGACTTGCAATTAGATTACAAAAACCTATATATTTGGAGCAAGCTATGGCATTAGTCGTAGAGGAAGAAAATTTCCAATATGGCGAAAAACAGATGAAATATATGCATACTAACACCCCTAATAAAAACAGTAATAGTAACAATTTCCAAAATAAACCATTCCAAAATAGTTTTACTTCTCAAAATCTAGGTAATTTTCATAAACCATTTTCTAGTAATCAACCATTTAATCAAAGACCATCTAATTCACAATTTTCAAGAAATAATTTTCCACAACTAAATCCTTTTGAGAGAAAACAAAACATTCAACAACAGAGACCTCATTATCAACCTGCTTCACAAAATTTCGCAAGAAATGTTTTCCGACCCAACCCTAATTTCGTTCCGACTTACAAGCCTACCCCTATGGAAACGTCGACCAGAAATCATAGACCGACAAATAACATACCTAATACACAAAACAGACGATATACGAGTGAGGAACTTTATCATCACGAAGTACAATCTGACAGACCTATACAAAACAATGACTACAACGACACAAATTTTAGTCAAGGAAATTATGAATATAATGAAACAAATTCTGAATATTATGAACCTGATAACTTTTCAGAACCTTACCCTGAAAATTATTATGAACCCAGAGATAGTTTTAATGATTATACTGAACATGAAGAAAATTTTCATTCGAGCCTGAATTTAGATCAGAACAGATAATACAGGTTAATCTAGATAATTGCCCAAAACTACCCTATGTAATCGTGCCTGGTATAAATTTAAAATTCATGTTGGACAGTGGTAGTACGAAATCTTTATTGTGCCCATCTTTAGCTTATACTTATTACAAAAATTTTATAGAAAATGAATATTTTCAAATCAAATCCGTCCATCAGACAAGTACACATAACGAAATTGCAAAAATTCCCTTACCATTAATGTTTAACACAGGAAAAGCAAAATATAAATTTTACATTTCTGATATTAGTAACCAATATCATGGTCTGATTGGCTCTGACTTATTACAAAGGTTAGGAGCCAGAATAGATTTTAAAAATAGAAAATTAATTACAGATAAAGCAGTAATTCCACTTTATTTGCCGTCTGAACGACATAATACTTATAAAAGAACGTATCAAAATTTTAAAATCGAAATAGAAGCAAGAACAGAGAAAATTATTAAAATTCCAGTTTCTTGTTCCACAAATACTGGAGTGTTATCGAAATTAACATTGCGACCTGGAGTAGAAATACCAGAGTCATTAGTTAACGTAGATCAGGGTTTTTCATATGTGAGTGTCTTGAATAGTACAGATAAACATGTACAAGTAATATTAAACTCGCCATTGAAACTTGACCCAATTACGGAAACAGAATTAAATTTCACTGAACACATTGACGAACACATGGACGTAGATTTCTCAGGGATAGAATTAGAATATCTTCAAAATCAAAATTTAGAAAAACTTAGACTTGATCATTTAAATATTGAAGAAAAAACAGCAATTGAAGTTTTATGTAGGGAATATAAAGATATATTTTATTGTGAAGGAGTCCCTCTCACATTTTCACATCAAATAAAACATCATATTAGATAATCTGACCCAGATCCAGTTTATGTACGACCGTATCGCTTACCCCATGTTCAACAACAAGAAGTTAAACGACAAGTAGACGACTTACTAAGACAAGGTATAATTCGACCATCCTGTTCCCCATGGTCCAGCCCTGTATTAGTGATTCCAAAAAAAAAAAGGACAGCAGTGGTAAACAAAAATTTCGTATGGTAATAGATCATCGTAAATTAAATGCCAAAACTATCCCGGACAAATATCCTCTTCCTAATATTTCCGACATCTTAGACAAACTCGGACGAAGCCAATATTACACCACTCTTGACTTAGCTTCTGGTTACCATCAAATTGAAATGGCACCAGAAGATATTGAAAAAACGGCCTTCTCCACGCAGTTCGGCCATTTTGAACATATGCGCCTACCTTTTGGAGTTATCAATGGGCCAGCCTGTTTTGAGCGCCTAATGCAAAATATTCTGAGGGGTATACAAAACGAAAAATGTTTTTCCTACTTAGATGATATCATAGTATTTTCAACTTCCCTTCAGGAACATATTGAAAGACTAAAAGACGTATTTGAAAGATTAAGACAGGCCAACCTAAAAATTCAGCTCGATAAAAGCGAATTTCTAAAGAAGGAAGTAATGTATCTTGGGCATATAATCACAGATCAGGGGGTGAAACCTAATCCAGATAAGATTAAGGCCATAAAACAGTATCCACTTCCCAAGACCCGTAAAGAAATCAAAGGCTTTTTAGGTCTTGTAGGGTATTATCGAAAATTTATACGCGATTTTGGAAAATTGACTAAACCACTAACTAAATGCCTTAAGAAAAATGCCAATATAACTCATGACAAAGATTTCCTTGAGTCTTTTGAAACTTGTAAAAACATTTTGATGAATGACCCTATTTTACAATATCCCGACTTTACAAAACCTTTTATTTTAACGACAGACGCTTCAAATGTAGCTTTAGGGGCAGTGTTATCGCAAGGACCTTTAGGTAGTGATAAACCAATAAGTTATGCATCTCGCACCCTAAATAATAGTGAACAAAAATATTCGACTATAGAAAAAGAGCTTTTAGCTATAGTTTGGGCGACTAAATATTTTAGGCCATATTTATACGGACGTAAATTTTACATTTACACCGATCATAGACCATTAGTTTGGTTAATGAAATTAAAAGAACCAAATTCAAAATTAACTAGGTGGAGACTAAAATTGGAAGAGTACGACTATGAAATTATATATAAAAAAGGAAAATATAATACAAACGCTGACGCATTATCGCGCATACAGGTAAATGCTCTAGATGATGAGATTTCATCTACGTTTAATAATGTAGACAGTAATGAGAGACGTTTACAGGACTTTGACCGTGAACTAAATACACCTCCTTTAAGTATGATATTACCACAGCCGACAAATGAATATATACCACCTATGACTCCACCGGAAATGCCTTTTATCCCAATCGAAATTCCTAATAGTCCAAATTCAGAAGACATCCCTTTAAGTGAACTAAGACGTAATTTACTCGCACAAAAACCAACTGAAAACTCGGACGAAAGTGATCATTCTCAAGTAAATGTTGAACCGAAAAAAAGTATACAAATATCTGAAAATCCCATTGAAAAACAACCGAATCAATATTATATTTCCCCAGTAAATTATAACCCTAGACCAGTAAAACAGGTAAAAATTTATAATCAAACTAAATACTTAGTGCAAATTCCTCGACAAAATAATAGAGACCATATTGTTAAATTTTTACGAGATTATACCGTTTCAAATAAACGTTATTATTTTAATTTTGAAACCGAACAATTATATAAGGACTTTAGTAATATTTACACTGAACTATTTAATGATAATGGCCCTGAAATAATAAGCTGTCCGAAACGTAGAATTCCTTTGGCCGACACAGCTGATATTCTAGAAGTAATACAAAGTTAACACACCTCTAAAACTAATCATCGTGGTATTAATGAGACACTTAAAGAAATAGCTAATAAATATTATTTTTTACACCTGAAAGAAAAAGTTACTGAATTTATAAATAATTGTGAAATATGTAAAAGAGCAAAATATGACCGTAACCCACCTAATATACCTTTAATGCTTACAGAAACTCCAAGTAAACCTTTCCAAATTTTACATATAGATACATTTATAATTGAAAATCAAATTTATTTAACTTTAATTGATTCATTTTCCAAATTAGGGCAAGCAGTAGCTATTAGTAGTAAAAATCCGATAGAAACCTGTAATGCCTTAATTCAGTATTTTTCTTACTACGGAACACCCGAGCAAATAGTAAGTGACAATGGTTCAGAGCTATGTTCAGAAACTGTTAAACAATTATTTAATTTGCACAAGATAAAAGTTCATTTCACCACCCCCAGAAATCCAAATTCTAACGGTCTCATAGAACGCTTGCATTCAACTTTATTAGAACACATACGCATATTACGTCAAATTTATCCAAAAGACCCGATAACAAAAATTATGTGTTATGCGATTATGGCATACAATCATTCCATTCATTCAGCCACAAATTTTACCCCTTTTGATATTGTCTTAGGTCATACTTCTAGTAAAGATGTGTATGATATAAACGATCAACAAAAACTCTTGCAAGAGTACCTATTACAACATAAAAATAAACTAAATTTAATGTACGAAAAAATTAAAGAGAATTTAGAAAAAAATAAATTAAGAGTTGTGTCCGGCAGAAATTCCAAAGATGATACCGCTTTATTTAATAAGGAAACACATGTCTATACTAAAGTAGATAAACGAAATAAAAATAATCCAAAATTCGAAGGTCCATTTGAATTGATAAAAGTTACAGATAAAAATGTTGCATTAATTAGAAAAAATAAACAAATAGCTAAACGACACCTACGAAATCTAAAACGACCTAATGTTTCAGGTCAATCCTCTTCCTCACCCATGTCCTTGGACAGGTAGAGTTTAACAGACTGAATGACAACCCTGGACTGCTACCCCTAAAAATAGGAACTATGCAAAACGCAATCGATAAATGGACATTGATTAGAACGATTGAACTACAACCACTTTTACAAGACTTTAACTTTTTACAAAACACATCCTATCACCTGAACATCTCTATACAAAACTCCCCTTATAATGAATCCTATTATGAAGAACTACGAAACTCTCAAAATGTGTTATTCCATGAAATAAGTGAAACTAACAAAATTTTCAAACAAATTATACCATCAAGTTTAAATCGAAAAAAGAGAGGTTTAATAAACGGACTCGGAACAGTAATTAAGTCAATCACAGGAAATTTAGATGATAATGATGCTAAACGTTATGACTCAACAATTTTAGAGCTAACTAGTAACCAAAATAAATTAGAAATAATTCAAAAAAATCAAATGTCACTAACAGAAACCGCTATTACCAAATTTAATCAAAGAGTTTACATTTTGACTAACAATCAAAAAAAGATAGCAGACCGTATTGAATTTCTAACGAAAAATTTTGAAGCTGAAGACTTAAGACAGGATTACATGGACATAGTAATCATAGCTCAAATGCTCTTTGTTCAATTAATTACCGAAATAACGGGAATTAAAAATATTTTGGAGACTTTAGTTAATGCAATAACGTTTGCTAAATTAAAGACAATGCATCCCTCTATTTTAGAAACAGATGATTTATTGATAGAGCTTAATAAAATTCAAAGACATAAAGTAAATTTGCCATATAAGGTAAATATAGATAATATGGCCCTTTATGAAGACATAATTACTATTAAAAGCTATTACAAAACCACTCAGTTAACATTCATTTTAGATGTACCTTTGGTTGAGTCAGCATATTACGATTACTATCATTTATATGCCTTTCCCATCCGTAATAGTTTGACCCACACATTCCTAACATTAATTCCCCATTCAAAATACCTTTCCTTGAATGATGAAAATTACAAACTCCATGATGGACCATGTCGAGAGGTCCGACCAACTGAATTCCTGTGTCAAGCTCAAACAATGAATCACATCAGTCCAAACAGCCCTTGTGAAATACAATTAATAAAGTTCTCCACCCAGTATAACAATTGTGAGCATCACCAAATGTTAATAGAAGATGTGAAGATTCAGAAGATCAGCGAAAGTAAATGGATTATCATCTCTCCAGTAGAAAATATAGTCAACTACAGATGCAGCGATGACCGTAAAATCATGGCCATAGATGGTAGTTATCTGGTAAAAATAGAAGAAGGCTGTGAGGTAAAAATCAAAGGACAAACAGTAAGTTCTCATCAATCTGAAATTAAAAAACTTTTCTATGTACCGTTACCCGAACTCAAATTTAGTGAACTGTCCATGAACTCAAAACTTAACATTGTGCCTTTACATCTAGAATCTATAAATTTAGATGAATTGAATTTAGTGAAATCCCAACTACAGCATCAGAAGGAGTTACTACAAACAATAAGTGTTCCTGTAATTCATACTTCGATTAGTGTTTTTACTTTAACTGTTTGTGTTCTTTTATTAACAGTAGCATGTTTCTGTTTTTGGAAATTTAAAGACAGAATAACCAGTTCCACCGTCGAGTCCGAAATCGTCAACGAACTTAAGAAGACCCACGAAGTTCCCCTGGAGGACATCAATTTCAAGATTTAGGTACCCTAAATCTCATCTGGCAAGGGAGGAGTTACAGCACCCTGTATAATGCTATACTGATATCTCGTGTCAGTAGAGTAATAGGATCGAAGCAGTCGTTCAACGCGGAAGTACTGAAACCGCTGAATAATCATAGTCATCATAATTATTTAGTTTAAGTTGTTTTATTTTATAATGTTAGCTAAGCATATTTGACTTTATATATACAAGTAAGAGACAATACTATGTTAGAATTTATTACGAGTGTTTCAACATTAAACATCGTGTATTTCTCCTTTGTTTTAAAATTATAATTAAACTTGTTGTAATTTCGAAATAAAGTTTTTTTTGTTTTGAAGTGCCAAAAGGGCACTATCCAAAACTCGCGATTTCAAACGTCAAAATTGTAATATTTAGGCAATGAACCTGAACTTAATATCAGCTATGGAAAGAAAGTGTCTCAAGAAGAATGCTTTACAAACCCTGAACTCTAATTTGAATCGTCATTGTCCTTCATTTTACTAAAATATTCTCAGAATATTAATTTAAAATACACCCTTTCTCTGATGCTTTGGCAGTAGTGTTGGCTTTAGAGTTTATCGTTTAATGGTATATCATTTTTGTCAAATTTTCGTAAAAAATCATTAAAGCTCAATATATCCGTTATTATGCAAGTTACGAAAAAAATGGTATACATTAATTATAGGGTGTCTTAAGCTACATCTTAAAAAATATTTCCACAATTACAGGCTGGCCCATAAGTCGTTGGTAATTAATTTTTTTTTAAATCGAACACGCCATATGTTATTGCATTTTAGCATTTTCCATCGATATATAATACATATTTGTAAGTAAAGAAATTCTGGACGCAGCAAGTGCGTTATGGTAGCGAATTTTGTAATCGAACACGCCCTATGTTATTGCATTTTTGCATTTTCCATCGAAATATAGTACATCTTTGTAAGAAAAGAAATTCGGGACGCAGCAAGTGCGTTATGGTAGCGAATTTTCATTAAATGCTTTAAATTTGAATAGCTCAATTTGCTATTAACCTATAAGCTTGACCAGGAAACCAATTTTTTCGGGAACAATTTAAGTTTACTTCCGGAAATTTATGTACATTTTCAAACAATAAAGTTATTTTGATAAAACATGGCATATTGTTTCTACTATACAGATTGATGCCTGCTTTCTTAAAAAAAACATGTTAGCTATTAAAAACATTTTAATGAAAATTCACTACCATAACGCACTAGCTGCGTCCAGAAGTTTTATTGCATTAGGTAGCATTTTTATCACTTTTTTAAAAATGTATCACAACATGGTATTTTCTTTCAAATAAACACTGAAATAAACAAATTTAAAAATTATCTAATAACTTTTGCTGATGTATTCGATACTGTGTAGAAGGCGAGCCAACAATTTGTTTATCTTATAATTGTGTTTTTTCGTATTATTTACATTCCATTTGATTCATTCAATTCGAATTCGTTAATTGCTCTCCTTTGGTTTAATTTAATTTCCATTACATTAATAGTATACCACTCCTTTGTGAATTTACCTACCTGCATGAAACCAAGGCCCAGTACAGTTTGTTCAAAGCCGTCCTGGCGGGTCTCTGGACGCACAGTATCCCAGTCATCCTTCACAATACTTAGAAAAAAAAAAAAAAAGTATAGAAACTGAATTTATTATTATATATATATAAAAAAAAAAAAGTATACAAAGTAAATTTATTATTACAAATTAGTTAATTAGGTATAAAAATAGTGTAAGATAATAAAATTGGCTGGCGATATAACTTGATGCAAATTTATTGTTTATAGATCTCATAAACACCACTAGACATAAATTTAAAAAAAAGTCTGTGGCTAATGGACCTAACGGTCCGAGGCCAAACCAAATTACAACAACAACAACAACAACATTAATAGTATATTTAAATACCCGACCATTCAACATGTCTCGTAATTATACTAATGAAGAAAAATTACACATGTTGTAGCCCTCATAAACTCTACATAGGCTGCCGAAATTTACGAAAATAAATTTCCTGAACAGCATAAACCAAACACAAGAGATTTAAAGGATCTGGTACTAAATTTGCCTAATTGTAATTGGTTAAGTGTATTAATCAAGGTGGTAGCCACATAGAACCATTTCTTTAATATAAACAGTTCATATCTAAACTTCGCTTGTATAAGCTTGTATTGTAAATTGTTCCAAAATGCCTGTTAGTGAATTTTCTTTAAAAAAATTCACTATTGAGGAGATCGCGACTTTTGAAAAAATTCCTTCAAATTAGCACTAATTAGGCCCTCGAGAACACATATCCGGGGGTGTTTCAATTCTTATATGTATATATATATATATATATATATATATATATATATATATATATATATATATATATATATATATATATATATATATATATATATATATATATATATATATATATATATATATATATATATATAAATGTATCACACCGATAACTCAAAAAATAATGGGCCGATTTTGATCAAATTTGGTATGTACCTTCCTTTTGCAAGTGGCTTGGATAAGTTGGTTAACCAGGAAAATCTGCTCAGTTGAAATATATTAAACAATGTTTTCTTTTAATTACATAGACGGATTCCCCCTATCAGTCTCAGTTCTGAGCCAGCCTTACATGTATGGAATTTAGACCACGAAATTATGATGCATGTTTGTAAGAAAATAAATTAGGGACTCAGCAAATGCGTTATAGTAGCGAGTTTTTATTCAACGCCTCAAATTTGAATGGCTCAATTTGCTATTAACCTATAAAGTTCGTTGGCCAAGAAACTAGTTTTTTCGGGAACATTTTAAGTTTATTTTCGATTTTTTTTTTTGCATTTTCAAACAATAAAGTGATTTTGATGAAATATGGTACATTATTTTTTACTATATATGCTATACTGGTAACCAAATTTTTATGTCTGTTTTCTTAAAAAAAAACACATATTTGCTATTTAAAACATTTTATGAAAATTCACTATCATAACGCACTTGTTGTGTCCAGGCTTTTTTTACATTCATTCAATAAATTTAAATGATTTTAATGCAAGCTTAATTTCCCAATTGTCTAGCTACTGTAGAGTGAAACATTCAATCGCCTATTGACGCGAGTGAATGAATGAAAAATTGGACCTTATCGTAAACTAGAGTCTAACTAGATTAAACAATTTACTTCCACATCGTCGCAACGTGTGGAAGTATTGCGTTGGCGCCAAAAATTGAAAAAAAAATTCGCAAAACATGTAGAAAACATTATTTGGGAACAAATTTTTGTGTGTGTACCGGTCTGTCGGTCTGTATGTCGCCACGATAACTTTAGAACAAATTGAGATATCGTCTTCAAATTTGGTACACAGTTAGCACCCGACAAACTAACGGTTCGAATTGTTTTCGGGTAAAATCGCTTCCGATGGTAAGGAATGAATGGGGGGTGATTTGGTGACAATTGACATTTTTACGTTAAAAGTCGAGTAATATAACGTTTTAGGGTTTGTTTATTAGAAAACTTTTAATTTCGCCAAACATTGGGATTCTGTGCCGTCATTAAATTAGGGGTTGAATTTGTGGGGGTGGTACAGCGGTGACAAAAATTACGAATACATTTTTTGTGGTGAAGTCATGGACCCTAAATTCGTTTCATGAAATATATTTCTGGAGAGAGTAGAATCACAGCTATGTGGAAGTTATGATTCAATTTTTAGCACAATTTTTGTGAGCTACAGGTAACTAATATTACTACCATGTCGTCACTTGTGGAAGTATGGCATCGGCGACTAGAATTTCCAAAAAAAAATTCGCTTAAACGTCGTACAAAGTGTCAAAATATAGAAAACATGATTTGGGAACGAAATTTTTTTTGTCAGTAGGTGTTTCGGTTTGTCTTTTTTTCTGTATGTCTGTCTGTTTGTAATCACGATAACATTAGAACAGATTAAGATATCGACTTCAAATTAGCCGTATGGTTAGCACCCGAGAAACTAACGTTTCTGATTGTTTTTGGGTAAAATCTCTCCGCTACCGATAAAAGGAGGGTGATTTGCTGAAAATTGAAATTTTTTCGTTAAAACTCGAGTAATATAACATTTTAGGTTTTTTTTTATTAGAAAACCTTCAATTTCATCAAACATCTGGTATTCTGTGCTAAAATTTAATTAGGGGTTGAATGTGTGGGGGTAAAATATTGGTGCAAGGAATTTCGATTTTTTTTTGCTAAAACGGCGTAAAAAAGTCTCAAAACATATAGAAAACTGTATTCTGGAACGAATTTTTTTGTCTTTCGGTCTCTCGGTCTGTCCGTCTGTCTGTCCGTCGGTCTGTCGGTATGTCGGTCTGTCGGTCTGTCAGTCTGTATGTCTGTCTGTTAGTAGGCGCAATAACTTTCGAACGAATTAAGATATCATCTTCAAATTTGGTATCCAGTTTGCACCCGACAAAGGAACGCTTAGAATGGTTTTTGGTAACATCGCATAAAAGGGTAGGGAATAAATGAGGGGTGAATTTGGTGAAAATGGAAATTTTTTCGCTAAAACTCGAGTAATATAACGGTTCATAAGTTTATGGGTACAGGAGTAGGAATATTTTCTTTCTGGTCAAGTCACGGACCCTAAATTCATTCCATGAGAATGTGTTTCGGCAGATAATAAATTGTCACAGGTCTGTGTAAGTTATAATGAAATTTGCAGAACTTTTTTCTTATTTCTGTAATAGAAAATACCCTGTTGTGATATATTTTTGAAAAGAGGATAAGAAATGTTATCTAATGCAATAAAAATCTAATGTGGCGTCCATAAGAAAAACAAAGTTATAATCATTATCTCGAAAACGGTAAAATATATTCTTTTGCTTAATTGTTTTAGTGCAAAAACCTTAAAAAAAAAGTGGCCCATAAGATATCTAAGCCAAAATATCGTATGTTCTCAGATAACCGAGATCCAAGGGTTTGTAAAAACGCATCATTTCGGTTTTTGGTGAACTATTTCAAAAACAACAAATATATGATAAAATGTGATGGTTGTTCTGGAATGGTAATAAAATTCTAAGGAACATTAGCCATTTCACCTACTTTGTAGCTCTTATAATAACCGTGATAGCAATACATGCAGCACCAATCTGGATCACAGTGTACAGGCTGTCCCACGACGAACGCCCGCGGTTGATTTCTCGGAAACTAGACTTATCTGGATATCTATCAACAAATATCTGGCATGTTGTTGATAAAACATTGTTACATTTCCCATAGATAATAAACAGATTTAAGTAATCTTCGTGTGTATAATTCAGTCGCCCCGGCATGATTTTAATTAATAATTGTCAAGCGGCAACAAATTGTGACGTTCCTATAGTGCTCGATAGTTTTCTTTTAACGCGCGTCGCCGTCATGGCTGACTAACGACAAAACTTAAAGCCGTATGACATTTTTACAATATAAAAATGTTAAATTGCCAATATTTCGAAAACTACAAATTTGTTGCATATACAACCTTACACAGAGTTCCCCTATTTTTTAATGCTGAATAAGATAAAATTATAAAAATAGGGGGTTTCTATTTGAGAAAAAAAAACTTTTGACGATTTTTTCAAATCAATTCTTAATGTGAATTTTTGACCACCCTGTATTTATATATTATCAAAATAGCATTACAGGCCACTAAAGTAGTTCCCCTTTTATAAGGAAATTGAATCCAATGAAATGGTAAAGCCTTTCATATAGGAGAAATTGACGCTTGGGTTTAGGCCTGCAAACGTGATTTTTGACATAAAATTTGAGATATGTCAAAAACGGATAGACTTAGGTATATAATATTATGCATAAAATGTGTCTAGAATTTCCCGTGTTATCTAAAAATGTAACAATATATAGGGCGTCCTATTTAAAATAAGCAACATCAACACCTTGTATAACTGGAAGCGCCACCATCTTGAAAATATTTTAGCCAAGTTGACCCTATCAACTCTAGTAAGCTGACAGAAGTTTCAAAAGTCTAGTTTCCAAGAAATAGACCGCGGGACTTTGTCGTGGGACACTCTATAGTTTCTAAATAATACCTCATTCTTTATTACTATTAATATTATTCAAGTGTATATATCATTTCTATTATATAAAATACCAGAATACATGGTAATATTCTGCAGCAGGATATGAAAGTCTGTGCGCAGCAAGTGCGTTATGGTATCAAATTTTAAAAAAACTGTTAAATTGAATTTTTCGTAGTATCATATTTATTTTTCAATAGATAATAATATTGAAAATCATTATCATTAGCGATTTCTCCAAGAATTGACACTTAAAACAAAATTTTATACTTTTATATTATGTTGCTGAGGGGCACCAAGCGTGACCGTTGAAATTTGAGAAACAATTAAACGGTATAATAAAATATAATATTAGAGTAAAAAAACTCTATTTTCTTAAATACACATTGTGAATTGAAGTCTGTATCTCTAGTCGCTGAATGGTTTCGTGCTTTGGTGCCTAATCATTTTAGAAAAACTTCTAAACTCTTTCCACCTTTCCATGCAATCACAAACCAAAATTATACTAAACGCTATAGAGGACGTCTCAGATCTATATATCTAAAAATTATAGACCATTAAACCATAAACGTAACTAAAACTACTGCCAAAGCATCCACGTAAGGGTCTATTTGAAATGAATTTTCTGAAAATATTTTAGTTAAATGAAGGACAATGACGGTTGAAGCTGAAACCTAAGAGTTTTTAAAACACTCTCCTTGCGACATTTTCTCTACATAACCCGTATGTTAGGTTCTTTGCCTAAATGTTGCTAATTTTAACGTTTCAAATCGCGACTTTGACGTTTTGATGATTCTTTCTTTCTTTAAATGCCTATAACTTTTTTGTCTTTTAACTTATATACCTAAATTTTGTTACATAGTTTACTGTTAATGATTTAAATACGCGTACCAAATTTGGTTACCAAACTTTGTTATCGGTGTGATACACACACACAGATATATATATATATATATATATATATATATATATATATATATATATATATATATATATATATATATATATATATAAACATATAAAAAGCGAAACTGAATAATTTTTGTTAAGAAAATTCACTAAAACTATAAACTAAGTTATCTATCTTAAAGAGTATAAAAACTCGAGACGTAGCAAGTGCGTTATGGTAGTGAATTTTTATTAAATGCTTCAAATTTAAATAACTTAATTTTCTATAAACTTAGAGAGTTTAATTTTAATACGTAGTAAGGTCTTTCCTAAGGCAAGATATCCACAAAAAAAAATTTTCGAAAGAAAACTAAAAATTTTTCCGGGAAACCCCGTCCGATTTTTCTGGATAACGAACTCTTTCAAGCCATTAATAAAAGAAAGGCACTTGCCAAGTTTCATCGAAATCGGTTAATTATTTTTTGAGTTATAAGATGGATACATATATATATATATATATATATATATATATATATATATATATATATATATATATATATATATATATATATATATATATAATAAAAATTAAACCTAATTACAAATGAACTTTAATAAGATATTATGCTGTGACAATACCTCTCTCAAGCAGTGGCGATTTCTCCTAGTGAGCTAGGTGTGCGCCGCACACCCTAAAATATAATCAAAATGTGCACAGTTATATATGTTTTATTTCTTTTTCCCTTAGTCTTAATACACTACATATTTTATGACAATCGATTTAATTTACTTATTTGATTTCATAAATAGTCGGTTAATAGTGAGTTGGAATGAAGTAGATACCACGTTTCTAACATATTCAGAGAAAACACTGTTTAATCCACCCACTAACATTAATAATAAAGGAATAATTTACACTTGTATATAAAAATTTCCCAAATGACACAAATAATTCGTCCACTCAAATAAAATTCACTAAAAAAACATAACATAAACGATAAACGATCTCATATCCTACAGCGTCTAACAGATCTGCGCAATAATAATCATATGTTACGTTACCATGACAACCACAACTACATCTCATGTAAACTATTCAATTAACAGCGGTGAAATTTAAACATAAATGTTTCAAATTTGAATAGCTTAATTTTCTGTAACCCTAGAAAGCTAAATTTTGGCACATAGTTAGGTCTTTCCAGAAGCAATATGTACACCAAATTTTATCGAAATATCTTTGTAATTTTCGGAGAAAAAATTTTTTTCGAAAGAAAACTCAAAATTTTCCCGGAAAACCGTGTCAGATTTTTCTGGCTAACGAACTCATCCAAGCTATTAATAAAAGAAAGGCACTTGCCGAGTTTTATCAAAATCGGTTAATTATTTTTTGAGTTAGCGGTTGGATACACATACACACACACACTTACACAAATATATATATATATATATATATATATATATATATATATATATATATATATATATATATATATATATATATATATATATATATCAAAACTGACCCCGGATATGAGTTCTAGGGGCCCAAATTCGCGCTCATTTGCAAAAATTTTTGCAAAGTCTTACCATCGATACCTCTCTATTAGTGAATTTTTTTAAATAAAAATTCACTAATATTATGAAAACGAACTTCAAATGTCAGAAGCTTTTAAATGAGAAGTGCTCAACCGGTCGTAGTTTTCATAGTATTACATTCAGGGATAGAAAGTTGTAGTGAAAGCTCATGCAAAACTCATCTAACCTGGGCGATACTGGGGCCGGAGAAGCAAATACCTCAGTATGAGTGGTATTTCTAGCTAGCTAATACAACGTTGTAATAGCGAACATCAAGAGCACTAGGTTATGTCAAGTGGTAGCTGGGCTTTGTCTCCAGATTTTCAATATACCGGCTTATCTGAGGAAAATGTACTCGTTTAGGGGTTGGTTTACAGGCGAGGATTAAGTCTGTGTTCATTTGGTTATGTAAATTTGGTAGGGTGTATTTTAACAATACTGCTAATGCTAATGAATTAATGTATAATACATTGCAGATTTTTGAAGGATGAGATTTTACTCTTATTAAAGGTAAAGTAATAAATGACTGAGGCTGAAAATTCTTACTGTATAAATGCTACTCAAAATATGTTGAGCCACTCAAAAAATTAATTAATAATTGTAGTAGGCCTCGCTTGGTAAATTTTAAGGCGTCTGGCCTGGAGGATTAGACCTCTAAAATTTACATATTTCTTAGTAGTCCTCTTTGTTATGATATTTACCATCTGTACAATGCAATTTTAAACATGGTTAGGAATAACCCAACAAGGGTCATTCCTTGTTTACAATTGACCATAAGTCTGTTAACCGATCTCAGGTAGATAACGTAGGAAAATTCGATATTTATTCAAGGAAGTTCTGCTATAGACTCGAAACAGACAACACGCTTACGAACATAATCACTATTCATTTCGTAGAGTTCTCGTAGACTCTAAAGCATACCATAATATAAGTAATTTTGTATAAGTTTACAGTTAGTTATTAAACGTTAAGTGCTACTAAAATCAGCGCTTAATTTAACAAAATATAATCAGGCCCTTTGAGCTAACCAAGAAACAAAAACAGATAAAATGTGGTATATCAGTACAAACGTAATTAAACAGTAAATAATGGATTAATCATTTAACATAAAAGAATTAGATTTAGCTATGAATCACTCATAGAATACCTCACACAGCATCGATAAAATTACTAATACCATTCTGAATAATCTGCCAGATTTAGCTAAATCACTCTTGCTACGAATATATAATAACTGGTGTGTTCGCGACACTTGATGGTGAATATATTGACCCAGCATCTTCCTATCGCCCAATATCGCGAATGCCATGCATTACCAAAATATTCGAGAGGATCATAAAGGCACGTTTGGAGTGGCACTAAAAATTTAGATCGCTGTTACCATAAGACCAGCACGCCTTTTGTCGGGGTCGGTGCACATTGCAGGCACTTTCTCATTTAGTAACAGATATTCAGTACACATCAAGCATACATTTCTTCTCTTGCTTCATAACTGCTTGTTTTCTTTAATCCAACAGTTTTTTTTTCCTTTTGCGTTAGTTATATGAACGAGATAAGCTGCTAAATTCTCAGTTGCGGCTTGTACTTCATCTGGCATTAGCTAAACTGCTCAAACAAAATATCTATTGAATAACACACAGATTTTATTAACACCAGCATTAATTACAAAAATAGGCAGAAAAACAACAATTTTTACTAGGCGAGATCTTCAGAGTGATAACGTTGTTACAACTGATAATACTCAAGACGATTGTAAAATTTATTTGTCACATTATGCAAAGCTTGCGGTGATATCAACCTAATCTCATCTTTGATTTTTTCCTTGAGATCTTCCAAATTATTGGGTCGATTTTTTAATTTTTTCTTTCAAGTAACCGCAAAGAAACATGTCTATAGGTGTTAAATCTGGAGACCTATGAGGATTTTCTATTAGACCTCTTCTTTCTGGTAGAACTTGGTCCAAATAGCTTTAAACATTAATTGCATAATGTAACGGAGTACGATAATGTTGTACCCAAATGTTACTGTTTAGTAAGTTATTTGGAAATAATGCAACCAGCTCAGACATTAATTTCAACTGTAAAAATTGCTGGTACCTTTCAATTCAAATCAATTTTGAAAAAGAAATTTCAATAATCAAGCAAACAGCATATAATAATGGCTACTCTGTTAAAATAATAGATAAAATGATCGAGAGAAAAGAATACAAATTAGCGATTAATTTAATTTATCCAAATATTAGAAACAGAAAAGACAACAGGTACGTTTCGATAACTTATTTTGGAACCATTTCAGAAAACATTTCAAAAATTTGAAATACATGTACAAATACAAAGGTAGCTTTTAAATCTTACAACACGACGCGTGATTTGCTATTTAACGCGAAAGAAAAATCTTGTTCCTTGACAAAAACTGGAGATTATAAATTAGCTTGTACACATTGTAACGCAATTTGCATCGGTCAAACTTGTAGAAATTGTAACACCCGATACAAAGAATATTTTTTTTCATTTAGAAATAACCACGCTGACAAATCTACATTTGCAAAACATATTATTGATACCGAACATAGACCTACAGTAAATAACCGCACACAACCACAACATTTTTGTAATGAGAAACGTAAACTAGACTTTTTGAAGCTTTAGAAGTCAAAAAGACACACAGGACAATAGCTGCCTTGTTTTAAATGAGCAAAAAGATTTAATATATTTCCCTTTCTTGGATATTCTTCTTTCTAATTAAATAAGCCAAAGAAAATAAATTTAACTATTATTTCAAAAAAGTTGTAATATAATAATCAGTTGATGTATGTCGATATTTTCGTTGTATAGAGACTACTTTTATACTGTTATTGTTTAGTTATTTTATTGTTGTAACTGTTATCATAGTTATTATATACTAGTTCTAGTTTTTATGTTAAATATTGACATACATCACGTAAAAATTATGAAAGCCTCATCACAGATTTATCAGTGTTTCATTTTATTTCCAATTTAATGAATTTTTTGATTAAAACATCATATCATAACATAGCAACAGATCTTTATTTGCAGTTGTCATGATTTCGTACTAGTTCAATTTTTATCTGTCTTAGAATTCTGCCAAGCAGCGAAACTAGTCACAGAAACGTTGAAGAACAACTATAATTCATAAGGGCCTCTTGCTCCAGTTAAATTACGCGCTGGCTACGCCCTTCACCTACAGAAACGAAACCCAACAGTGAAGCTGGGGAAGTAGTCCCAAGTCTGTATGTAGCATGGACCAGTTTCACCAAGTAATGGCAACAACAATCAATAAATTGACATCACTAACTCTTCAGTTCTCTGTTTCTCTCTTAATTGAACCGTTTTTATGGGGAAAAGGTAAGTTCTGCTGTAGAATAAGCAAATAACAATTACTCATTGTTGGGATTTGAAAGTTTTCACCATGATTTTATGTTTTATATGGTAAATAGATTAATTCTTCAACATAAAGAAATTTTTAATATTTGATCTTTAAGGCCTTTTTTTCTCTGATTTTTTTAATTCAAATTTAACTAATTAAATTTTTCATGCCGTTGAAAGAGAATAAAAAAAACAATAATTAAGAAAAAAAGGTTGCCACTTAAAAAATATCGATGACGTCATGAGTTAAAAGTATGATGTAACAAGATGAAAATTTGAACAATTTTAGAGAGGGTATGTCCTATAAAAAAATTCCTATAATGCTTAATTAAAAAGATACACGGTGTTGAAGTTGAATTTCAAAAAAAAAAAAATCCCAATTTTTAAAAAAGTAGCACATAAATTTTGCTGAAACTTCGATGTGTGGGCTGCTATGTAAGGCGTGTATTCTACCATAACAATTGAATCGGCTAATCCAGCAGTGGTGCGCGTATTCACATGTCATTGGTTTTCCCTCAAGAAAAAAACGGGTAACCCAAAGATTTTTCTTTATTTTTCATTTTTTTAATCTTACTTTCATTTGTGAACAAAATTACTCTCTTGATAATTTTCTGTACGGCGCTTATTTTACGAGTAAGCAATGAATCAGGTAAGTGTTTTAGAGCACAGTTCATGATTTTTAACCAGTCGTTGTTTGGTAGAAAATCGCAATGGTCCACTTTTATCAGGCTTATAGTAATTTATTTATTACAATAAATGTTCAAAAATGCCTCCATTGGCCTGAATACACGCACATCTTTTTAATATGGAAAATTTAATGTCTTGAGGATTCATTGTTGCTTGAATATGACGAAAAGCATTATTTATCAGTTGTTGTAGCTGCTCTGGTGTATTTATTTATTCACAGTAGACCAGTCGCTTAAAATCACCTCAAAGGTAGAAGTCAAGTGGGTTTAAGTCCGGTGATCTTGCAGGCCAATGAATTGGTTCAGTTCTGCCAATCCATCTTTCATTATAATGTTCATGTAGCCATGTAACAACGTTTCGACTATGATGCGCTGGTGCGCCGTCATGCTGGTACCACATTATACCTCTTGTTGCTAGTGGAATGTCATCTAGAATGTTTTATACGCGGTTTTCTAGGAGCGCTAAGTACGAAGATCCATTTAAACGTTGTGGCAAGACTTCCATGAACAGTGAGCCGGTAAAAATACCACACCATAAATTAATGGAAAATCTATGTTGAAATGTGCGTGTCCTTGTTGCATGTGGATTTTTTAATGACCAGACATGCTCATTATGAGAATTATAAATACCATTTCTTGTAAATGTTGATTCGTCAGATCAGAAGATTAGATTAGGGAATAAGATTTTTTGATTGTTCATTTCCAACATCCATTCAAAGACTCGTCGATGCACATTATCTCCAAGTAGAAGGCAATGAACATTCTGTCGATGATATGGATGTAAGGCTTCTCGATGTAAAGTTCTCCAAACAAAGCTTTGAGAATATTGTAACTGCGTGGCAACCCTCCGAGTACTTGTAGAAGGTTGATCCATCACTGCATCCACCACTCTCTCTTCGTCTTCAAGTTGATGTTGTCTTCTCCCATTAGCTCTAGCGTCAGGACCTTGTCCAATACCGCACTGCCGAGGTCTTGAAAACGATCGAGAAAAAACCCTTGGTGTGGGTTGACGGCGAGTGGGAAACCTACGTCGATATTCCCTACAAGCAGCTAGATCATTTCCATTAGCATATCGGTAGATAAGAATTATATCTGCATACTCTTCTGAGGTGTACTCCATTATAAGAAGTAAAAGAGTAGAAAATTATGTGTTTTATAAAGTTTACCACTTACACCCATTCAAAATAATAACTTGTTAACCTAAACGTCAAGTGACACTTAATGACAACTTTGGCAAACCAGACTACTACTTACTAAAATACAACAAAGATAATCGTCGTACAAAAAATTATTAAGACATTAAATTTTCCATATTAAAAAGATGTCGTGCGTGTATTCAGGCCAATGGAGGCATAAAAGTGTATCATTGCGATTTTCTACCAAACAACGACTGGTTAAAAATCATGAACTGTGCTCTAAAACACTTACCTGATTCATTGCTTACTCGGCAAACATGGAGTTTCATTTTTGGTTACCACTTATGAATCACCTTGTATATATATACATATATATATATATATATATATATATATATATATATATATATATATATATATATATATATATATATATATATATATATACATAAATTTACGTTTATATTTTATTAATATCAATATCACACAGGCAGTCATTCTTGCAATTATTAGTCGCATATAAAAACCATCCGAAACCGGTCTATTCACTCACATAATTAGGCAGACTCTACTTTCTATAAGTCCCTTAGAAATACGATATATTTCCTTGTGGGCGATATTTACGCTCATTTCTGGCCCAAATAAAAAGTTTGTAGGAGTTTGTGTAGTCAATCTCCCTAGCCTAAAACACACATCCAGCAAGAACAGGAAAGCGTATAAATTGTTGGGAAACTTGAAGTTCTCAAGTTAATTATAACTGAGAGGCAGAGTATTGTCCTTTATTTTCACAAATCCTTCACAACAGTGCGACATAAAGCCTCTGTCAGAATTGAATCAAGAGACGTAGGAGCTGGGCCTGCAGAAGTGAATACGATACGGAGTCAGAAGGTAATCTTGACTGTGCTCAGATCTAAGCTAATGATCTTAATGAAGTAGCATAATGTAATATTCTGATATTAAACTTAGTCTTGAATATATGTTCATAAGAAGTTTTGCTGCACCTAATATAAGGGACAAAACATAATACAGACACAGACAATTTAGCAGAGGAAGGTTTGTTTGTATTAATGATTATAACATGTTTCAATTATGATGATAATAATAATAATCTTTATCAGCCCAATAAGTGAAACCCATTTACAGAGAATTCTTAATAAGTAAAAAAAGCTTAACTGGAAAGCTCACATAAATGTACTCAAAGCTGATTGTATTATTAGACTAAACATTTTGAAAGCTCTTGGACACTATAACTGGGGTGTTCATGAATCAGTCTTGCTAAGTATTTTCAGATCACTGATAAGATCAAAAATTGACTATTGCTCATCTATTTATATTTCCGCAAGCAAATCAACTTTAAAACCACTTGAAGTTATTGTAAATCATGCACTTAGAATAGTCACAGGTGCTTTTCGAACAAGTCCAGTGGAAAGTATTTACCGAGAATATAACGAGCCTCCAATTAAGTTAAGAAGAGAGGAATTACTCTTAAAATATGCGGCTAAGATAATCCAGTCTACAAATTCTTGGCACAGACCAACTTCAACAGATTCTATAATGCGAACGTTTCAGCACAGCTACCATTTTCGTTACATATAAAAAAATCTAAATCATATTTTCAATCCAGATCTGACAAAGTATGTATGCAATGGTGCTATTTCTTCATGGACCATTGTTTTTCACCTACTGATACGAATTTTTTATCGCAATAATCGAATGTAATACCAGCTGAATGTGTCAATAGATTATTTCAAGAGATTATCTCTAGATATCGATATGATATAATTCTTTACACTGATGGATCAAAAAGTGAAATTGGTGTCGGATGTAGTATCACTTCTGCACTAAAGGAAGAAGCATATCACTTATCGTCAATATGTAGTAACTAAACAGCAGAACTATACGCCATAATGAAAGCAACTAACACATTCTCCAACTCTCATTTCAATAACGCTTTAATATGCACCGATTCTCTTTCGTCGATTAGATAACTCACAAACCTTTACCCAAAGGACCATCTTGTAATCCAAGTACAAGAATCTATTCATTGTGCCTTTCAATCTGGCAAATCTATCAGACTTATATTTGTCCCATCACACTGTGGCATTACCGGAAATGAAAATGCAGACGAATGTGCCAGAAATGCTGTCTTCATTGATACTATTCTTCAACTTTACTCCGACGTTTCTGCACAGATAGCAAATTTTTATAGACAGAAATGGCAAATCCATTGGTCTTCGCTAAGCAACAAACTGCGAGAAATTGAACCAACTGTGGCAATCAAGAAACTTCCAGATTTATCCCGCAGGGAAGAAGTGATTATCAGAAGACTCCGAATTGGCCACTCTCCACATACACATACACATCTCTTAAATCAACAACAACGCCCTTATTGTGAACTCTGTGACCGACCAATTTGAATTTTTCACTTACTATTGGAATGTCCCTTATATGTCTATCCATGATTTGAAAACTTTGATGAAAGAAACTTGTCTGAAATTTTAGGTCTAAATTTTACGAATGTAAACTGTTTACTTAGATTTTTAAGACAGTCTAATTTATATTATAGTATTTCGGTGTATTTATTAGTTCCTCTTTTTATATATAATTTTGTTATGTAATTATTTAAAGTGTCGTTAGTGTCCATGACTTTAGTTGTTAAGGCACCTAAATTACAAAAAAAATAAATACAGATGCTATACTAAACACATATGATAGTGCTAAAACATAAGCCTATAAATAAACAAATACTGATATGTAACAAAAAGAAGCATTAAAATAAATATATCCTATACACACATATAAACAGACAGTGACGTGTTACATAAAGAAACATATCCTATCGAAAAAACAAGATATAGACACATATATATTAATATGTAGATAAGTAATCTTTTAATTCACTAAGAATCTAGGACAAGCTATCAGTATTAGCATCGCAATAGTTTCCAATTAAATTGAATGTACTACACATGACGTACGCGGGCGTCTAACATTAAATTGGTTCTCGACACTAGCAAGTAGAACGTCTCATTCAGTTTATTCTACGTACTCGAAAATTAAGTGTTAATTAATAAACTAAATCAATGCAGTCATTCTGCCCGTGTAACAACTTATGCAAGAAGGTTACATTCAATATGAGGCGTCTTTTGAACAAACTTGAGACATGCCACCTTTCAAGTAAGAGCCTGTGGTCATAGTTTCGCCCAGAATAGTTGTCAGGAGTTTTAAACGTAATAAACTTCAAGTATTTTCGTTGTAGTGACTCAAGGACATTTTTAGTCCTATTATAAATTGGATAATATATAGGACATCCATTGTTCATCTTTGATGTCACAAGTGAAAAGTACAACCTCTTTAAGGTCTCAGCATTACTAAATTGCCTACAGTTTCGAAACAAATACCCTATTATACGAGATACGCTTGAAATCAATTCCTGCACATGTAAATCAAATTGTCGTGAAGAATCAAATGTAATTTCCAAATCCCTAGCATTATGTGATCTTTTGATCTGTACATGATTTGTAGTGTATAAAAGAATATAGTGGTTTTGTTTTGTCGTAAAAGAAACAGTCCTACATTTTAGAAAGTTCAAACATAGATTATTAACGCCATACCATTCATGAACTATATCAATTGATTTCTGAAGTTGAATACAATGGTCAGAAGAGTTTATGGAACAATTTAACATCAAGTCGTTGGCAGTTGTCCAGAGGGCAAAGAGAAACTGAAGTCGTTGATAGATAAAAAGGTAATAAGTCCCAAAGTTTGACCTCTTGGCTCTTCGTAAATGGCTTCTACGCCCAGGCGTACGCTGATGATGGGCTGGTCCTAGTTACCGTCAAAACCTCGGCGTCGTTTATGAGTGCATGCAAGCTGCCTGTAGCATAATTGATAGGTGGTGTGGTGAGCTGGGACTCTTCGTAAACACGGCGAAGACGGAGATGATCCTATTCACCAAGAAGAGCAATATAGAGGGGTTCAGGGCACCCGTGATGTTTGGAAAACCTTTAGCTTTAGTGCGGGGGGTCAAATATCTGGGAGTGCTCCTGGATTCCAAACTAAAATGGGGGTCGCAATAGAGAGAGTAGTGAGGAATATAGTAGCGACCCTCTAGCAGCTGCGTTGGGTGATAGGGAGGACCCGGGGACTTAATACTCAGATCCTTCATTGGATTTACACTGCGATCGCCAGGCCGAGAATCATATATGGGGCGTTGGTCTGGTGATGTGGTGTAAACCAAACGACCAGCAGAAATCTGGCCAAACTCTAAAGGCTGGCAATCCTGGGTATCACAGGCGCTATGAGGACGATACCCACAACCGCGCTAGAGATCTTGTTGAAGCTGCCATCGCTTCCCATTTGTATCAGAAGGGAGGATATGGCGTAGCATCTTAGAATGCGAGATTCTGGAAACTGGTGCAGAGAGAGAGAGAGAGAGCAATAATAGGGCATGCAGGAGTCGCCAAGGAGGCGGACAAGGAAATTCCGATTTCGCCATCAAGGTACGGGATGTCGAGGACAATATTAGGTTGACTAGGCCATATACCCTCAGGATCCCCAGTAGGGATCAGTGAAGGGAAGATGAGGTTGCATTCCGGCCTGCAAGCCTGGTCTGTTTCACCGACGGATCGCGGCTGGAGGATCAACAATCCTCCGGGGCAGGAATATACATCGAGGGCCTGGGGGTGTGCGAGAGTTATGCTCTCGGTGCATATACCACGGCATTCGAAACAGAGGTGTACGCTATCCTGTCTGTGGCCAATCGACAGGATGTGAGGAGGAGCCCCGAGAAGTGTGTGTAGAATTGCTGAGATAGCTAAACGGTCCTCCGGGCAGTGTGCGCAGCCAGAATCAGGTCAACACTTGTTCAGGAGTGCGCTGATGACCTCAAAGGACTAGCCAGGACAAATGAGGTGCAACTGGTGTGGATTCCGGGACACTGTGGCGTAGCGGGGAATAAGGTAGCGAACAATCTCGCAAGGCTTGGTTCACGGCGGCCGTTTTGTGACCCGGAACCTGCGATAGGCATAAGTAGGAAGTCGGCCTGGGTCGCCTTAGACAGGTGGACTGAGGAAGCATTGGAGAGGCACTGGGGGTCGGTTGGTGGCTGTATAGGCAGGCGAGGGACTTCGTGGAGGGGCCGGAAAGAGATAGAGCTGTTTGACTACTCGGTAGGAGTCGACCTACACTTCGCCGCATCCTTGGAGTGCTGACAGGCCACTGCTCCCTTAGAAGATAGCTTAAATTGATAGGCGTAGAGAGGGATCCCATTTGCCAGGAATGCGGCGAGGATGAAGAAACGTCCTACCACTACCTGTATTAATGCGAGACTTTTGGGAGTCTTCGAGCAGAATTGTTCGGATCGCATGGAAGAGTAGAAGAGTAGAGCATGGTTGCTGGGTTGCTAGGGTTGGCAAAAAGGGCCCATTATGGACTACTTGCTTGGCGTTGGCCTCCTCACCACTGCTACTACTACTACTTGACCCCTAGGAATACTAGAGGTGGTAATTAGTTCAGTCGATTTATAGCTATTGTAATAAATATATCAACTACGATTAGACAGGTATGGTTTAAATAAACATAACAGTGGTTGCATGAAGCCATAAACTTCCAGTTTTTAAATATGCAACCCATGATCGAACCGATCAAAGACTTGTGTGTCACGTCCACCTAACCTTTACTATCTATGACATTAGAAATATATGTCATCATACAGACGAGATTTGTTATCGTTGATCGACCGGACACAAAGGCATGATGAGACTTGGAAATAAAGCCCCTCACAATCGAATATATGTGACTATATAAGTAAGTTTCAAAAATCTTTGCACAATTTTACAACACAGCTATGTGACGATAATTTGTGAATAAAGTTGGCCTGTCACTCTTCCCCTACCTCTCATAGATACAGAAATAGCATTTATTCTCCTAAAATGTGCAACACATAAAATATAACAACTTTCTTGTAGCACGTTTAACAAAGATGGCTGATGAAATATAACTAAACTAGCTGATTCTCCGTCGTCATCCGGTATTTTTTATGCAAATCCTCTTAGACAGAAAAAGTCTATATATTGGTATTGAGGTTAAGGGTTCCAAACTCTAACGACTTAAGTATCTACTTTCCCACACAAACATCAACACACCGTCGCACCTCTCTATACTGATTGATAAATAAAAAAGTTCTGGACGCGGCAAGTGCGTTATGGTAGTGAATTTTCATTAAATGCTTCAAATTTGAATAACTCAATTTACTATAAACTTAGAAAGTTGAATTTTGGTATGCGGTAAGGTCTTCTCCAAGGCAAAATATCCATCAAATTTCATTAAAATATTTAAGAAATTTTTTTATCATTAATTTTCGGAGGTAAGAATTTTTTTTAAGGAAAATTAAAATTTTTCCCAGAAGACCATGTCCGATTTTCCTGGATAAGGGACTCTTTCGAGCCATTAATAAAAGAAAGGTATTTGCTGATTTTCATAAAAATCGGTTAACTACTTTTTGAGTTATCGGAACATATATACATACATACATACATATATAGATATATATATATATATATATATATATATATATATATATATATATATATATATATATATATATATATATATATATATATATATATATAAACATATAAAAATCAAAACTAAACCCGGAGATGGGTTCTACGGGTCCTATTTCGCGCTCATTTGAAATTTTTTTCCAAAGTCTCACCATATATACCTCTCTATAACTGAATTTTTTTTAAATAAAAAATCACTAAAATACGTCCTTAAGTACTTATTTTGAAGAGTATTTGTATTAAGTTTCATATTACTAAGCATATGGTATACAATTTTCTCATGCAAACTTTCATCCCTTATCTTATTTTAGACCCCTAATGTTGACTTTCTGTAAATGCTAATACAGGTATTTTATTATTTAGAATACTTAACCCTATATATCGATTTTTACGTCTCTACTTCAAAAACATGGCACTTTCATAATTTTTAACCACTATATACACCACCCAGCCCACACAAATTCTCGTTTCTATTTTTCATCCTCCGATGACTCTAACTTTGTTAGTGAAATGATCGTCAGGTCTTTAAAAAGATGTGTTATGGTGATTTAGGTTCTCCAAGTTTGCTTATTCTCTTACTTTATTGGTTAAAATTAAATACTACACTAGTGTCCCTGTCAAAACCACTGACAGTTACTTTTTCGTTCATACCTGATCTCATTCAAGTTATTTAATATGTTTGCCTACCTGTTAAAAGACTTTCTGCCAAGCTAATCTATCTTATTAGCCCTTTGTTGTATCACTTGACAATGGCTATTTACAAACGACCAGTGCTACCAACATGACGCAAGTTCTTATATACTCCCATTCAGCAGTCATACAAAAATAATTAAAGTTATTTCAGAAAGAAACGGGTTGAAAGCCCAGTGCTTACCATCTTAGTAAATACCATCGATAATAGTAGCATTTTTACTTGCCTCTTATTGCAGCAGATCAAGTGACACATAGACGAGTCTTGTCTAGGCGTTTATGACCATCTTTCAAAGCCACTCGGAGATGTCAGACGCGACTATTAACGTAAATCCACAAGGATTATGGTCGCTGTCTATACGTGTAAAGGTTCCAAAACAACAACACGGGGGCGTCTTAGGTGTTTATTATGGCATTGGATACCCACCGATGGCCTCAATACGTCGGTGTCTATTCAGGTAGATCACTATGCCTCATTCTGAAATACTATGGAACGTCGCAGGTGTTTATTACGTCCTTTGATACCTCACAAACGGCCTGATTACGTCGATGCTGATTCCGGAAGACCACTTCCGCCAGTTAGTTAAGAATTCGTATTGTTGAAAATCACCGAGAACATTGCTGGAGCAATACGATACATGCTTCTTTATAAAGTTTCTGTTATAATGTGGTGAAAGCCTTATCTGTAGTGAAGGGATTTGAGATTAATCTCTGCGTTGAGGAAGCCCTCGCATGATAAAACTGTAAGGTGTATTGAAATTCGGCTGTCGTTGCAGATTTTTTGATAACGGTTCGTTTTAATTTTGGAACATAAATAAATAATGTTACATGCTGTTGATGAGAATCGTACCAGGTGTACAATTCTTATGTGCAAATACATTTCCCTTCATATTTACAATAAATGTAATACGACACATACATAGTCGATTTACACTTTCAGACTGACGTTAAAGTTTTACGAAACTTTGTCATTGCTAATTCCTTTTGTTTTCATACGTTAAAAGATATGTCATGACTTCTGGAAAGGTAATAAAATAATAACTGACTTGACGTTTTCATATATGCATAAGGCAAAAGTGTATTTGACGTCATAAATTTGCTTTCTTTGAGCATAACTTCTGACATGTAATCTCATGAAGCATACAAAGTAGTGACTTTAAAATGAGAATGTCGTTCCATTGCAGCAAACTTTCTAACTACAAACTCTGTAAATTGTCTTTTCAACTCGGCATTATCATCCAAAGAGTACATTATTTGCTCTTTGTCGCAGAGAATAACGTTAAGGATTTTTGCAACATTCCTGACAGTGAAGATGCACTATTTACATAAGTTTGGAAATAAAAATATTGTGCGTCTTCTTTTCTTGGCCTTATGTACTTCTTAGAGCTGATCTATACAACAATTAAATTCGAAAACAAACAGGTCGATTTTTTTTTGATAAACAAACTTTTTTATAAAAAAATCTCAGACCTCTCGTTATACCTCTTTAGAGGGTAACTACCTTTTCTAAATTTTCAAATTCGATGGTGGATAGTGTGATACATATTTTTAAAGCTAATCCGAAATTTATTCGGCAACACCAATTTTTTGTAGGAATATAATAAAGTGAGTAATAACATTTTTACTATCGGTAACACCTAATGCAAGTGAAGCCTATAAACAATTACATAGTTCAGTCTTATCTAATCAAATGTTCGAAATACCCGCTCTTCTTGTGCCTGACAATATCCCAAATGATCAAAAATTCTTGTTGGACTCTATTCTATTCGATAGCATCTGGTTTACTTTTGAATAGCACATTCTTTAAATGACCCCAAAGAAAAAATCTGAGGGGGGTTAGGTCTGGTGATCTTGCTGGCCACGCGATTGCACCACGCCTGCCAATCCATCTATTGGGAAATTGCTGGTCCACGTACCGTTGAACATTAACGTCATAATGTGCGGGGCCACCATCTTGTTGATACCACAAGGTATGGTTTACCATGCCAGCAATGTGTCCATCAGGAAATAAGTTTACTGACATCGGAATAATATATTACTGTTAATATTGTAGATACTGTGGTCCATTTATAGTTCCATCAAAAAAGTCGGGACCAATAATCTTACTCCTAACAATTCTCGTCCAATCGTTTACCTTTTGTGGATATTGGGTTTGATTCTGTCGCATTCATCATAGATCTTCCCTTGCCCAATATCTGCAGTTTTGACAGTTAACTTTTCCATGTAGTGTAAAAGTATATTCGTCCGAAAGCAGAATATTCTGTACTTGCAAGGAGTACATTCATCATTACATTTATCCATTTGTGTTGCAAAATACTGCATCCTTCGGTCTGGATCTTCATCGGATAACCCCTGCAAAAGCTCTATTTTATAAAGATGAAGCTCTTCAATTTTTAAAACTTTGTGCCGTCTCAAATGCAATTCCATTGTCGCGACCAATTTTCCCAACACTATTGTGGGGCTTCTCTTCCACTGCCAATGAGACGTTTAATTTCAGTTCTTCACTTATAGACCGGCGACCTGTTTTTGACAAATTTTCTATGCTAAACGTTTCTGGAAATTTCTTATATATTCGACTCACCGTTGATTGTTTGATAGACACATCCGGATATTTAGTATTTAGCAGAGAACACACCTCTGTCTGACTTAGAATTCTGTCCCCATAACCAATCATCATTAGAACTTCAATTCTATGAGCTATTGTTGTTGTTGTTGTTCGAATTATGGCTGTGGCTTTTTGCCATTAGCTCATTTTTCCAGTTTAGGAGGTATAGTCAAATATTTCCAGACCAGCCGATAACTGATACCGATTGATAATAAACAATAGTGTCGGATCACTCTATGTAATGATATATACATTTTTATCTTTCCCATCCATACACCCTATCATACAACATACTTCTCAATAAATGTTTGATATATAATATATACACATATATAGACACAATCATACACACATATGACATATGTACACACAAATATATACACACATTTTTTTTTTTTTTTTTTTTTTTTTTTTTTTTTTTTTTTTTTTTTTTTTTTATTTATTTATTCAGGATTGCACAGGGGACACATGTCTTCGTGCCAAGGGGTCTATCATGGCAACTTTATAGACAAACAGGAAGACCTCTATAAGAATAGGAGAACATAAAGGGATTGAACACTGGGAATATCTACCTAAACTACCTTAATTCTATCCTACGTCTAAATATATTTATCATAATTTTAAAGCCAACCTGTGCACGTGGTCTATTAATACTTTATATAATGCTATATTTTTCATCTCTAGTATTTGTGTTATGCAAAATGGTTTTTGTACTATATTTAAGTTGTTAATATATTCTATAAAAATTTCAATAATGTTATATTTATTGGTACATTCCAACAAAACATGCTGCGCGTTTCCTACTTCCCCACATGCACAGGTTGGCTCATCTGAAAGGCCTATTTTATATTTATGGCTTGGGAATAAAGCATGGTTGAACCTTAACCTACATATTATCGTTACAAAATTTTTTTCGTAATAGCAATTTCTAAACCATGGTACCCTAGGTATCGTGGGCTGAATATCTCTGTAAAACTTTCCTTTTGTCTCTCTGCTGTATTGCTCCGCCCATAATCTATTACTATATTTGAGACCTTTCGACAAAAAATCTTCAAGTGGACAGAGATACTCAGTCGACTGACCCTCTTCCAAAGCTTTTTTTGCTAACCTGTCTACAATTTCATTGGGTACAATGCCACAGTGGCCCTTAATCCACATAAATCTCACCACTTTGTTGTTAAGCATTAGAATATGTAACCACTTGGCAAGTTCACCAAATAAATAGTTGTTACAAATATGACTATTGAAGTTTTCTATTTTTTGTAGTACACTTTTGCAGTCTGTAATTATTACTATATAATTGTCGTTGCTGTCGGTGGCATACTTCAGGGCTTCTATGATAGCTATCAATTCTGCTGTGTAGTTAGACATATTTTTGTTCAATTTAAAAATTTTTGAATTTTCGTCTTGGACTGCAAAATAGGCACATGCTGTTTTTTCGTCAGTTTTTGATCCATCTGTGTATATCAGACAGCTATTTGGTGGTACTAATTTACTAATGTCTTCCTGGAAGATGTTGTTTCTTAACGGCTGGGCTATGTATGAGTAATCTGGCAGGTAGTCAATTTGTACATTTTGCAATACTTCATATTTTATATTGTAAAACGGCTGCGTATCGTAGGTGTACATATCGGGCTTTACTTTGAGTGCAGACAAATATGCTTCTACTGTAAGTGGGATTGCTTTTTGACTCCAATAACGATGTCTTGCTGTGAGCTTGTGTAATTGGTCCAATTTGAGTAGGATTGGGCTGTTTTTTGCTTGTAACTTTAATATAAATCTTATTGCTATCATTTTTCTTCTGAATTGAAGAGGCATCTCACCACATTCGGCTAGCAAATTATTAACTGGAGTGCTTTTTAGTGCACCTAATGCCAACCTTAAGCATTTATTTTGGATGGTACTGATTTTATTGAGGTGGGTTTTCGCCGCTTGGTCATAGAGGAATGAGCTGTAATCTAACATGGCTCTAACAAATGATCTGTATATCATTAAGGCTACATTTGTGTCAGCGCCCCATCTTGTGTGACACACCATACGAAGTATATTTATTGCTTTCTCAGTTTTTGTCGTTAGATGTTGAAGATGATCCCTCCAGAGCAGTTTTTTATCCAAAAACACCCCTAAAAAGCACACCTTATCCTTAATGGGGTAATCAGTGTTGTTAACAGTGACCGTAGTGGGCAGTGGCTGTCTCTTGCGCGTAAATATACATAGCTGAGTTTTTTTGGTTGATATGTTCATGTTGTTGTTGTTCGTCCATTGTTGTAGTTGCTCTATAGCTTTTGTAACTTCTTGGATTCCCCTATCTATTTCGCAGTTGGTGTCATAAATGCATATATCGTCGGCAAATTGTAATACTTGTATGTTGATATTGTTGCTTATGTCATGTGTATAGATCAAATATAAGAGAGGACTGATTATACTGCCCTGTGGTACTCCTCTTGACGTGCTTCTGGGAGTGATATTTTCATTTGCTGTTAGAAGATGTATTTTTCTGTTTAAAAATAATTTTATAATTTTACGGGCAAAGTTTGGTTCTATTCCCAAGTATATCATCTTATCATACAATAGGCTTAAGTTTATATTATCATAAGCGTTTTCTATGTCGATAAATCCTGCCACTGTTGATTTTGTGTTGGTGAATGAAATGTTGATATCTGTGGTAAACTTTGTTAGACTTTCTGCAGTGGAATATCCCTTTCTAAAGCCAAACTGATTTGGAGATAATTTATGGTTTTTTTCCAGCCAAGTCTCTAGTCGTCGTTTGATCATTCTCTCCAACGTTTTTAGTACACAGGACGCTAACGATATTCCCCTATATGACTTGGCTAAGTTGGGATCTCTAAATGGTTTCAAAAATGCCATAACCAGATATGTTTTCCAGCTTTCTGGATATTCTTCTGATAGCCATATTTTATTTATTACGTTTAGTAATAAATCCTTAGCTATTTGGGGTAGTTGGTACAACATAGAGTAATGTATGTTATCTGCCCCTGCAGCTGTGTTGTTGTTATTCTTAAGACTAAGGTTTAGTTCTTGTATGGTGAATATTTCGATGTTAATATTGGATATTTGACCGCCTCCAAATGAGTTTTCTTCCACCCAAGCCGGTGCTTGTAGCTGCATAAACTCTATCATCCAATCGTTGTTCAAACTTCGGGGTATGTTGTCTGTTTGCACGCCATTTATACATTTTATTGTTTTCCAGATTTCCTTTATTCTAGTGTTTCTATTAAGTGTACTACAAAAGTTTTGCCAAGTTTTTCTTTTATTATCTAAAATTACTCGTTTTGCTATTGCCGCACATTTCTTATATTCTATAAAATTTTGCATTGTAGGGTTAAATTTATACGATTGTAATGCTACTTTGCGTTTATCAATTGCTATTTTACAATTTTCGTTCCACCATGCTTTATTAAATTTTGTTTTTTTAGCTTTATTCACTGGAATAGTTTCAGAAATTATTAGATTTAGATTTTGAAGAAACTCTTCATAGCCTATGTTTGTATTTATTTCTAAGGCATTTTTTGCAAATTGCTCTGTTTTTTGTTTGTATTGTTCCCAATTAGCTTTTTTAACATTCCATTTTTTGTTTGTTATTTTGTTTTCCGAGGAATCTACGCTACTATTTGTATTATCTATAAAAAACTTATACTCAATAACAAAATGATCCGACCCTAATGTTTCATTTTTTACACTCCATTCAATATTTTGAGCTAAAGCGTTTGAAGTTATTGTTATATCAACTGCAGACCTGGAAATACTATTTGGCTTAGTCATACGCGTTTCTGCACCTGTATTAAGATAAGTAAGTTGATTATCATCAATGGCTGAAATTAAGTTTTGGCCATTTAAGTCTGTACTGGTACTTCCCAACGCTGTATGGTGGATATTGAAGTCGCCCCCTAGAATAAATGGTTTTTCTAAGCTTCTAAAAAAGGTATCCCATTGAGTAACTGAAATTCTATTTCCAGGTTTAATATATATTGAATAAAAATTAACGATCTTGTTACGATGTAGTTTAATTTTTGCACCTACGCACATTATGTTATCCACAAAATAAAACTGGTTAATTTGAGTAAAGGCAAATTTATTTGATATTAGTAGCGCTACGCCACCATATCCATCTGCCCTATCTTTTCTAAGTATACTATATCCTGACAATTTAATATTGAATGTAGATTTTAACCATGTTTCACTAAGCAGTGAAATATCAATACAGTTATCAAATAGATATCTTTCAAAGCTGCCCTTGTTTGACATTAAAGACCTACAATTCCATTGCATTATTTTCAGCGCGAATATGTATTTTGGGTTTGTACGATACGTGATATATCTAGTCTAAGTTTATCTAACAGCTCTTTGTCTAATGGGTTACCTGTGCCAATGTTTTTTAGTGTTTCTATAAAAAAAGATACCAGTTTTTCAGTTTTATCTTCGTCTTTTGGTGGATTATATCTAGGGGGTATGGGATTTATGATTGGTGTTGTTCTGAATGTTGTTGGCGCCACAATTTCTTGATGTTGTTGTCGTATGTTTTCCATTTTATTTTCGTGCAGTATATCTGTACGTTTGCGTTTTACTACAGGTTGTGGATAAAACTGAGAGTTTGCTTGTGAATGCGTAAAAGAATTTGGAAAAGTATAATTTGTTGCGGGAAGTTTGGCATCACCGTTGACTGAAAAATTATCTACGTTAGTTACATGTGATTTTGTTACTTTTGCGTAACTTTGTGAGTATTGTGTTGATGCTTCTTTATACGATTTATTTTCCGTGCTCATTATATTTTTGATGGATTTTTGTTTTTGAAATTCTGGGCAACTATTTCTGTCAGTGGCCTTATGTGGTCCCCGACATATAACACATACCGGTGTCCCTGTATGTGTGCACTGATTATTACTATGTTCTTCTCCACAGTTTCCGCACCTTTCTTTTCCTCTACATTGTGTGCTAACGTGGTTATAGCGTAAGCATTTCATGCATTGTATGACCCGTCTAATGTAAGGTTCTACCTCGAAAATGATTTTTTCTATCGACACTTTTTTTGGCAAATATTGACCTTGAAAAGTAACTAGAATTGACTGTGTTGGAACGTATAAAATCTGATCACCATTTTGAACACGCCTGTTCATTCTTCTAACACTAGAAACCTGAAAATTTTCGCCTATGCGCGGTTTTATTATGTTGCATAATTCGCTTTCTTGGATATCTAAATCTACTTTTTTAATTACCCCCTGCCTTTTTGTTAAATACTGAGGTATGTAAGCGTAATAATTTTTATTTTTAAGAATTTCTGAATTTACTAGGTTATTTGCACTTTTTCCGTTATTAAGTTCTAATCTTATTTTGTTCAGGCCTACACTAACTATCGATTTAATGTCTTGATCTATTTCAGGTACTGAATTACGTATAATTCTCGAAGTCGTTATGATATGACTTTTACCTATATTTCCATTGTTATTTTGAATATATACAATGTACGGACCGCTATGCTTGTTATCATAAAAATTATCCACAACTTTATACTGTTTATCGACCACTGTAGTCGGCTTATCGCTTATTGGATTTTTACATATATTTTCATTTACATTTTTATTTGAAGTTTCTACTAATGAATTAAAAACTTCACTTACCAAATCCTTATTGATATTATTTGAAACTTTTTTTTCGCCTATGGCTTTATTTTGATTTTCTGTTCCTACCTTATTAGTTTCGTAATTCATCTCTATATCCTGGGACATTTCTTGTGTTTTTTCATACCAATCTGTTTTTGCAGGATTAGATTCTAATCTTCCGCGATCAGGCGGTTCGCCTGTTTTATTTGTATACATTTTCACTTAAAAACACCAAAACACTTCGTATTTTAACACGATTTTCACTACGTATTCGCTTAACTACCGTTCACCTCGAACGCCGGCTGCCGAATAATGTGAGCTATTAATAAACGCGTTTTACCAATTTAAAAAGTTTTTTGAAAAAACAAAAGTTGAAAATTTAACATATTCATTTTGCACCACAACCGAAACGTAAATTTACTACTATTATCTGTAGGTTGTATCGCAAAAAATTATTAAACTTATGCTCAATTAATTTTTATGATACACGTCACACAGCAGATATTGTTATCATCAGTCGATTGTTACATATACGACATAGTATACATCAAAACCTGTGAAGTTTTTATCATACAAGATGCCCAACATTCTGAACATCGTTTACAGACTTTGAGATGTTGAAGTATCATATCATAAGTATCTTATCAGTAACATAAAAGGTAAAGGTAAGATGCTTACTGGCAATTAGGTCATTCCTGACCCTTTTTGCTCACCTAAACTGACCTACCCTCCACCTTGAGCTCGATCTCAACGACGACAGTTAATTTGAAAAATCATCCGCCGCCGGTGAGTCTCGAACCGTCGTCGGCCGAGTCCGTATTGGGAAGTCTGAATAGACTTTCCCGCACGGCCACGGACGCGTTGTCAGTAACATAAGACTGGACTATGTAATTCTTCACAGGATTCACTTGTGTAGCTGCTGCTGATAGTGAAAATTTATTATTTATTTTATTTCAACAAAAAATTGTTGTTGCTGACTATATAATTGGATTAGCTTTAAAAACATGTATCACACTACCCACCATACAGTTTAAAAATTTCGTATTTGTCTAAATGCGTATATCGCGAACAACTCTGTAATTTTTTGTGCTTTTTTGGGCGATTTTAGTTTCTGTCTTAGGTTCCATCCACAGGCTCCAGCCTTGAGGTTTTACTTTTACTAACCTTTTAGATATAATAATTCTTTGATGTAAAACATTTTAAGGAAAATTTGCTACCCTAAAGTACTAGTTGCCACATTAGTAAATTTTGTTTAGCCTTTTAGACCCAACAAATATATATATATATATATATATATATATATATATATATATATATATATATATATATATATATATATATATTATATATATATATATATATATATATATATATATATATATATATATATATATATATATATACATATATATATATATATATATATATATATATATATATATATATATATATATATATATATATATATATATATATATATATATATATATATGTGTGTGTGTGTGTGTGTGTGTTTTGTTTCTTTAACGTCGGCCTATTTCCGCGACTATGGCCAATCACCAACGCCAGGGAGCAGTTTCACCTCCCTATCCTGGAAATTTTGCCGAACCCCTGCCTTTCTGTAAGGAGGGTAGGGATCTTTAACGTGCCCAACATCGCATGGACACGGGAGCGACGGCTTTACGCCCCCTCCGAAGGGCGGAACGTGCAGACATTCAACTTGCTCAAATACAATGTTAGAACCTCGGTTGATGTTAATGTTACAGTTTGTACTGAAAAAGAGAAAGGAGTACCTTGGGATCTAACCCAGTACCCTTCGGTTCAGAGGCACACGTTCTTACCCCTGAACCACCGAGGTTCTGCCAACAAATATATATAATTTACATTCTTGACATTTTATAAAATAAATTACGGTGATCTATTTTCAAGGTCAAATTTTTATCAAAAAAGTCCCTAACTCAATGTCTCCGCCAGGACTTTTTATTTTGTGGCTAAGTTTTTATCCTCATCATGCAAAAAGCCCTTGTTTGTTGGAAAAATACCAGAATGAATTATGTTTTTAATTATGTTGCAGACAGCTCGTATACTGGCGCGCATCTGGTGACACTCGATACAATAATTTACATTTCACAATGTGTTTTGTGTAACAGCTATTTGCAAATTAATGGCGGGCTCATTCATCCTGCAAAAAGTTCTCCCGACATAATTCAAAATAAAAGCCCGATAATTGGAAATGGTATTTTACCATCTATTGCGTGACACTGTTAAACTCTCCCAGAGGTGCGAACGTTTTACTGCTGTGTCACGTCTCAGGTTTTTTATCGATATTTAAAACTGTGTTAGTCTTTAAATAAAACTCATTCTTGTGTACGACTATGCAACATATTTTTGGCAAATTTTCGTAGAAAAAAAAATCACTAATGAGGAAGATGCGTATTTTGAATGTTAAAAAACTTCTTGAAATGAACGTGAGATAGCCTCTCTCTAACCCATATTCGGTGTCAGATTAACGTTGCTATGTTGCAAGATAAAAACTCTGTATTATACTGCAGAATTGTTTATTCCTTTATCAAGTATAGTATAAAGCACGTTTTCAAACTGAGCTTGCAAAAAATTAAATAAAAACAAACATTTACAGAATTTTTATGTTAAATTTGAATAATCGATTTATATCTATATATACGTATATATATATATATATATATATATATATATATATATATATATATATATATATATATATATATATATATAAGCAGACTGATAGGGAGTAACTGTCGTTATTGTTAGTTGCCAATATTTAGAGTCTCAATAAAGGCTATCGACCTAAAAAATTTATGAGCAGCGAAAATTGCAAGTTCCGTGCTAAAACATGCTTTACATTGCGCACCTTTTTGGTACAGGAGCCTGAAAATAATTACAGCTATGATACACAATTCATAATTATCTTACAATTATTTACTGAAAGGTAAACAAAAGAATAAAACCTCCTGGTAAGAAACATATATATATATATATATATATATATATATATATATATATATATATATATATATATATATATATATATATAGAGAGAGAGAGAGAGAGAGAGAGAGAGAGTCGGGCATATAACAAATGTGGTATTTTACTCATAATAAATATACAAAACACACCAGGAAATTAAAAAAACCCGTGGTTATATAGTCATATCTCTAAGAACCTTGTTAAAATTTAAAAATGAAGTGAATGAGTTGAATGCAACACACGAGGTTGTTAAAAACCTTTTCATTGACAGCTGACTTTTATATTTTGTTTGTGACAGATGAGTCAGGAGTGCCAACAGAAGGATGACAGATTGAGAGATTTCGATGTCAAAAGATAGGTGGCAACACAATATGCAAAATAAAGAAAACAGCTGGTTATTAGACCCATTGACCTATAAAACTTCAGCACTATCGACACAAAAACCAGATTTTTTTAAACTATGTATTAATTTAGAGAATTATCATTTTGGCAGATTTTTTGTTATATTTGACCAACTGCTAGCGGACAGGTGCGTAGAGATAGCGTAAAAACACTTTTTCTTGCTGCTCATCGAGCGTAGTTTGATAGCCCGAAGGGCAAAGGACCGAGGCATATTCTGTCGATCTGCTGCCTCCAGCATTCTCTCCTTTTGACTAAGACCGAGGCAAAACAATTATTGTGGAAACCCATTCTTATTAAAATTTTCTACCATAGCACACTTGATACGCATTTTTTTAATGAAAATTCACTAATAGATGTAGTGGTGGAACTTGAAGAAGACCAGTAAATTTGTTTTAAGAAAATTTGCCTAATTAAATTTAAATTGTCTGGGTTACTGTAAAGTTACTACTGATTTTAGTAGAAGATCTAAACTATCTAAATTGTATTTTGAACGAGAGAGTGTTTAAACTTATTTCTTCAGTTATTAATATCCTTTTCCGATAAGCGATCTCAGGTAGAGAGAGTTTGCGGTAGGCAAGCAGTGAAAGTGTTTGTCTTGTTTGGCCCACTCTCACTCGTCCGGGCCGAGTACCTGCACGGAATATAAACGCAGTTGTAGTCGTCAAACTTTTAGAATTTTTCATTCTCTTATGGCGTCAACTTGGTTAGTGAAACGATCGTCAGGGCTTTAAAAAGATGTGTTGTAATGATTCGGGTTTTCTAAGTGTACTTACTAGTGTTCATCACAAGCAGTTAGCCTACAGGCTTCTTAAAATTCGATTCGTTACACCATCGGTAGTTACCTTATGAATTTCTTCTGCATCTAACTGTTGGAACCTTGTTCTGGTCTTTTCCTCCAGTTAATCCCTTGTTGCTACATTTACTACATTAACCTAGATTTAACTATACTTGATAGACAGAAATCAGGTGGAGTTAAATTCGGCCACCTTGGAGACCACGTGCTTGAGTCACGTCGTCCTAGCATCCTCAAACACCCAGATGCTGGAAAGAATATAAATTTCTAGAAATCTGGGATGCAACATTTACACAGCGCTAATAATATTATTCGTGGTCGGTATTGAGTACGCCTCTAACATATTTGGAAGTCTTGTTTGTCGGCTAAGAACGGCCAATATACTGACTGTCCCAATATTCGTTTAACATCCTTAAATTGAATGTTGACGAATTACATGAGATCGATCGTCCGACAAGAAAAACGTTGGATATCTATCCCAGCTTGCATCCTATATTATCTGCCAACGACTGTATTCCCCAGGCCACGTCAAGGAGTAGAAGCGTGGCGGCCATTGAGCGTCTTCATAACAGAATTGTCCTGGAAATGCCGCAAAACTTTTTGGGTAGTGAGGACCCTTTGATGCAGCTCGTCAGCATCAACGAGAGCGCACGGTCTGCTGATTTTATCTACGGTATGGCTTGTAAGGCTAGGATCTCAGTCCTCCAATGCTTTTCTGGCATTGCCATAAATTCGCAGTAGTCATAAGAAAGGCACGCTCTTGTCCTTCTAAAGTCGTTGAACCCGAGTCCAAAATAACGTATGGCTGAAGTGGTAAAAACACTGGTCTGCAGAAGTCGTATGTTTTAGAGAATGTCGATCTTGCTTGTAGAACCTGCAAGTCTTATCCTGAAATGATCACCCACATATTATCGTTTTGACCCACTTACACGATGTCGGTGCACATTTCACGACTTGATTCCGCACTGCGAGTTTTGTGTTTCCACTTAAGATTCGCTTATGGTCTAGAAAAACAACCGATTTTGCCATATGTTCCCCAAAGTATTTAGGCTGTGGCTGGTAACGATAGTTGGACAGATGGGCACAATGTATTACTGCAGAAACATGGAAAATGATAGCTATCTATGAATCTATCTGTGATGTCATCTAAAAAGTATCGAATGTTGGGGTATCTACCAGAAAGTTCTACATATTGTAGGTAGTATAGAACAAGGAAGAGAATAAATAACAATTTAGTTACAGTTGGATTTGTAATATTTGTAATACCTAACTCCATTGGATGTTTGTTTACACGATTGTAGCGCAGTAAGCGCAGCCAGATATACTTGTATAACCAATTAATCATTGAATGTTACAGCCCGACTGAAAAATAGATGGGCCATCCGTATACAGGAATATTTGACGACAAGTGTTGGAAATATATCATAAGAAAAGCGACGCTGATTAGCTAATAAATAATGTGCAAAATGTGTTGCCTGTGTACTCACAAGCAAATGACGAAATAAAGCCTACGACATTGAAAATTAATTCGGCTCTCTGAAGATGTTGTTCGCGTAACAAGTGATAAATTTTCCAGACATTGCCTAAATTATTAGTGCAAATACAATATTTAAAAAAAAAATCATTATATATATTGACTTATTGCTCTCAGAAAATATTGGGTTCCTTCAAAGCGTAGTCAGTAAGGTGAAAATAATCGAATTACTTTTTACAAGAAAAATTAATTATATCTGCCAGTTCGGGTTTTATTGCTACAATAACTTTAATTTAAGCGACGCTATGTTTCAATAATTTTTCTTTTTATTAATGGGATCGTTTGCGCAACATTTTATATTTCTCTAAATTTATTCTACGATAACATGGTTTGGTAGACACTAAGGCCAGTTCTAAGAACGCTTCGTTCTGAGTGAATCATCTGAATTGATGCATTAGAATATTCTTCTTCTTTTGGAGAAATTTTATTACGGTCACAATGTAATTTAATTATAAATTAAATATATATTATTTTGAGAAATAGTTGGTTTTGAAAGCTCCACCATTGAAACAGAACACAGGCATTTTTCATTTGAATACCTTTAAATGCTCACATGTCATGCAAGCGTTTGAACTAAAATGTGGTTTATTTTTAAACAACATTACAAGGGGGAACTGAAGAGTACTAGACTTTCCGTAGTGAACGCAATAAATTTTTAAAGCCAAATTGTATTTATTCGGTATAATCTTCCCTAAGAGTTACGCAATTAGTAGAACGTTCATAAAGCAATTCTATGCTATTTAAAACATTCTTGACATTAGTCTTTCTGAACGGCACGGATGACTTCTTTGTTTATCAAAAATCGTTTAACCCTTTATTACTAGACCGTCTGAGATATTAATAATCGCTTTGGTGTCTTTAATTACCCTATTAACTGATGATCTGCCTATAACCTGAATACATTCATTTTCTCTTGTACTTAGCTGCGGATTATCTTCAATCTCTAACAAAACCTGAGATTCTGCATCTTCATTCGTTGTATCACGGTTTTCATAAGATTTTGCTTTGTATTTTTGGCTACAGTTTTCCTCAAGATGTGTTCTTACGTTTTCAAAAGCTTTTGGATATCGGGCTAAAGAATATTTTTCCTCTATATTCTTGACGCCAGTGGAGAGTGTCTATCAGTCTCTTCCAAAACGTACACTATGTTTACTGGCTCTTCAACAGTAAAATCAATTTTATAATTTAATGTTGAATAAATAAACAGGGAATAATAAACAACGAACAATAAAAACGAATAATAAACAAATAACGATAAATTATTAACGATTAACACCAAAATAATACAAAAATGAGCTAATAAAATTATTATTTGCCAAACTCCAACGGCACTATGTGTCAAATATCCATGTTATTCTGTTGTATAGGTTTCAACTTTACTACAAACTTGTCTCGGTCATAACCTTAATGAAATGACATAAATAAAGTAAAAGCTAAGAACAACCTAAACCATGTAGGCAATATAATTCCTGTGCAAGATGCATGTCACGACACTGAACACAAATTCGTTGCATCTGCTCCCGGTACTTAAAATTGTTGCAGTTGCTGCAAGAAAAACAAAGGCATCTATTTTTTCCTACCGCAGTAGAAACAACGGCCTTTTTGGCCTGTCTTTCCTTGTTAATTTTGTTCTTCTGTATCACATATATCTTGAATTTAGAATATATTGCAAATTTTTGTCTAGAAAATCTATATCTCTGGAACTCGTGAAATTAGTTTTACGAAATGTAACTCATATATTTTTGTTTACTATTCAACTTTTGGATGTCAACCTTTGTCAGCTTATTCTAAATTGACACAGTTGTTAACATAGAGACTATGTTCAATTTTGCTTATAGGTAAATTTCTAGGTTAACTACATATCAAAATACCCTCATATGTCTGTACGAACATACGAGCCACATAATTACACTCCTTATTTTTAGCATTGAACTTAGGAACCTTTTTATGACATATAAAAATAGAAACGAAATCTAGGTGCAGGTTGCGTATGCTCTAATTTGCGTTCGGCGCCAGTTTCAGACTTTCTTAATATATACAACTTTCAAAAAAATCCAAGCATTCAGTAAGAGTTGATCAATTTAAATAAAATTTATACATGGTATGTGTTTAATCAAAAAGAACGATTGCATTATTAAACTAAAATGTTCAAAAATTAAAAGTTATTTACTAATGAATGCGTCCGCCGGGGTTTATTATGCAATCGGCAACTCTTCGGGGCTTGCTTGCAATTAGGTAATCTATGGTATCCTGAGGAATGTCATTCCAGGCTTCGTAAATTTGGTGACAAAGGTTAACTAGATTATTTGGTGGTTGGAGTAAATTACCCAGCGGATTGCAAATCATGTCCCACACATGTTCAGTTAGTGGCAAGTCTGGGAAGCGAAAAGTCCACGGAAGCAAGTTTACTTTATTTTGTTGTAAAACTTTGTAGTAACCCGTGCTGTATGAAAACGTGCGTTGTGTTGTTGGAAAAGGGATTGAATTAACCCTCGTAGGTATGGCAATACAACAGGCGGCAGTATTTGATCGTTTGCATTTCAATTCTGCCAATTAAAACTAGAGGTGACCTGCTACCCTATGCTATCTCACCCCATACCATCACCCCCATTGTGAGGGCCGTATATACCGTTCAACAGCAATTTCTACGCTTTCCACGTAATCGCCTTACTTCTACTATCATCGCGGACCCAAAGACGGAATCGGAACTCGTCAGAGAACACAACACGATTTCATTCACCATTCCAATTTGATCTGCTGTTATACAACCCAAGTCGAGTAGCCCGCTGTCGAGATGTCAGTGGAAGACAAAAAATCGACTATACGAACGAAACCCAATAACGCGTATTCTACGATAGATCGTTGCCAGAGAGACTATTTGTTGTAAAACTCAAAACAAAACACTTCGAATCCGCCGTGTCGTGGAAACTCTGTCTTGTAAAACCACAATCCTCAAATGACCATTTTCCCGTGCTAAAGTTGCTTGAAGTTGTCCGGATCGATGACGGCGGTTATGGGTTCCATTTTTAGACCACCTGGACTAACATTGTAATACTGTTGACATACTGCGTCCTGTGCGGTCTGAAACTTGTCTGATTGTAAAAACCTGCTTCCCACATACCTACAATGCACCCTCTTTCAAATTTACTTAAGAGATTGTAATGGTTCCGTGAACAGCGCCTGGTAATGATGCCCTAATGATCTAAGAAATTAACAGTACCATTTACAGGTTTACACAGATGGATCAAAGAAACTGGCTGGATCTGGCGCAGCCTTTTTAACACAATGCAACGAACCCACAAAATATAGCATATACGGCAAGGCTTCCATTTTCACAGCTAAACTGATAGGGATCGAGAAAGCAATCAAATGGGCACCATAAAATAAGACAGAAAAGGTAGTAATCATCAGTCGTTCACAGTCAGCATTAAGAGCATTAAAAAACAGCCATCAAAATTAGAATAGTAACATTATAATAGAAAAAGTTAGACAGCTCTGCCATAAACATAGGAAATATTGTACATTTATGCACAAAATTGCTAAAGAGACAACAATAAAAACATCATCCCAAGAACTAGAGACCCCGTTTACTTATTTCTATCCGGAAATTAAACAATATATAAGAAAATAAATGGAGCTCTACATCTAAAAATCAAATAACAGAGCTCTACCTGCATTTACATTTTGAAAATCAAAATAATATCTCAATTTACCAACAAAAATATAAACTCCCACAATTAGAATCAGATTTAACCACGGTATATATAAATCTCATCTACATCGAATTGACATGAAGGACTTGCCTTACTGCAACTGCGATCGAACGTCTATCTGCGACTTGGACCACCTGGTACTTTCATGTCAACTATTCATCACGCAACGAACTGACCTTATAATTTCATTAAAAACAACATAAAAATTCTGGCAAATGTATCATATCTGCAAAGTTTTCAACATAAAAGTGTATTCCTAATGTTGTATAGATTCTTTAAACAATTAGATGTATTGTTAAAATAGAACAGCATGTAAATATTTATAGCAAATCTGTTAATTAGATTAAGAGTCCTATTGTCATTTCTTTATGTGGATCCCTTGTTTCCGAGGTGCAGTCTGTGTGTCTATGATGCCTTGATGGGCCCCTGTGCGTTAAAGTGTCCCTTTTAATCCCAATATCAATTTTAAAAATAAGAAAGGCAAGAAAAATTTTGAAAACAAACAAAAAAGGTGGCAACGCACAACAAAATAACAAATAAAAAAAAACAACAAAAATATCTGTATATAAATATACAGAGATTTTATGTAAGAAAAAGATTAAATAATTTGAAAATGTATACGTGTTTGTGTGTGTATGCATAAGTAGGTATGTGTATGTATGTAAATATGTAAAGATTATATTTACGTCATTAAACAATAATAATTAGGGTAAGAAAACTTTAAACTTTAGACGAGAAATTAAAAAAAAATTTGGCTAATGACATAACAGTCGAGGCCATACAACCTTTTGACCACCACCACCACCACTTAATAAATTGAGCAGAAATTGCCACGAATTACTTCAAACGGAAGGAAACACAAATTTAGAAAGATGTTTTTTTGATAAAACAAAATTAAAAAAGTGTACACCTGTTAGAATTGGCTCTCCATATTGTTATCGTTTCTTGTCAGAGACATAACAGAGTAATATAGATAATTTCACTGCAATTGATCAACTCTTACTGGGTTTTCGGATTTTTTGGGAAGTCAGTATATAATGACCAAATCAGATACTATTAAAGTTGTACCAGTATAATAAACGCTATTATTAGCATCAGCACTAAAGACGATAATACCATTCCACAGTACGAAATGTCTTTATAACCAATAGCCTATTAATCAATATATGCTGATTGTTTATACATTTATAGACATCAAACGTTATACGTATGAATAATATAATAGCCTGTGCACAATAGGGCGAAGCAGACAACCAGCAGTAATGACTGAATGGATGGTAAAATGGAAACGAAGCAATAGGTGGATGTCGACAACATTCAGAAACATATGACACCAGAGTAGCGTCAATCACTCCACCACCAAACGAGAGCCGAGTTCTGATGACATTCGAGGCTCATTGTTTCGTGCAGGAATCGATAGTGTGCTTGCTCTGTGGATGGCTGGTGACGGAGTGTCGCATAACTGATAAGTTAGCTATTTTCAATTAGTTTAAATAGAAGTGTAGTCTAGTTTAGGAGGTAAATACAAAACAAATGTTTGTTTTGTAATATCTAAGACGCTAAAGATATAAAATTCACAATCAATTAATTTCAGCCACTTGCTTAAACCGGTCAGAATATAGAAAAAATTTTGGGACGCAGAAAGTGCGTTATAGTAGTGAATTTTCGTTAGACCTATATACTGTTAGTACGGCATAATACTAAAATTAATACTTTAGATTTAAACAGGCCTTGATACACGGTTTTGAAGACGGTAATACGGGCTCATTGGAAGAATTTTTGAAGTTGTTACCACCGATATATATATATATATATATATATATATATATATATATATATATATATATATATATATATATATATATATATATATATATATATATATACAGGGTGGCGCATTGAAAACGAAACAGACCGATTTGCGTCCAGAGAAATTTTTTTTTAAGAAACGCTGAAACACGTCAATTTTAATATTAAGGGGGACATATTTTGATATAAAAGTCAACTTTGTCACATCAACCCGTTAAGGTTGGTGATAACAACCCTTATATTTTAAATAGGGAATCTGGATCGAGTGTTACATCATTTGAAATCTCTTTCTTTTCTAAATTCAGTACACTATTTTTTTGGAAGTTTTATCAACTCGTTTAAAAATTATTCACAGTTGGAGTTGCAAGAACGTATTTCATTCATTGTGACAAGAAATGCACTAGTTTGCCAATTTTTCTTTATTTTAGTGAGTTTTTATTAAGAAAATTCACAAATAGAGAGGTTAGGTACGATGGTGAGACTTCCGGAAATTTTTTTCAAATTAACGCAGTTTTGGGTCCCTAGAACCCATATCCTACGACTATAAAATTGCGCGAACAAACATTAGTTAGCTAGCCTCAGTGGCCGAGGGGCAACCTGTTCAACACATACGCTGCTAACCCGCCGAAGGCCGGTGTTATCGGTCCTGGCTCTATTCTCGCGCGAATCATCTAACATCTTGTTTTGTTTCACTTTAATATTTGGTACAAACAATAGTCTCCAGATATCATACGTTTCTACCTAGTTCTCATTTTCTTTAAAACGCCTGGATAACTTTGTTACCTGCGAGTCTAAAATTATAATTTTCAGCAGACATTTTTTATTCGTGATAATAGTGAATTTTTTATAAAAAATTTCATTAACAGAGACTTTGATTTTTAAAAACAGTTTTTGTTGTTGGAGAAACCGATTTGATTAGGTTGACTAAAAAGAAATCATCCAGGCGATTAATAAGGAAAAATACCTGCCACGTTTATAATTTGACGGCTACTTTCCTTTTCTGTGTAACACACACACACATACACACACACACATATACATCTATTCTATGTAATAATATAAATCATACTGTTCAACAACGAACAAACTCAATTTTCTTGAAGCTAGAAAAGTAATTTTACTTACCACAGTTGTTGATATATATATATATATATATATATATATATATATATATATATATATATATATATATATATATATATATATGTTCGTTGTTAAACACTAAGATTTAAATAATTTTTGATAACAGAAAGATATTGATAGTAACATTTTCCAAAAAGTCTTAAAGTCAGCGCGTATTAGAATCTCTAAAACCGATCATCAAGGTTTGTTTAAATTTAAAGTATTAATTTTAATAATACGACATACTAGTAGTGTAAAATTCTTATGAAAATTCACCACTATAAAATTTACTATTTTAGAAATTCTCGACGGTTAAAATGTCAATTAGAAATTCCGCTTGCACAGTTGAAAGTTCTACCAGAGAAATAATGTGTCTCTTTTAGTGAATTTTCTTAAAAAAATTCACTAATGAGGAGATCTCGACTTTTGAATTTTGAAAAAATTTCTTCAAATGAGCGCTAATTAGGCCCCCCAGAATACATATCCGGGGTCAGTTTCAATTTTTATATGTTTATATATATATATATATATATTTATATATATATATATATATATATATATATATATATATATATATATTTATATATATATATATAGATATATATATATATATATATATATATATATATATATATATATATATATATATATATATATATATATATATATATATATATGTATCACACCGATAACTCAAAAAATAATGAGCCGATTTTACTTAAATTTGGTGAATAAATTCCTTTTGCAAATGGCTTGGATGAGTTCGTTAGCCAGGAAAATCTGCCCAGGTTTTCCCGGAAAATTTTGTGTTTTCTTTTGAAAAAAATTCATATCTCCGGAATTAACAAAGTAAGGGCAACCAAATTTAGTACGCGGGTTTAGATCCTTATAGGTAAGTTAGCTACCAAAATTTAGCTATGTAGGTCGAAAGACAAAAAAGTTATAGGCATTTAAAGAAAAATAAATTGGGGTTTTCCTCAAAACGTCAAAATTGCGATTTAAAACGTCAAAATCGGCAACATTTAGGCAAATAACTTGAATCTAATACGAGCTATGGAAAGAAAATATCTCAAAAAGAATGTTTCACAAACTCTGAAGTCTTAGTTTCAACCGTCATTCTCCTTCATTTTACTAAAATGTTTCCAGAAAAATCATTTCAAATAGACCCTTTCTCTGATGCTTGGCAGTAGCCTTAGCTATAGAGTTCATCGTTTAATGGTATATAATTTTTGTCGAATTTTCGTAAAAAATCAATAAAGCTCAATATATCCGTTATTATACAAGATATGAAAAAAATTGTATATATTAATTATAGGGGGTCTTGAGCTACATCTTAAAAAAATATTTCTACAATCACAGGCTGGCCCATAAGTCGTTGGTGATACAAATTTTCTTTTTTTTTTAATCAAACACGCCTTATGTTATTGCATTTTTGCATTTTCCATCGAAATATAATGCATGTTTGTAAGAAAATAAATTCTGGATGCAGCAAGTGCGTTATGGTAGCGAATTTTCATCAAATGCTTTATATTTGAATAGCCCAATTTGCTATTAATCTATAAGATTGACCAAGAAACGAGTTTTTCCGGGAACACTTTAAGTTTACTTTTGGAAATTTTTGTACATTTTCACACAATAAAGTTATTTTTATGAAACATGGCACATTGCTTTTACTATATAGGTTATACTGGTCACCAAAATTGATGCCTGCTTTCTTAAAAAGAAAACACACATATTTGCAATAAAAACATTTTTATGAAAATTCACTACCATAACGCACTTGCTGCGTCCCGAGTTTTTTTTTAATTGACAAGAACTCTGAAACACACTAGTTTCTTGAATTTTTTAACTCAAAAATAATTGGCTATATTCATATTAAAAATCTCTATAGAAAAAAATGAAGCTGGTGGTGATTATTACAAGAATTACATGCCAAAATAAAATATAAAATATGGATGGTTGAAATTTTGCAAAATCCGCTATTCTATCATCAAAGGAATAAATAGTTAATTTTTAAACTAATTCCCTTTAAATAACAGTATCTGTGTTAGTTCCCAAGAATCGCTGCTTGCTATCTCAGACGTATTCAAGGACGTCCATTGGAGAACTTCCAAGATACATTCATGAAATTATACGGAAACTCTTGGGTCTCTAACAGTTAAGGAAAGTCCAATAAATTTTTTATTATAACCACTTAGGGATATTGAATTCTGGAGGTATTAGGACGGTCCATGACAGAACGTTAGTTAAATGGTTCCATTTACTAGGTCCGACCGTTAAAAAGATTACTACTTCATTTCTCTGGATTTTGAGTGCACTTTTTACTTCTCTAGATATCCTGGTACTTTATGACATGTTTGTATAGCACTCTAATTTCATTTCACTACGAAAGGTCGTCAAACCAACGGTTCTATGTAACAATGTAAATCCTATTACGTCTAGTTTGTTGCAGCATCCAGAAAAAACATGAGAAACACTAAATCTTTGCAAAATAAATTGTATTCTCCGGATAATTGTGTTAAAAATATTACTTAAGGTTTTGCCAAGGAAACGGCAACAATTTCTATTTGGGTCCATAAACAGTAAACATTTTATACTTTCACGTTTTTGTAAGTTTATGTCCTAAAAAGAGCACACATATCTTGCTAGAAGTGAATTAAATGACTATGCCGGGAAACTATCTATTTTGCTCGTAAAAGGCAAATATAAAGTGTATGAAAAATATACTTTTATAGTTTCCATATATATATATATATATATATATATATATATATATATATATATATATATATATATATATATATATATATATATATATATAGGCTGGCCCATTGAAAACAAGTTGCCAGTTATAACTATCAGGAAAAGATTTTGTGGAAAAAAAACGTGAAATACGCCAAGTTTGCTTGTTAGGGGGACAGATTTTGCGCACAACTACAGCCAAAACTTTACCCTCCTAAACTGGGGTGTCATCCCTCAACTTTTTTCAAATAGGAATTGGGGTCAGGTGATAGCTCGTTTAAAAGAGCTTTTGATTACCTATATACTGCTTTCTTATTTCTGATTTTCGATCTATTCGTTTAGAAGATGTGGAGTGTTTTGCAATATCACTAATAAATTTCCCGAGAAATTAAAAAAATAAACCGTTTCACTTAAAAACTTAGCATAGCATTGATGTAAATGATACACTATTCAACCAACAAACCAACATACCAACGAATTAAACTTTAATTCAACAAACAGAGGTTTGGGTAAAATTGTCAAAATGGCATCTAAATATGTTTTTGGAAAAGAAAGCAGGCATTAAATTCGGTTACCAGGGTAACCTACCTATAGAAATAATGTACCATATGTCATTAAAATGACTTTTTTCTTTGAAAATGTACAAAAATTCTTGGAAAATAAACCTAAAATGTTAGCCAAAGAATTTCACCTTAGGTTGAATAGCAAATTAAGCTATTGAAATTTGAAGTATTTATTGAAAATTCGCTACTATAACGGACTTGCAGCGTCCCGATTTTATTTTCTGACAAACGTGCATCATATTTCGATGCAAAATGAAAAAATGCAATAATAGAAGGCGTGTTCGATTAAGAAAAAAGTTCGGGACCAGGCAAGTGCGTTATAATAGTGAATTTTTATTAAATGCTTCAAACTTGATTAACTTAATTTTCAATAAACTTGAAAAGTTTAATTTTGATGTGTAGTAAGGTCTTTCATAAGGCAACATATCCACCAAGTGTCATTAAAATAACTTTGTAATTTTCTAAGAAAAAAATTTTTGTCGAAAGAAAACTGAAAATTTGAAAAACTCAATTTTATATACACTTAGAAAGTTTAGTTTTGGTGTTTAGTAAGGTCTTTCTCAGGGAAATATATTCACTAAATTTCATTAAAATAGATTTGTAATTTTCAGAGAAAAAATTTTTTTTTCGAAAGTTAACTCAAAATTTTCGCCGAAAACTTGGTCAGATTTTCCTAGCTAACAAACTCATCCAATCCATTAATAAAATAAAGGCACTTGCCAAGTTTCATCGAAATCGGTTAATTATTTTTTGATTTATCTGTTGGATACTTATATATATATATATATATATATATATATATATATATATATATATATATATATATATATATATATATATATATATATAAACATATAAAAATTGAAACTGACCCCGGATATGGGTTCTAGGGATCCTAAATCGCACTCATTTGAAACAATTTTTGCAAAGTCTCACCATCGGTACCTCTCTATTAGTGATTTTTTAAAATAAAAACTCACTAAAAAGGAAATTTGTATCACCAACGACTTATTGGCCAGCCTGACCAGTTGTATACGTTAATTATAGGGTGTCTTGTGCTGCATGTTTATTTTTGCAACAGTAAAAATAAAGATGCAGCTCAAGACACCCTATAATTAACGTATACAACTTTTTCTCATAGCTTGTATAATAACGGATATATTGAGCTTTAAAGTAACATTAGCTAAAACTTATAGGCAATTAAACGATAAACTCTATAACTAAAACTAGCGCCAAAGCATCGGAGAAAGGATCCATTTGAAATTAATTTTCTGGAAATATTTTAGTAAAATAAAGGACAATGGGGGTTGAAGCTCAAACTTAAGGATTTCCAAGCACTCTTCTTGCTACAGTTTCTCTGCATAACTCGTATGAATTTCAAGATCTTTGCCCAAATATTGCGAATTGTGACGTTTCCAATAACAACTTTGGCGTTTTGAGAAGAAAATCCCAATTTTTGTTAAGAAAATTCACTAAAAATAGTATATGTCCTTAAAGTATTGTTGTCAGAAAGTCATTATGTCTTAGAATATGTCTAGCAAATTGTAAATTTTGCTTTTTAATATCTTTTGGTAAGCATCTTACTCAATATTTTTTACAAAAATAGTGGTCCGGTGAAGTTTATTGGTACACATGATCACGATACTTACAATAGGAACGTATGTGCCAAGTTTATTAAAAATTAATTAACCGTTTCGGCCTTTTTTTACGAAAGTTCATTAAAATATAAATGTTATTAGAATCGTTTAACAAATCATCCTCGTTTCGACACTACATTATGCAAATATAATGTTCAGAATTGCAACGTATTTGGTTGGAAACACAGCCTTTATTTTTGGCGAATTTTCTTTAAGAAAAATTCGCTCTTAGAGAGGTCACAATGAAAAGCTTTTGAAACAATTTCTTCAGATGAGCACGAATTTAGGTCCCTAGAACCTAAAACCAAGATCCGTTAAAATTTTTATATGTTTATATATATATATATATATATATATATATATATATATATATATATATATATATATATATATATATATATATATATATATATATATATGCATGTGTCCGAGCAATAACTCAAAAAATACTAAACTGATTTCAATCAAACTTGTCAAAAATCGTTTATGGGCGAAAACCGAGGTTGAGTTCGTTAATCAGACTTAAGGCTCAAGTTTTTCCGGTGGAAGATCAAAAAAACTTTTTGAGAAAGCTATATTATTTAAATTATTAAAGTGATTGGAATGAATTTTTTCAAATATATAGAGCATTCAAAGATCTTCGCATATATTTATTTTGAGGCGTTTTTCTCAACACAAATTTAAGTTATCCTGAATTAAAGAAATTTCAAAGCTACGGCACGCTCCTAAAATTTTATTAAGGTGTGGTGTAATGTGTGTGGGAGAAGTTGACATAACGAATGTCTTAGTTTGTTTTCTTTGAATATTGGAAAGCTACAAAATCCGTTTAATGAATTGAAACAGTTGGCAGTTTCAAAATTTTATTGCACAAAGTTGGAAAGTTTCCGTCGTTAGGAAAATTAACGGTATAATTTACTTCTAGAATTTATTTGCTATTAAAAATAGTAAAATTGGCAGCTAATGAGTTTAAGCCTGATTTTAAGTTGCGATACAAACAATATAAAATAAAGACCTTGTAAGTTGAGTAAAACTTTTACAATTATTACATTTTTTGCGAATTTAGTCTAGGCAGATTTATCTATAGATTTGGTATTCTGAAATGACCAACAACACAATGCTTGGTCACCTGGCCAGAAATTAAATTTTTATTGGTTTGTTCTGTTATTTGCATTCATATAGCGTGGTTTATGTAGCGTCATATGTCATATGAATTTATTTTTATTTTAGGTTAATGAGAGAATATGTTGTTCTTCGATTAATAATTTTAGTTTATATGAAGAGCTTGTGAATTAAATCATTCCTTTCTTTGATCATATTGCGAAGTGAGTGAGTTGTCCAAGATCCTAACCTTTAAAATAAGTTATGTTAAATGCTTTTACATAGAAACAGTACGTAAGTAACCAGGACTGTTAAAAATTGTGTAAATATTGCAACATTTGAAAATAATTTATTTCTTTCTTTAAAACTGAAACTTAAAAATTAATAAATAATATATAAACCTTGGATAAATAATCATTTAAGCGAACAGCTATAGAACGTTGGAAAAACCGATTCTTGTTATCATCTGTAACAGATTAGACAAACTAGAAAACACAACCCACCCTACAATAAACACACAATTTGGTTTTAGAAGAAAGCATAGTACAATCCAACAGGTAGCCCAAATAGTCAACGATATATGCGTTAACTTTAATAAAGACAAGTCCACAGTTATGGAGACACTAGACATTGAAAAGGCGTTTGACACAGTATGGCACTACGGTCTATTATACAAACTCATTAATGCCAATTATCCCAAATATTTAATTGTTTTATTACATTCTTATCTAAAAGAAAGAACGTTTAGAGTTAGAGTAAATAATACGCTATCAAGTGCCAGATTTATAAATGCAGGTATACCTCAGGGATCCATAATCGGCCCAAAATTATTTAATATTTTCCTAAATGATATCCCACATTTCAAAAATACAGAAATTGTGCTATTTGCCGATGATACAGCTATCTATGCGCACTCCTTTAGCCCAATAGTAGCCGCGAAACAAATCCAAATCCACCTCGACATCCTGTCTAAGTATTTCCAAGACTGGAAAATCAAAATTAATTCAAATAAATCAGAGGCAATAATATTTAGTAAAAAATACAAAAATAACAAAATTTTTCAACCCATAAAACTAAACACAGAACCAGTAAAATTGAGCAAAACTATCAAATATCTAGGAATCTATCTAGATGAAAAGTTAACCTACAAAAACCACATAGACAAAGTAATCGAAAAAGGTTATGTAGCCATGAAAATATTATATCCAATAATTAATAGAAAGAGCAAGGTCTCGGTTAAGAATAAAATTAGCATATATAAAACAATAATAAGACCATTACTAATCTATGCTGCACCCATTTGGTGGGGAGCTGCAAACACCTATATTAGAAGACTGCAAATCTACCAAAATAAGTGCCTGCGATTAATCTTAAATAAAAACAGATACACACGAATAAGTGAATTACACAACCTAGCCAACATGCCATTTATCCATAATAAAATTGAAAAGTTAGCCGAAAATTTCTACTCCACACAGCTAGATCATAACATAACCTTGAAAAACATATCAAAATACAAAAATAGTAACCTAGGATTCCTAAAACACAAACTCCCTTACCAAGGATTATCATTTTTCAACACTTAGCTATAACTCTGACACTTGTTATCGCTGCAACATATATGTAAATACCGTCTAAGTTGTTAGAATAGAAATAGATCTTAAGAATATAAATAGCCATAGGTTTAAGACACGTTATATACGTCTTAGCACTTTAACACAGTGACTAGACAAATTACCATGAAAACACCATTATGGAACAGTTTAACTTAACGCAATCGAAAGCGAGGTTTTTTTTATAGTAGCTTTTTCCCTGTAAAATAGTCATAAAAAATGTATACGTAGTATGTAAACCTTATTTAAATAAGAAACTTACCTAATAAGAAAACCTTAGTAGTTAAGCCAAACAACATTGTAATAGTTTTATAGCTGGAACATTGTAAAATATTCAATTTTGATCTTGTATATATTTTTGTATACAAATGTTTATTAGATAATAAAGCTTGTTGATTGATTGATTGATTCTTGTGCGATCACCGAAGTTAAGCAACCTCGGGCGCGGTCAGTGTCTGACCGCCTGGTAACACCGCGTGCTGTTGCCTTTTTTTAGGTAGGGGCATTTCTGTTTTCTTCTTATTAGCGAATTTTTATTTAAAAAAATTAGGCTTTTTTCAATTTAAAAAAAATCTCCAATAGAGAGGTATCGATGGTGAGACTGCAAAAATAAAAAATAAAAACGATTTTTTTTTACCAAAACAATTAGCAATTTATTTTGATGAAATTTGGTTGGTATGTTGCCCTCATAAATACCTTACTCAACTTTCTAGGTTTATAGAGAATTGAGTAATACAAATTTGAACCAGTTAATGAAAATTCGATACCATAACGCACTTGCTGCGCTCAGACTTTTTGTCCATGTATGCGTCCTTAAAAATTCTTCAGAATATGTTTAACAAATTTTACCTCTTCCAGCCGACGTCTTTTAGTTATCACATTTCTTATCTCCTAGTTTCTCACACACATTTATTCGTCTTTTAAAATCTTTGATTCCCTTCATGTTCTTCTTCTTAAGAGTGCAGCTTTCCGCCCCACACATAGCGTTTCACACATATGTCAAAAACCATTGATAACTAGAAGACCTAAGACCCACCTGTGCTTATTTTATTTAACTTTATAATACACAATGATGTTGCTTTGCGGCATTTGGAAAATTCAGTTAATTTTATTTCGGTGAAACTTGAATTGCATATATTTAACTGAAATGAATTTTGAAACATTGAATCTTGATGGCCAAATATGAGTTAATTTTTGTAAAATAATATTGACGAGTTTTAAATATATAGTATTTTATAGAAGATATATATATATATATATATATATATATATATATATATATATATATATATATATATATATATATATATATATATAAAATAAAATATTTCAGTTTTCAATAGAAGAACTGGACTTTCAAAATCGGCCAACAAACTTAGCATTTGGAAACAAATTTCCAGCGTAACGAAAACAGTCTTAAGGTGGCGCAGATCTCACGCAAACCATAAAATAAACATAACATAAAATCTAAAACTGACGTCGAATATGGGTTCAAAAACCCTGATTCGCGCCCGTTTTAAGAAAATTTTTGAAAATTCGTTACCTCTTTATAAGCTAACGTTTCTTTGTCGAAATTGATTAAAAATCGCTAAAAGGCAGTTTCTAGATTAATATGTTATTAGGACGCGCTTGATGCATCCGGATTTTTAGCAAAAATCGTTGGGCACACATTCAGCAAAGAAGGATAAAACGAATACATTATTAGTAAAAATAAGCCTTTTTTTGTTAAAACAATTCCACAAATAAATACAATATTCTTGTGGTTAATTAGAAATACGTTAATTCACGTAATAGGCTGATTTAAAATTTTAGTTTATCCCTTTATAAACAGAAGAGTACATAAATATTTTTGCCGCAAATTTATCTTATCCTATGAGTTTTCCTTCGTTGTTTTGTATCCATCCTTCGGGTTCCGTCGATTAATCTAACATTTTGTGCGAAACATGTCTGAATGTTTGAGCCAATACTAAATCCTAAGCCGGATCGGTTCCCGCTACAAGTAATTATATTAATTTAGTGGACAAGAAAGGGAGACATTGGATAGGATTATCTTTTTCTAGCTTGTTTGTCAATTATTATCCAGATTGGATCTTATTCGTAACTCTGTACGATTAATTACGTTTACAATTAGATTAGCGTCTGCCATATGCGTCTATTCACAGAGCTTCTAACCAAATTAATCCCTACAAATACGTCCTCTGTCGAGTTTAACCAGATCGTCTTAAGTTTTGTGGTGACGAGAAGATACTTCAATGTTTTAGCCAGTTGTGTACACTTGTTTGAAAAATTATGAAAACGTTTTTTATTTATAATTAAAACAAATTATTACTTTAAGTCAAAAGGTAACATTTAGAGCTTGGCGCTTTGCAATAGTATCTACCATTGGAGCCTATTTTGGGTGAATTTTTGTAGAAAAAAATTCATTAATGAGGAGATTGCGACTTTTGAATTTTGAAAATAGAACACATATCCAAGGTCAGTTTTAATTCGTATATATATATATATATATATATATATATATATATATATATATATATATATATATATATATATATATATATATATATATATATAAACGTGTGTGTGCATGTGTGTCTGTGTGTGTCACACCGATAACTCAAAAAATAACGGGCCGATTTTGATCAAATTTGGTACATATCTTTCATTTGCAAGTGGCTTGGACAAGTTTGTTAGTCAGGAAAATCGACAGAGGCTTTCCCGGATAATTTTGTGTTTTATCTCGAAAAAAATATATATATTTCCAGAAATAACAAACTAAGGGAAGCCAAATTTGTTACGCCGGTTTTCGGCATAAAGTTTATCCTACGTACCAAAATTCAGATCTCTATGTTAAAAGACAAAAAGTTATAGGTAAATTAATTTTTAACTAATTAAATCTGATTAAAAACTTAAAACATCAATTGATAATTATGGTAGGAGTACGAACGAGAGTGAAAAATACGACACGAAATTACTAAAAAACTCCTAGATCTGTGTCTAAGTCGTCATTTTCCTCCATTTCGTTAAAATGTGAACAAAAAGTAATTGTAAATAAAAATTGTTTGGTATAAATAGGAAAGACGTTAAACAATTAACATACTACCGGATATACTTGCTAGTACATATATCTATCGACCGTGGTCGAGTGGGCTGAGGCGATTACATCAGACAATCGAGTTCTATATGACGAGTTATAATCATAGTTAATGACTTTACTTTTTAACAATTTTTTTAGTCCCATTTCTTTTTACCGTTATCTGATCAGATTGTTGTTATTCTGATGATTTTTTAGCTAGTTTTTGTACAAAGATAATTTAAAAAAAGGAGATGAAAACTTTTGAGACTTAATTCAATTTGAATAGCATATTTGGTTGTTTGTTCTTGCCCTTTAGTGCCCTTAGTGAAACCGTTCCATATTTAATACAGTCGTAGACTTTTCCCGTGGCTTCATAAATGCTTGTTTTAGTCAATTTTCTTTCAAAAAATCACTAATGAGGAGATCCCTACTTTTGAATTTTAAAAAAATTTCTTAAAATGAGCGCGAACTATGCTCCCTAGAACCCATATACAGTGTCAGTTTAAATTTATATATATATATATATATATATATATATATATATATATATATATATATATATATATATATATATATATATATATATATATATATATATATATATATCTGTCTGTGTGTGTGTGTGTGTGTGTGTGTGTGTGTGTGTGTGTGTGTGTGTGTGTGTGTGTGTGTGTGTGTGTGTGTGTGTGTGTGTGTGTCACACCGATAACTCAAAAAATAATGGTCCGATGTTGATCAAATTTGCTAAGTATCTTTTTTTTTTGTAAGTGGCTTGGATATGTTTGCTAGCTAGGAAAATTGGACCAGGGTTTCCTGAACTATTTTGTGTTTTCCTTCGGAAAAAAATTATATCTCCGGAAATAACAAAGTAAAGGCAACCAGATTTGGTAAACGTGTTTGTATAATAAAGGGTAAACCATATACCAAAATTTAGGCCAGTAAGTTTAATAAAAAAAGTAATAGACATTTAAAGAAAAAATAATTGAGGTTTTCCTCAAAATGCCAAATTCTCGATTTCAAACGTCAAAATTGGCAACATTTAGACAAAAACCCAAAAGAAATACCGATTATGTAAAGAGTGTTCGGCAAACCCTTAAGTTTCAGCTTCGACCATCATTGCCCTTCATTTTACTAAAATATTTCTAGAAAATTGATTTGTAATAGTCCCTTTCTCTGATACTTTGGCAGTAAATTTAGTTAAGTTTATGGTTTAACGGCCTGAATTTTTTTTTTCTAATTTTCGTAGAAAAAATTCGTTAATGAGGAGACCGCGACTTGTAAGTTCTACAAAGATTTCTTCAAATGAGCGCAAACTAGGCCCTCTAGAATCCATCTCCTGGTTTACTTTCAGTTTATATGTGTTTACATATATACAGGGAGACGTATTTCTACGGTAAAGCCCAATATAATTGTGATTATGCAAGATACGAGAAAACATTGTATACGTTACAAGGTGTCTTTAGCTGCATCTTATAAAATTATTTTGACAATCACAGGCTGGCCCACAAGTCTTTGGTGATACGTACAATTTTTTTTTTGGAACATTCCTTATTGAATTTTATCATTTTTCATTGAAATATGATGCATGTTTGTAAAAAAGTCGAGACGCTGTAAGTGCGTTTTGGTAGCGAATTTTCATTAATAGTTCCAAAATTCAATAACTCAATTTGCTTATTAACCCAAGCTTCGTCGGCTAGGAAACGAGTTTTTTCGGAAAGATTTTAAGTGTATTTTTGGAAAATTTCTGTACATTTTCAAACAATAAGTTATTTTGATAAAATATGATACATTGTTTCTACTATAAAGGACATACCGGTGACCAAATTGATGCCTGCTGGCATTAAAGAGACATATTTTCTATTAAAAACATTTTTATGAAAATTCACTTCCATAACGCACTTGCTGCGTCCACACTTTTTCAATTCGTTGTTTTTCCGCTTTGGTAGTTCCTTTATTTAACAATGAAACCAATACGGGTTATATAAAGAACATGTTGCAAGAAGTATTTTATAAGAAGCCTTAAGTTTCAGCTTCAAGCGTCATTGTCTTTCAGTTTTCTAAAATTTTGCAGCAAATTTATTTCAAATAGGCCCTCTTTAATATTTTGGCAGTAGTTCGAGTTTATGGTTTAATCGTCTTTAATTTTTAATGAATTTTCGTCGCAAAAATTTGCCATTGAGCAGACCACGACTCTTAAATATTGAAAAGATTTTTTCAAATAAGCGCGGACTAGGTTTCTTAAAACTCTTATCCAGGGCTAGTTCTAGTTTTTATGCGTTTACTTATATACAGGCTAGCGTATTTCTACGGTAAAGCTCAATACATCCGTTATTATACATGATAGGTGAAAACATTGTATACGTTAATTATAGGGAGTCTTGAGTTGCATCTAATAAAGTTATTTTGACAATGACAGGCTGGGTCATAAGCCTTTGGTTGATTATTGCGTTTTTGCTTTTTACATCGAACCATAATGCGTTTTTGTGGAGCAAAAATCGATAGTGTTTTTTGTTTTCGAGTTATTTCAATTGTTCTGAAACTTTTCATAGTTTTTGGCACATATCGAAAGTTATGGTACGGCGATTCATGAAAATGGCTCATTCTGATAGGTTTTCGTTTATGTTATTTGTCGAAAAAATATCGGCATGCCTTATACAGGTGCTCTCAAATGGTGACTGAATGTAAAAAAAAATTCAAACTGCCGTAATTTGAATTTTATGTATTCTTTCAGCAAATGTTTGTCTAGAAAATATTTAGTAAATTTTCGCATAAATTTCTCTGTGTTGCCCTAGAAATAATTTTTGAAATATTTTGTGAAATTTTGGTAGTTAATAATAAATGTTTACCTAATAAGTTATTGCAAAATAGTGATTTGCGATTTTCATGAAAAAAATTGTTTGCAAATTTTCATGCAAAAACGTATTTTGTAAGTTTCGTCGAAAGTGTTTTGTGGATCATTATATCTTGATAGATAAGTAAGTAGCTTGAAGATGTTTGTTGGGTAGGGAAATCGGATCAGTTTGTTCCGGAAAATTTTAAGTTTATTTCTGGAATATTTTTCTACTTTTTCAAACAATAAAGTTATTTTGATAAAATATACTACATTGTTTTTACTAAATGGGCTACACTGGTAACCAAATTTGATGCCTGCTACCATCAAAAAAGACATTTTTAGGAAAATTCACGACGCACTTGCTGTGTCCAGATTTTTTGTAAATGCATTAGTCAGAATATTTTTCAATTTGACAATCAATTTTTCGAACAAATTGAGGACACAGCAACATCCTTTGCCCATTCACTGCAGACCCTTTTGTGAATAGATTTGAGCAGACCTAACAAATTAAAATGACAATTTTCCTGCAGTATGGTTTCGTTATGTGGAAAATATTTTTGCAGTGATTCAGAAAAATTACCTTCTCTTACTGTACCTGTCATCAAAAGTAGAGACACTTTGGACTCTGACATCCACAGAAAGCAAACAAACACCTAAGTTACATTTCGAGTCACACACTAATAAAGCTAGTTTGAATTTTCTGGTGCGTAGATTTTACCTGGAATAAATATAGATACAAGAAAGAACCAGAATACATTAAGGATGATTCTAAGTCTGCTTAGTGAAAAAATTGGTCAATGAATATAAAGCAAAGAAAATGTTAGCGGAATCTAGGATATTTAGAAAACAGAAAACAGACAGAAAAACTGTCTGCTTACTAAGTGAACCGCGGGTCACGACACGTTTTTAATTGCATTTTTAGAAGAGTTTACAAGTAACATTTTCTACAAATGATACATTGAACAACTTGACAGGTAACCCAAACGATAAAGATAAAACCAGTAAAATATGAAACAGGGTGCAAGGATTTTGAACTAAAATATGTTGGACAAACTAAAAGATCTATTGAAGCTAGATCTAAGGATCATCCAGGGCAGCTGACATATGACACTATTGAGAAAACGTGTATTCCTTAACATATTTGGAATATTAATCACCATGCTGATAAAGAAAAATCTCAAGCTAATCAAAAGTGTCAGGCAATCAGGATAATTAGATGCATATGAAAGTATATATATATATATATATATATATATATATATATATATATATATATATATATATATATATATATATATATATATATATATATATATATATATATATATATATATATATATATATATATATATTGTGAACACTTTATTTGTTTGCTGTGCTTTTTGTGTTTTTTTATTTATTTACGTGAACTTTCTTGGTTCATTATTAGCATGCTACTACAGTACTGATGATGAGCCAGGAGTGTTCGAAACTGCAGTCCACGTAAACAAATAAAAAATCACAAAAAGTCCAGCAAACACATAAAGCGTATATTTAAAAGTGACTACAGTGTAGAGAAACATTCCAAAAGATATAAAAGCCACACAAGGTAATAACGCACAAAATACAAATGACACATTGAAAAATTTGCTAAGTAACCCAAACGATAAAAATAAAACCATTAAAATATGAAACAGGGTGTAAAGATTTTGAACTAAAATATGCTGGACCAATTAAAAGATCTATTGAAACTAGATCTAAGGAACATCCAGGGTGGATGAGATTTAACACTATTGAGAAAGCATATATTCCTCAACATCTTTGGGATAATAATCACAATGTAGATAAAGAAAAATCTCAAGATAATCACAAGTATCAGGCAATCGGGATAATAAGATGCATTAGAAAAACATATGTATATATATATATATATATATATATATATATATATATATATATATATATATATATATATATATATATATATATATATATATATATATATATATATATATATATATATATATATATATATATATATATATATATATATATATATATATATATATATATATATATGTCCGGGCGAGAACTCAAAAATATTCAACTGATTTGATCGAAACTTGCCATATATCTTCATTTCGTTAAGACCGCGGACGAGTTCGTAAATTGGCTATAAGGGTGATTTTTTTACCCAAAATTATAAAAACTATTTACATATCTATTCTTAGAAATGTAATTGAATTTAACAAATTTGCTAAGAATCGAATGGCCTGTTCTGTGTAGTTAGTTGTTCCACTATTAGCTTTATAACCAGTCTCTATTTCTTAGAAAAAATACTTAATGGTGTCACGCGGGCTTTTCAAAATCGGGTAATAAAATTTCAATTACAGATACTTTCAACTCAACAGTGAATGTTTGTCTTCTGCTTGCCACCTAATATATAGTAGTAGTAGTAGCAGTGGTGGGGAGGCCAACGCCAAGCAAGTAGGCCACAATGGGCCCTTTTTGCCAACCCCAGCAACCCAGAAATCATGCTCTACTATTCCTCGGTTCCGTTGCCAAACCTCCTCGACCTCGAAATGAAAGCCGTGACGGTCTTCAATTGGACGGTACTTACCTGGTTCCTCTGCAGAGTCTCCGATCCGAAGCATTCTGCTTGAAGACCTCCAAAAGCCTCGCATTCACACAGGTAGTGGTGGGCCGTTTCTTCATCCCCGCCGCATTCCTGGAAAATGAGATCCCTCTCTACCCCTATCAATGTGAGGTGTCTTCTAAGGGCGCAGCGGCCTGTCAGCACCCTAAGGATGCGGCGAAGCGTAGGTCGACTCCTACCGAGTAGCCAGACAGCTTTATCTATGTCCGGCTTCTCCACAAAGTCCCACGCCTGCCTACAGCCACCAACAGACCCCCAGTGCCCCTCCATTGCTTCCTCTGTCCACCTGTCTAAGGCGACAGAGACCGTTTTTCTGCTTATGCCTATCGCAGGCTCCGGGCCACAGAACAGCCGCCGGGAACCAAGCCTAGTGAGATTATTTGCCACCTCATTCCCCGCTACGCCACAGTGTTCCGGAACCCACACCAGTTGCACCTCTTTTGTCCTGGCTAGTCCATTGAGGGCGTCAGCACACTCGTGAACCAGTGTTGACCTGGCTGAGCAAATTTACACACATTTCTCTGGGCTCCTCTTCACATCCTGTCTATTGGCCACATACAGGAGAGCGTACACCTTTGTTTCGAATGCTGGTATATGCGCCAAGAGCATAACTCTCGCGCACCCCCAGGGCTTCGATGTATATTCCCGCCCCGAAGGATTGTTGATCCTCCAGCCGCGATCCGTAGGTGAAACAGTCCAGGCTTCCGGGCTGGAATGCAACCTCATTTTTCCTCCACTGATTCCTACTAAGGATCGTGAGGGTATATGGCCTCGTCAACCTAATATCGTCCTCGGCATCCCGTACCTTGATGGCGGAAATCGGAATTTCCTTTTCCACCTCCTTGGCAACTCTTGCAAGCCCTATTACTGCTCCCTCTCCGCACCAGTTTCCAGAGTCTTGCATTTGAGATGTGACGACATAGCCTCCCCCCTGATACAGATGGGAAGCGGTGGAAGCATCAGCAAGACCTCTAGCGCGGCTGAGGGTGTCGTCCTCATAGCGCCTGTGATACCCAGGATTGCCAGCCTTTGGAGTTTGGCCAGCTTCCTGCTGGTAGTTTGGTTCACACCACACCACCAGACCAACCCCCATAGAGGATTCTCGGCCTGACGATCGCAGTGTAAATCCAGTGAAGGATCCGAGGATTAAGTCCCCAGGTCCTCCCTAATATATAAGTACTAGCTCCAGTTTTTATTCACCAAGTTAATTCATCTCTCAGATGACGCTTACTTTGTTAGCGAAAAAATAGTCTGGTCTGAACTTTTTTCATGGTTAACTGGGTTCTTCAGAGTGCACTTAGAAGTGCTGCATGTTTTGTTTTATATCTATTGTAAAAGCAGTCAAACAAATGTTGTTAAATTAGAAAACGTATTCAGTTATATTTATTTTATAGAAACAAACCATTGTCCTAAATACCCAGCTAAACAATTTTCAAAGAGAATCAGCTGCGGTTGAAGCAAGTTTTAGAATGCTAGATCGAATAACACCGCAGTGGAAGCGGGAGATATTTATTACAAGGAACAGTGTTGGTGCGTCGGGGTATGCAGATAGAATACATTTGCCTGAGGTAAGGAGAATCGCGAGCGGTTCTGAATCAAGTCAGATAGTCTATTGTTGAAGACCAGTGAAATAGAGGCTGGGATGCCGGACATGAAAATAAAATTTATCTTCTATCTTGTGCATTTACCAGATTCTACAGCCTACAGTGCTCCTGAGAAGTATTTCATGAAAACGTTTTTGTTTTTCAGTCAATAGGAAAGTGTGAAAAAACAACAGAATTATGCGCTAGATAGAAAGTTATCTTGTTGATTAAATATTGTCTTTTTTAGACTAATAAGCCGATATATTTACAAGAATAATATGATTTGTCTGTTTACTTATTTACACTGGTAAAAACAGTTTAATTGTATATATTGTAGAATTGTATATAGCTTGTATATAGTGTGAATTGTATAATTGTGGAAAAGGAAAGAAAATATATGATACCTATAACAAAAAAAAAAGAAAAAAAAAAGAAAAACAATAAAAAAAAAATAATAAAAAAATATAAATAAATAAAAAAAGGAAAAAAAGGAAAAAAAGGTGTAAAATAGGTATAACATAAAGTATAAGTAAATACTAGAATTGTAAGTATAGGTCTAGATGACTGAAATTTGTGTGATATGGCAATTCTGCATAAAAGTGCAATCTTCCCACTTAAATTGGAAATTCTAAGTAACTAAAAAAGTCTGTGGCCAATGAGACTACAAGCTCAAGGCCAAACCACTCTTCACACACACACACACACACTATTTTACACAACATAAACATCCGTCACTTATCATATCTAAGTTCCAACTACCCTTCTTCACTGACACAGGGTTGTCAAATCCAAAGATTCTTAATTAGCAGCTGTCGCTAACTTGATATTATATATATATATATATATATATATATATATATATATATATATATATATATATATATATATATATATATATATATATATATATATATATTAGAGTTGTGAGAACCTATGTTTGATCGAACCGAACTATGAACGAACCCAAGCAAATTTGTTGCCACGAACTTTGATGTCTAAAGTCGGACGTCGAACTTCTTAGAAATTCAAAATCGAATATCCAACTACCAAAAATTCTTCAGTGTTCATATATCATTTCTTTAAATACAAAATTTAGGAATATTGTAACATACAATATTTTATGTGTAAAAGATTCCCATTCTTTTTACAAAAAGGAACGGCTCGACAAAATTTGCGGGCTGATTGGGTGAAAATGCCTTCTGGTGCTACTAGTTGGAGATAGGTCAACGTTAAATCAAAAAAAGTCTGGACGCAACAAGTGCGTTATGGTAGTGAATTTTCATAGAAATGATCTGGCACGAAATACTTTTTTCATTTAATCTAGTTTCCTTTTAATATCGTAAACTTGTGTATCAAATTTGGTTACCATGGCTTTTTTTAAGGGTAAGTTTAATAGTGTGGATCTAAGTACCAAATTTAGTTGCGATAGCTTTCTTACTTTCGGAGAAAAAAATTTTCAGAAAGAAAACCCAAAATTTTCCAGGAAAAACTGGTACGATTTTCCTGGCTAACAAACTTGTTCAAGCCACTTGCAAAAGGAAGATACCTACTAAATTTTATCAAAATCGGTCCATTATTTTTTGAGCTATCGGTGTGATTAGGTTTTGCCCCAAGATTCTGTTAGCATCACCTTACTCGACTTATTTAGGGGCACACCTTGATTTTACGGATATCATTATCGCAGCCCAAGAACGTTCTTTGATTGTGTGTGAGCAATAGTAAATCTGTAACTAAAGCTTAACTTTTTTTAGAACTGAATATTTTTGATGCCGGAAGTATCTGAAAATTATTATCGCGTAAAAAATTTAATACCAAAAGTTTAAATCTGTAGTTACGGGTATTTTATCTCTTTGCCAACAACTAAGTTATATATCAAGTCCTTGGTTTTATTCCTTTCATAATAAACTCTTAAGCCAGTACACCATAAGAGAACAGCACGTTTGTATTGCTAAAACTATCGGTTTAAACACAGCAGCGAGCTTGAACTGCTGTCTCAGGCTATGATTAGCCCTGGATTTTAGCAGATTCACAACATGCATTTGTCAGTAACGTTAATCCAGTCGGTACATGACAATTGTTTCTTATGTACTCATTGAAATGTAATCGAATCTAAACCCCGCACAAGGGTATAGATTTTCTCAAGATGTAGTAAAACGCTTACGCTAGTTTAGAGGCATTGAAGCTACTACGTTCCTTCTCTGTTTACGACAAACAGTGGATTTGTCTGTTGTAGATGAAATAAGAACCCACCGTTTGCTTGAATATTGATGCAATTTGATGTGGATAACAGTGAAATAACAAAAGCTATTTAAACACCAAATAAGTGAAACACTAGGCTAAGTAACGAAATTATAAAAGATTTAGTAACAGTAAATTTAACTAACATAATAGAACCTCGGTGGTTCAGGGGTAAGAACGTGCGCCTCTGAATCGAAGGGTACTGGGTTCGATCCTTTCACTTTTTCAGTACAAACTGTAATATTAACATCAACCGAGGTTCTGGCATTGTATTTGAGCAAGTTGAATGTCTGCACGTTCCGCCCTTCGGGGGGGTGGGGGGGGGGTGGGGGGATCGTAAAGCCGTCGGTCCCATGTCCATACGATTTTGGGCACGTTAAAGGTCCTTCCCCTTCTTACAGAAAGGCGGGGGTTTGGCAAAATTTCCAGGATAGTGAGGTGAAATTGCTCCCTGGCGTCGGTGATTGGCCATAGTCGTGGAAATAGGCCGACGTTAAAGAAACAAAACATACACACACACACACAACTAACATAATACACCATATAGGTACACAAACAGATGTAAACCATGTGTAAATTAGCATTTAGACTTCCCTGGGCGCCTGCGCTTTGCAAATAAGTAATAAGAAATATTTTAATTTAATACAACTTACCTATACTAATTATGGCATGTTTTCTGAGATATATGGTATATTGTGGGTATTTATAGCAAGAAGGTTTACAGAATCAGATCATTTCAAGATGTCGCTTATTTGGTGACAGTAATTCAAGAATGTTTATAAAATATTGTTGCTCAGTTTCCAAGAAACACTGTCAACGACCTTTAGAGGTGAACCGTTGCTTGCATTGGTCACAATGGCAGACATATCGAAATGTAATAATTATTTAATGCTGCCTACCAATTTATTTGTTATGTTAAGTATTTAACTATTGGTCCACGAAAACTTTAAATGAAATTATTTTGGCAACAGGTGGAGGTATATTAATTATTAATTGGCAGGTAAATTTGAGAGTCGTGGGTTATTGCTTTGTTAAAATAAAATGCCTTTGGGTGCTATAATAAAAATAAAAGTCTGGACCCAGCAAGTGCCTTATGGAAGTGAATTTTCAGGAAAATGTTTTTAATAGCAATAATGTATTTTTATTAAAGAAAGCAAGCATTAAATTCAGTTACCAGTATAACCTATCTAGTAGAAAGAATGTACCATATTTCATCAAAATGACTTTATTGTTTGAAAATGTACAAAAATGTTACGAAAACAATAAACCTAAAATGTTGCCGAAATAACTGTTTTTTCGGCCAATGAACCTTAGGTTGAATAGTCAAATTTTGCGGTACCTATTCCACCTGGCACTGTGGGACTCCCTTTCCCTCCAGGTCAGGACTACCCACTAAACACCCCCTTCCTCTTCGTGGCTGTGCAGCGGAATCACCTCTCGGTATTGCTTCACTACACCCCACTCTCAGCTTTGTCTAATTTCTGTCTACTTCTTTTTTGTGTTTCATTATGCCTGTCATCACCTTTTTCACTACTTTTTCTTTCGTTCTCCAACATATTTTGAAGGATGTTTCCCGTTGTCAAGGTTTCTCCGATTTTTGTTCTGCCTTGACTCAAATAGCGTCCCATTGGTTACACACCAACACTGTGTGCTCTGACGTATCGATTTCGTTGCAGTATTCGCAGCGGCTTGTCTCGGTTATCCCAAACCTGAAGAGGTATGCACCAAAGCGCCCATTGCCAGTTAAAAATTAAGTTAGGTGGTAACTCAGCACTCCGTGTTTGCGATAGACACATGGTGTCAGTTCTGGTATCAGATGTTTTGTCCATTGTGTAACATCCGCTTCGCGAGCCCATTCTTCCTGCCATCTATTGATTTCGACTTCTGTCTTTTTCCCTCTTCTTATTTCTTCCCTTTTCGTATGTGTGTTCTGCCATTAGGTGTATGGGTATGACTCCGGCGATAACCTGTATCGCCTTTGTCGACACCTTTCTATAGGCGCTAGCAATTCTTAGAGCTACTTTCCTTTGGACACTTTCCAAAACTTTTTTGTATTTGGACATTTGTATCCATTCCTTCCACGCAGGCGCTCCATAGAGTATAATGGAATTGATTACCCCACTTAAAATTTTCCTCTTTTCAGACTTTGGTCCTCCCATGTTAGGCATCAATCTTGACAGTGCCGACGCCATTTTCTTAGCTCTCTTTTCCACGCTCTTAATATGCGAACCCATGCTCATGTTGTGTCCCAGTTGGATGCCAAGGTATCTTAGATTCGGCTTGGAGGTTATCTTTAGGTCCTGTCACCGTGAAAGATCTGACAGCTCTTTTGCCAGCCAGCACCAAAGCTTCAGTTTTGTGGGGGGATAGTTGTAGGCCCTTCTTCTTCATCCAGATGCTAACCCACCCAACGAGCCATGTCGGCATATCCAATTATGTCGCAGCTGTCTGGTGTTGGGAGTGTCAGCAGCTCATCATAGTAGAGGTTCAACAGGGTGTGTCCGAGTACCGAACCGTGCGGGACTCCGCTAGTTACCCTGGTTTTTGTGCACGTGCCGACTAATATCCTCCTCTCCAGGTAGCTGCAGATAATCCTTATGAGGTAAGGTGATATTTGCCTTTTATATGTATATATATATATATATATATATATATATATATATATATATATATATATATATATATATATATATATATATATATATATATATATATATATATATATATATATATATATATATATATGTGTGTGTGTGTGTGTGTGTGTGTGTGTGTGTGTGTGTGTGTGTGTGTGTGTGTGTGTGTGTGTGTGTGTGTGTGTGTGTGTGTGTGTGAGAGAGAGAGAAATACTTGGTTGTCTAGCTAAACCGCGTTTAGAATATGTTAGAAATCGACGTTTCAGCTCCTGTTTTGGAGTAATTTTAAGAGGTCAAGGAAATATGAAAGTGAAATAACCCTACGGCCTTATTCTGCCCACGTCTTAGAGCTGTGTATAAGAGTAGGTTGACTCGTTCGATGACGGGGCCCCAATCCGTCTACCGCCTAAATCTCACTGAAGATTGTGTTTCATTTTCAGGGTAATTGCAAAAGTTGATGAAAAAGTCAACTATAATTCCCGATTTAACCCATTTCCGGCCGCTGATGCGTTTACGCATCAGTCATATAATATTTTTTTTCTGTGCAACCACCTTAAGCAAAATCGAATACAGCTAATGTGCGATGTTATATAAAGATGCTATTATCTAATGAAAAATAAAATACACGTATATCATAGAATATCTATATTGGAGAAATTATTGAAATAGGAAGAAATTAGGATTCTTGTCGGCATATACTTGTATTTGTTCTTACAAATGGTAAACAGAAGAATGAGCTAAAAATTCTTGAAAGTTCTATTGGAAACCTAAAGGAGAAACAATTAAATGAGAGTCCTTCAGAAAATTTTCGAATGGAAAGAAAAAACCAGCAGCTAAACATGTGTGATGCGTATGCGCATCAATGGCCGAAACCGTCAACTTCTGCACTTCTGCATGTCGAGACGTGTTAGAGCACTGTGATGTATTCTGATTCCAGATTACGGATATAATAGCATTAGTTTGTTTCCTGACTGTGCTACGTTAGGTTAGTGTTGTGAATTGTGAAGTGATATTTTTTGTCGTGTGAGAAAATGCCGCAATTTCTTACCCAAAGAGAATTAGAACTTGCTTTAGAGGAGATCGTGCAAGAATTAGCAGATGATCGAGGTAAAGTAAAATTATATTTATAATTATTGTGTGCTCGTGAAGTAATTCTTATGTTTGTTTTTTATACAGATAATAATGTAGATGCAGTGTATATACCGCCAGATGTAGACGAACTAACTGACGAAGAGATTTTCGAAGAAGACTGTGAGAAAGTAAACGAATTCAATGATATTGCAGGGACATTCGAAATTCATACAGCCGATGACGATTTGCTTTATGACTCGGATGATGAATGTTTGGCAGCGAAACGTAAGAAGTTGTTACAATATAAAGGTGTAGATCGAAAACCTATCTGGAAAACAGGAGAACACTTGCATAATTTAAACAGCAATCACGATGTCAAAGAAAAAGAAAATATTGCTAGGCTGAAGAATGAGTTAGACGGCAAAACACCTTTAGATTTATTTTTTATGTACTTTGATGATGAAATGCTTGAAAACATAATTCAGTATAGTCAGAAATATGCACGTGACAATAACAGACATGACTTTATAATCGACAAAGATTATTTGCTGAATTTCCTGGGTATCATGATTTTATCTGGGTACCACACTCTCCCTCAAGCTGACTTATATTGGTCTACAGAAGAGGACAAAGGCTTGAAAATTGTAAAAGATTGCATGAGTCGAAACAAGTTTAGAAATATGAAGAAAAACATTCACCTGTCTGATAATAACAATTTAGACATACATGATAGATTTGCCAAACTTCGGCCGTTTTTCGACCTCCTGAATAAAAAGTTCATGAAGTTCGGTGTGTTTTCGACTTGTTTGTCAATAGATGAACAAATGGTGCCCTATTTCGGACGACATTCATGTAAAATGTATATGAAAGGCAAGCCTGTCAGGTTCGGATTTAAATTATGGTGTCTCTGTTCATCTGATGGCTACCTCTACCAATTTATTCCGTATGCTGGTGCATCCACAGAAAAAACTCCACTTGGTTTAGGAGGCCAAGTTGTGGTCAATTTATTATCAGTCATCAAAGAAAATGCCGCACACAAGGTTTTCTTCGACAATTTTTTCTCCTCCTATAAACTATTTTCAGTTCTAACTGATAAAGGATACTCTGCCACTGGTACGATACGCGACAATCGAACAGGAGTTTGTCCACTCGAGACAAACAAAATAATTTCGAAGAAGCAGCGTGGGTCACATAGCTGCGCTTATGATGAAGAGGCTGGTATATCACTTGTTCGATGGAATGACAATTCAGTGGTGACGGTGATAAGCAACTGTTATAATGTTCAACCTATGAATATAGCGAAGCGATATAATCGAAAAGAGAAAAAAATTGAAAATATAAATCAGCCTGCAGTGGTTTCCCATTACAATAAATTCATGGGAGGGGTAGATTTACACGATAATGCAATAGCAAACTATCGTACCAGGATCTTGGGAAAGAAATGGTGGTGGCCTTTATTCTCAAATGCTGTTGATAGTACTATTGTAAATGCTTGGAAACTTTTCAATCTGGTTAATGAAAAAAAGATGTCACAACTTGACTTCAAGTCATATATTGCATACCGTCTCTTGAAAATCCAGAATCAAGGAAGCGAACAATCTTCAAGTCGGGTATCCATATCTAATAGTATACCAACTGAAATACGGACAGATAAATTTGATCATGTGGTGGTTCAGGAAGCAACGAAAGCTAGACGACGATGTCGATTATGTCATAGTGCAACAATATATATGTGCAAAAAGTGTACATATTCACGCTAACTGCTTCGAAGAATTTCATAAGAAATAATGTTTGTACATTATATTTTTATATAGTATCAGTTAGCACTTGTATTGCATATATTTGGCCATTGATGCGTTTACGCATCAGCCTGTAATTCACTAATTAAATAAAAAATATTTTTTTGTTTGTTGGTTTTATGTTTAGAAACTTTACTGTTGCTGGAGAAAATGAGTGACATTCAATTTTGAACGTTTTTTGATACCTTGGCCATAAATGGGTTAAGGGTACCTATATTCACAAGAGTTACATAAGTTATAATTAAAGAGTTATTTATGAAAATTTACCAACATAACCCACTTGTCGTTGCAGACCTTTTCACCTCACAGATTACAAAGTTGATAAGGCGTTTATTGAAAAGCCAAATTTTAAAATCTTGCCTTTATTTTCTCAATATAACAAAATTTTGATTTCATGAATTTTACATTAGTTTTTGACTAAAACCGCTATTGGTATCTAATGATTAGCATATAGAAAAAAAATGTTAACACCCATAAATATCTATGTAATTTAGGAAAAATTTCGGAATGTAGCAAGTGCGTGACGGTATCGAATTTTCATAAATATTTCAAATTTCTATCTGAATTCTCTATAGACATAGAAAGTTGAATTTTGGTATGTAGTAAGACTAACATATCAACCAAATTTCATCAAAATAACCTTGTTATTTTTTGAGATACAATTATTTTTTCCGCAAAATTATTATTTTTTTTGAAAAAATGATTCGATAGGGCTGGATAACAAACTCATCCAAGCTATTAATAAAAGAAAAAATCTAGCAGGGTCTAACAAATTGGTTAATCACTTTTTGAGTTATCGTTTGGATACACACACACACACACAAATATATATATATATATATATATATATATATATATATATATATATATATATATATATATATATATATATATATATAAGACATACTTGGTTCTCGGGTTGAATCGCAGCCAGAATTTATTAAAACTCGACATTTGGCCTAGGTCTAAGAGAAATCGAGCTAGGGTTGAACACACTGAGACTTTAGAGACGATCTCCGACGAGATTTGGGGAGTAGGCAGATTGAGGCCTTAGAGTTCATGTCCTTATATATTTCCTTCACCTCTTGAAAATGGCTACAAAACAGGAGCCGAAACGTCGGGTTTTAATAACACAGCCACACACAAATATATATATATATATATATATATATATATATATATATATATATATATATATATATATATATATATATATATATATATATATATATATATATATAGAGAGAGAGAGAGAGAGAGAGAGAGATAAACATACAAATTTTTGCAAAGTGTCACCGATACCTCTCATTTAGCGAATTTTTTTAAAAATAAAGATTCGCAAAAAAGCAACTTTTTCTTAGAAAACAAGCTTTGAAGTACTAAAAATGAAAAATTTTCTCGGTTTAAAGTTTTTCGTGATGCAGCTTTTTAGTCAACTCTCTTTTGCACAAAATCTGACTTTTGGAAATTCACCTTTGTATGTTTTATATGATTTAGCATAAAACGCAAAGAAAAATTTACATGTTATATTTTATTTTCATGTCCAGCTTAACTTGGCAATTCGTTTCCCTCGTCTTCAACAATAGCACATCCCACTTGATTCACAGCCGCCCTCGATTCCTTCTTACTCCGGCAAATGTATTCTATCTGCATACCCCGACACAACAAGCATTGTTCACTGTAATAAATATCCCCGCCTCTGTTTCAGACGTTATTCGATCCACTGTTCCAAAACTTGCTCCAACCACTGCAGGATTCACGTAACGAATTATTTAACCAGGCACTTAAGATGATGGCAAAGTGTTTTTATAAAGTGAGCAACTGAAAGAGTTTTAGAAACTTGCTAACAAACTTGGTAAACTCAATTGAGCTACGTATATCAGGTCTTCGATAAATGTTGCGAAACTGAGTTTTGGTAAAAACGTAGGACAATAAACAAGACAAAGAGCTGACTTTTATATTTCCTGCAGCCACTAAAGTTTTAACGTTATGCATTTTTCAGTTGCATTACCCAACTAAGTAAAGATTGAAACCAGTGATGAGCACTGATAAGTAAACTTTTTTCATACCTTTTAAAGACCTGACGATCGTTTCACTAAAAAGTTAGCGTCATCAGAGGCTACAATTTTTTTAAATCCTTTTTTATGCTCTAATGACGCTAACTTTGCAAATGAAACGATCGTTAGGTCGCTATGGTTATTTGGGTTCTCCAAGTGTACTAACGCATTAACTAAATAAAATTAAATATATTGTAAGGCTTTTGCTTTTTTAGCAAAAGCAACAGATAGTAAGATATTTATAATGTACCCAAGTACCACACAATACAGTTTGAAGTATCGTACCTGGTTTAGACTTAAATCGAGGTACCCTAAAATAATACCCGGGTACACAATGCAAGAATGTTTGTCATTTTATTATAGCTTTATAATCGATACGAAAAGTATCATATCCACAGTTCTCTCGTAAAACAGACGCAATCGTTGTCAAGCAACATGCTCACAAAAGCAATATTGAAACAAAAAAAAATTCGATCGCAACAAATGCGTTATGCTAGCGTGTTTTCATTAACTCAACTTGTCAGTAACTTAAAAACTTTATTTTGGCACACAGTAAGGTTTTAAATAGGGCAATATGTCTACGAAGTTGCGTCAAATTAACTGTGTCATTTTTTGAAATACAAATCATTTTTTCAAAAATTACGAGTAGAAACGTCAAAGGCCCAGCCTTTACTTTTTACTTTAACTTACGTACTTTAATCCCCATTGCCTTCTATTTTACTAAAATATTTGCAGAAAATGTATTTCAAATTGACCCCTTCGCTGATGCTTTGGTTGTAGTTTCGGTTAAAGAGTTTGTGGTAGTCTACTATTCTTTGCGAATTTTCGTAGAAAAAGTCCGCAAAAGTGCAAATCGCTGCTTTTAAATTTTTTACTTCGATCGACTTATTACAAAACTAATTTTAAAAAAATTCGACACGCAGCAAGTGTATTATCCTAGTGAATTTTCACAGGAATTGTACACTATTAGTACGACATATTACTAGAATTTACACTTTAAATTTAAACGGACCTTGAAGATTGGATTAAAGGCCCTAATACAGGCTCATTTAAAGAGTTTTTTTCGAAAGTGCTATAATCGACATCTCTCTATTATCAAGAAAAACCCATCTTAATCTTGTGTTCTAGCTCCGTTTGCGATAAATGCCCAAAATTGAATTTTATATGAAGCTAGAAAATTAAAATTTGGTATACCTGCCTATCTAGGTACAGTAATAGTATCTTTAAAAGAAACTTGTATTACAAATATAATATTATCTTATTTTATATCAATAATAAAAAATGTGTAAAAATTTATAATTATAACTTATATGTGATAAAGTTATCCAGGCGTTTAAAAAAAATCATATATTGGTCCAAATGTATGAAATTTACTTACTACAATATTAATTCTGACAAATATTAAAGTTAATGCAATAAAACAAAACGTTAATGTGAATCGTGCCGGAATAGAACACGTACCGCCCTTCAAGCACAAGTGGCCAGCCGAACACGTTCGCCACTTGGTCATTGGAGCTGCTTATTTAGATAGTATTGAGATTGATCTTTCTATGCTACATTTTCAGTCTGAAACTTTAATTGGGGCCGTTCATCAAATTGCAAATATACTCGTACCTAGTGTATTTTAAAAATGTATTGAATCTCCCACTTAAAGAGCCTTACTTTTTGCAATCACTTCATTTTTTATTTAGTGTTATCTGTACATTCGTGTAATAGCTTTGTTATAGCATAAGAATCAATTGTTTATTAGTCTATTATGCCGACGACTGTGGCTATGGCAGTTGTATGGTGTTGAGATTGACAACGGTGGTCGAGTTTTTGGGATTTTAATGGCCGAGATTTTCCGATCGCTAGCAAGATCTATAAAGCAATTTTATAGATCTTGGATTGCTGGTACGTTTTACCCCCTTTATTGTAATATTTGGTCCTGTGCTATGTATCAATCTACGCATGGTAGCTAACTAGTCTGTCTTTGTCAGTCATTGGACCTTAAGCACTTAAGTGGTATCGACTCATGTCTTTTAGATTTTATTCTTGATTTGAAAAAGCTCCAAATTTTGTGAACCAATTTACTTTAAATTTACAACAGAGGTTTACGTGCACAATATCTAGCCATGTGTAAGGTCTCATTTAAGTTACTTCAATACTTTCAAAAATATATCGTTTTCAAAAAATATTTTTGTATATTTTTGGGGGAAAGACATGTCCGTTATAGCTGATTTACGAACTTGTTCGCGGTCTCAACAAAATAAAGATATGTGCTAAGTTTAGTTCAAATTAGTAGTGTATTTTTTGAACGGACCTAGGTTTTGGGTTCTAAGTTCTAGGACCCAAATTCGTGCTCATCTGAAGAATTTTTTTCAAAAGCTTTTCATCATGACCTCTCTATTAGCGAATTTTTCTTAATGAAAATTCGCTAATACCGACGGAGAGTCTGTGTTATGGTAATGAATAATGTGCCAACATGCATTTAGAAGGATGCGCTTACGCAGCAAGTGCGTTATAGCAACGACTATGGTAAGGACATAATTGAAAACTAGATTTAAAAATGCAGAGGCAGCAACTGTGTCATGGTAACGAATAAGTCATCTATATGCGTTATGAAAAAAATGCTGACGCAACAATTGTGCCACGCTAACAAACAAGATACCAGTATACTACAAAAAAATCATTTTAATTTGCTCATGATTTTTTTACAAGGACCAAGAAAAAAATCGTGTCGACTTATCATTTGAAAAATCCATATTCTCTCGAATATTAAATGAAAATAAACCACCGTTTACATGCAGTCGGCTACATCAACAATCCGTGGAAACTGCCAAACACACATTGAACTAATTTATCTAAGGTAGCTACGTTGCTACGTTCATTGTTTAATTCCCGTCTGTTGCTTTTTAAAATGGTTAGGTATACTTTTGTAGAATAAGATAAATTATTATGTGTTATGGCGAGACTCGATCGAATTCTAGTGAAGCCCAGACAAGTTCCTCATGTGTTAACAACGAAGAATCTATTTTGCAAATGGTAAAAAATAATCCTGTGATAAGCGAAAGAAAAATAAGTCCTGCTATACACAATGTAAACCGTAAATCAACCAGACAAATTCTTAAGGAACAACTTCTCCACCAGCTTCATTTCCAAAAAGTTTGCCACTTATTAGAATACGATTATTTATCCTGTGTGCAATGTTGCGAGTGGCTGCAAAATCAAGAGAGCATTTTCTGCCATTAACTATGTTTACCGATGAGGCCCCGAGTCAAATACTGACGGATGTCTGGTCGAGACAAACTCGGAGAGAGGTTATCTCTCTTTGAGATTTGAGACGGGCAAGCGACTTCGCTCAGATGGCAGTACATCTGTCAAACAAAGCTTCACCTCGCAGATGTCTCCTGTCGGAAGCTCGATTTGTTGGGTGAAATTTAAGCTAACGCTGGCCGGTGCTGGGCCTGGACGAATCCAGAGGTGGCTGACTTTTCTAGGGGTGGATTACATCTGGAGACTTGGGCCTAATCTGTGAGCGTCGATACAGGCTAACGACCCCGCCTGGATGCTGCTCGAGGGCGGGACTTTATGATACCGCCTCGAGTCAATGAAACACTGGCGGGGGTCTGGTGCAGGTGAGGCTGGGTGAGACGGATATCTCTGGAGAGTAATATGTACCCGGAGTTTGACGCCTCCACTGTAGCCTCAGAGACTGACAATTAACCTCGTTTGGTTGTTACTCGGGATCATGGTTCCAGATGATTCCGCCCTGGATTGAGCCTTGGCATGTGTCGTGTGTCTAGACGTCCCGGGGGGCTCTGATCTCTGATGAGTGGTAAACACGCGGAGTTTGGAGCTCATACTGTGTGCCAGGAAACAGACGGACAGCCCCGCTGGGGTAATGCTCGGGAACGGGACTTGATGGGATGTTACCTTGAGTCTAACACTGTTAGGTGTCAGATTTAGACGAGCCTGAGCGGAGCTGAGATCTCTAGGGGTGGATTACAACTGGAGATTAGATGCAGCTCGAGAGTGGGACTTCATGATACCGCCTCGAGGCAAACACTGATGGATGACGGGCCCAGACGAACTCGGAGAGAGGTTATCTCTCTTGAGCTTCGAAACGGGCAAGCGACTTCACTCAGTACACATGCCAAACAAACTTTCACCCTCAAGAAAAGATCGACTCCCTCAGGGAGCTGGAATTGATGGGTGAAATCTTAATAATTAGAAGTGAGCCACAATAGACCTATGGTCGCGGTGGAGTCACTGGAATAGCCCACTCACAATAAAATCTAATCTAATCTAATCTATGTCCCGAAAACCAAAGGATTTCGGACATAAGTTTACAAAACCTTTTTTATGTCCTCTATTGCGTGGTACTATATATATATATATATATATATATATATATATATATATATATATATATATATATATATATATGTATATGTATATATATATATATATATATATATATATATATATATATATATATATATATATTCGTAAAATAGCGTAGATTATTTTTATAAAAATTAGTTACCATAACGCACTCGCTACGTCCAGACTTTTTTATTTTATTTTAATGTATAAAATAAATGCGCTTAGGTATTGTATAATATTCTAAATAATTAATTTTTAGTCAACTATTGATCAAATTCTAACACTCCGCAAAGTTATGAAGTTTTTCTCTTCATTGTAAAATTTGATAAACGCACGTAGCATCTTTTGACTTGACAGCGACGACGTAATGCACTTTCCTCAAAGTAAGTATATTTAAAACACTTTCCTTTAAAATAAAAATCTAAAAAAATTAAGGGCATCTTGCTTTATATCTTTCCTATCCTTATAAGATATGTAACATTGAAAGTAGAATAATTAATAACAAATGTAGTTTCTAGCAAGATAACATATAAACATAAATATAAATGTGTGTTTACAAGTTTATGCCTACCGTGTTATATAAAAGAGCAGTGCGAACGATAAACTTCAATTATCAGACCGAAAATAAACATTTCCATACCATATCCTCCAAGGGATGCGATTCAAATTTAAACAGGCACGTAAAATGTTTGTTTGTCCCTTCACCAGGGATTGTAATCTAATAACACCCGAGTGTACTTTATAAAACAGAAGAGCTGAATATCAAGTAGGTCATTCAGTTTTAACTGTTTTAGTTTCACTATTACATCGTGAACATTCTTTTGTAATATTAAAAATTGTTATTTTTTCAAACTATGCTGCAGCAAAGGAAATTACGAGTATATTTTGTTGCAATAAAACTAGAGAGTTTCCGTAGATAATGAAAATATGCACTATCTGCGCTATGTTCAGCATTCTTTTGAGAGAGACCCGCACTGGTTGCGATGGAATGATATGCGGCACGCCGTAAAATTACACATTGGATACATAGTATAAAATTTAATGTGAAGGCATTATTAATCTGTGGGGAATTCAGCTGAAATTTTAATTGGCGAAGGTAGGGGGATTTAATTGCAGATGGGGAACAGAGTAGCTTATATGTGCTGCTTGTTGTGTTATTGTGGCAATAGACGACTATTTGTTCGGCCAGCGACAATAAAAGTGGTGCTGATAATTTCAACAAAAAATAAAATTCATAGGTAAAAAATACACTGTAAATTAGCAATAAAATTTAAGTTGCCATAACTATGAAAAGTCGGGATAGACTATCGCGGTATAGAGAACAATTTTTGTAGAAATAAAAAGAGCTTAGTTAAATGGTTAATAAATGTTGAAAAAACTATCTATACATGGTGTTTCATAACCTTCTAGACAAAATCCATGTATCCTAACCCAAATTTGAGACGAAAATGTTTTATTAAAGTTCTTCGATTGTTGCTTCGGTTTCGAAATATATAGTGTTAAAAATCTTCTATTATTTGTCTAATTGATACAACAATATAAATTTTTTTGATGAATTATTAAAACAAATTAAATAATGATATCACATGAATAAAAGTAAAATACATTTCGGAAAAAATCCTCCATGAGCGCGAGTCGTATGAAAACCGTAAAACTACGCAGTTGAGTCCTATGCAGTTTCAGTAGAAGTAGTATAAACAAGCTGATTAAGGTGATCTCAGAAATAAAAGCCCAAAGGACCAGCTAACGGATGGCCATGAGTGAAGTCAACCAACGATCAGGATATTTTTTATCCAAAAACACCTACCGCAAAATGAGCGGAGGCGCCGTCATGCATGAACCGCGTTAAAACTCTCGTTCTTCATGGCACTGCTTTCATCAATCCTTTCAATTCATCTCCGAGGAAATTGGTTTAAAAACCAAATCAGTGTTTAGTATTTTGGTACCGCTTTATAAGTGAAGTCTTTATGCTTTGATTTGTACCATATTTTATCAAAATAACTTATTGTTTGAAAATGTACAAAGATTTTCCAAAAATAAGCTTAAAATATTTCCGAGAAAACTGGTTTCCTGGCCAACAAACCTTAGGTTAATAGCAAATTGAGTTATTGAAATTTGAAGCATTTAATGAAAATTCGCTACCAAAACGCACTTACTGGCTCTCGATTTTTATCTGAAAACCTGCATCACACCTCGATAAAAAAATGCAATAAAATAAAGGTGGTCGAATTTTTTTTTTGTAGGGATGACCAACCACTTATGGGCCACCCTGAAATTGTTAAGATAATTTCATAAGATGCAACTCAAGACCCTATAATCAATGTATATTTTTTTCTCGTATCTTGTATAATAATGATTATGTTGAGCTTTACCGTAGAAATGCTTCACCCTGTATATATGTAAACAGTTAAAAACCGAATGTAAACTCGGATATAGATTCTAAGGGGTCTAGTTTGCGCTCATTTGAAGAAATCATTTTAAAATTCAAAAGTCCAGGTTTCCTCATTCACCAATTTTTTCTACGAAAATTAGCTGAAAAATTATGGAACGTTAAACTATTAACTTAACTAAAACTACCGCCAAAGCAACAGAGAAAGGGTCTATTTGAAATGAGTGTTCTCTAAATATCTTAGCAAAATTAAGGACAATGACGATTGGAGCTGAAACTTAAGGGTTTGCAGAGCAGACTTCTTGCGACACATCATTTATATAATCCGAATTGTTTAAGGTTCTTCGACTAGATGTTGCCAATTGTGACGTTTCAAATCGCGACTTTGAGATTTTGAGGGAAACCCCAAAATTTTTTTTTAGATGCCCATAACTTTTTTGTCTTGAAACTTAGAGAGCTAGATTTTCTTTCATGGTTCACTCTTTATAATACAAGCAGGCGTACCAAATTTGGTTGCCCTTACTTTCTTATTTCCGGAGATTTTTTCCAGAGGAAACACAAAATTTACCGAGAAGACCTAGGCCGATTGTCCTGGCTAACAAACTTATCTAAGACTCTTGCAAAAGGAAGGTACTCAGAAAATTTAATCAAAATCAGCCTAGTATTTTTTAAGTTATCGGTGTAATACATATTATACATACACACACACACACACACACACACACACACACACACATATATATATATATATATATATATATATATATATATATATATATATATATATATATATATATATATATATATATATATATATATATATATATATATATATATATATATATATATATATATATAGGGTGCTTCACAGTGAGTGGCCTATTAGACGTTTCTGGAGAACTACATCTATTTAAATTCTGAAAATTTGTATCCGCACGTTTTTGATATTGATCTTTCTAACTAAAATATTTTTAATTAGCCCGCACTTCCAGTTATACCGGAAGTCGACACAAACTTTGCTTTTTTTAAATAGAACACCCTGTATGTTATTAGCTTTTTGAATTACACGTTCACTTTAAGGGCCACTTTATGATAACATATTCGGGCTAGTTTGTACCGTTTCGGATTTATTCGCCATTTTGTAGAAAAAGTTCCGATTGTAGCGCTTTAGAAAAATTCCGATATCTTTAAAGACATTCATGACAGAAACATGCAGTTTTCACTATCTAATAGAGCGTAAAAATTTCTACATAGTGTTATAAACACAATACGATTTTAAGATAACTGTTTTTTATAAAACACATTTGATTTTGAAAATTTTCAATCAGAGATAAATTGATTTTTCTTTTAATGGAAGGGTACCCATATATCCCCAGCATCTGATTCGGCGTTAAATTCCCTATCTTCAAAGTGTACATTACCATATACCTATATCTTATAGTTTTCTTTGAAAATTGATTTGAAAATATTAATGGTCAGCGGGGTAGTGCCAACCTTTGACTACTTCTGCCTTTAATGAGTGTCTTATTTTAAAAGGGACCTACAGTAACTTGCAGTTCCAACCGATTCCTTTTTTGATAACTTTCCGACCTATATTGGGTATTTCCTATAGCTAAAAAGGACAGTTTTTGCGGTATTTAGAGACATTCAAAAACATAACACAGCATAATTTTTCCTTATACTATGGTTGAACGTCAACGTTAAGGCAAGTGTGCCATGATGAACAATTTATATTACATACTTGTTATTCTAAATTATTCGATAAATGTCAATGTACTAATGTTCACAGTTAAGATGGAAAATCATTATTCCAATTCAGATTATTTGAATTTATTTTACATCCATGGAGAATGTAACCGAATTATTAGTAGAACATGTAGAAGGTTTAATGAGTTAAATCCTAATCTGCCACCCATGAGTGTAAAGAAGTTTAGAAGGATTGAGTGAAGTTTGCGATGGTACTTTTAAAACACCCAAAGTGAATCCCAGTCCAGTGACTAGAGATGAAGATAACGAAATAACTGTCCTGGCTTATTTAGAAGCATATCAACATGCCTCTATTTACACTGCAGTGAACAACATAGGTATTCCTTACTCCTCTGTGGAAAAAATCTTGTGGAAGCACAAAATGCACAAATATAAGTTTACTTTAGTGCAAGCTCTGCATCCAGAAGATGCCAGTAAAAGGGTCCAGTTTTGTGAAACGATGTTAATTCATATTCAAAGAGATGATGACTTAAAAAAATCATATGGGCTGATGAATCAAAATTTTCTCGTGAAGGGGTTTTCAATAGACATAACAGTCATGTTTGGGCAAATCAAAACCCTCACGCTATTAGGAAAAGGTGATTTCAAGTAAAATTTAGTTTCAAAGTATTTTGTTTATTGAAAGGTAGTAACTTTTATTATCATATTTATGATGGAACCTTAACTTCTAATCGTTACATGGAAATATTAAGAACAATAGTTACAGACTTTTTAGACAATTTACCATTATCAGAATATAGAAATTGTTGGTTTCAACATGACGGAGTTCCTGCTCACTCTACACGAGAAATATCTAACACACTCAACGATGTATTTGAAGATAGATGGATTGGAAAGTGCGTTCCCTGGATATGGCCCGCAAGAAGTCCAGATCTTACCCCGCTTGATTTCCATCTTTGGGGAAAGATAAAAACCAAAGTATATGAAACGCCCGTCAATTCACGCGAAGAAATAGAGATCAGAGTAAGAAGGGCGTTTGAAGAGTTAGATAGGAATGAGATTCTGTCAGCAACCACTAGCGGCATTACGACACGAATATTAAAATGTTTGATTGTTAATGGACAACATTTTGAGCAGTTACTAGTTTAGGAGTTGTTTTGTTACTCGTGTTGTAATAATACTTATAGGATTTATAAGATTGTGTAAGGTAATAATATCACTGTTGTTATCCCTAGAAATTTTTAAAAATATTTTTAAAAATATATTAAATACATAATCTTCAAACACAGTAACAATATTTCTTTATTATAATTTTTTACTCGAACATGAAATATTTTTGTTTCTACGGTATTTTTTTGTTACGTACAAAAAAAATGACACCGCCCTGCTAACAATTACTATTTTAAAATCAATTTTCTAAGAAAACTATAAGAGATAGGTATAGGGTAATGTATACATAAAAGATAGTAAATTAAACGCTGAATCAGATGCTGGAGACATATGGATACCGTTCCATTAGAAAAAATTAAGTTAGCTCTGATTGAACATTTTCAAATTCAAATGTATGTTATAAATAACAGTTATCTTAAAATCGTATTGTGTTTATAGCAGTATGTAGAAATTTTTACGTTCTATGGGATAGTGAAAACCGCACGTTTCTGTCTTGCATGTCTCTAAAGATATCGTAATTTTTCTAAAGCGCTCCAATCGTAACTTTTTCTACAAAATGGCAAATAAATCCGAAACGGTACGAACTAGCCCGAATGTGTTGTTATAAAGTGGCGCTTAAATTGAACGTGTAATTCAAAAAGCTAATAATATACAGGTTGTTACATTTAAAAAAAACAAAGTTTGTGTCGACTTCCGGTATAACTGGAAGTGAAGGCTAATCGAAAATATTTTAGTTAGAAAAATCAATATCATACTCATTTGAAGAGATTGCAAAATTCAAAAGTCGGGATCTCCTTTTAAGACAATTCACTAAAACAGAGCGGATGCGACTGTAACCCAGCTTTAAGACGAAGAAATAAATGTAGGTGACTTTAATCTAGTTTAATTTGTATGAGAAGAGGTAAATTACTTTAATAGCTGCGTTGAACATTGAGCGAAGTGGCGCTTCAAGGAGTGAGTGTGACGTAGAAGTAGGAAGGCAATGCAGAACTCCATTTCAGATGCAAATTATCAAGTATACGTCTTGGCAATAATGGATTCCGCATTGGTATTTACAGTATTATGGTGCATGTCATCTGCTCCCGCAGTAATCGTTACTTTGAATTATGACAACACCGCACATGCATGCTGCATGCAGCGTGTCATCATTCTGGTAATAAAGCTAAATGACAGGGTATTAGGAATGTTCGGTTTTACTCACTTGCAAATAACGAATTTTTCAACTATGAGCACCGCTAATGACATTATCTACTAATCAATTTCGTTGTGAAATGAAACCCGCTTGCGTCCAGATTTGGAATTACACTTATTTTCGTACTTTTTCTAAATTTAATCAAATAGGTTAAATTTTCGAGAGGCTTGCTCTACATTAAAATGGATGTTTAACATGTTAATCAGAGCAAGTATTTACCCATTGCCTAGTTTCGTCTTTTTTGATAATTTTCGTAAAAATTTTGTTTACTTAGAGATTAAAGACGTTTGGAAAACTAAACTGATTAAAAACATTATCAACCAATTGTGATAAAACTTTGCACGTGATTTTCTGTAAATGGTTTGCATAAGATTCTTAGCTTGCTACACATCGAAAAGTTATCGAAAAGTACTTAGTCTACAATAAAAAAGGCTGGATGCGGCAAGTACGTTGTGGTAGTCAATTTTCATAAAAAGGTGAAAAAGATGTCTTTTCTTAATAAAAACAGGCATCAAATTTGATGACCAGTAGTAACAATGTACCATATTTCATAAAAATAACTTTATTGTTTCTCACCATTACATGCTCTCTATAAATTCGACTCGTCATTCTATCATGATCTATTCGTTCTATGTGTACAAACCATCTACGCACGCTGCTCCAGTGGGGGATTACCGCACAGCCCAATAAGAAATTTAATAATATATAATATTAGATTTTCAGATAAGCTCACGGAGGGCTTATAGCTTTTTTTTCTGAAACGTGCTTAGAAAACCACAAGAAAATTTTCCAGACCAGAAGTGAATAGGGGCGATGGGCGGGAAGAAGAAAAAAAAAATGCGAAAAAACAACTTAGCTGGATCTTTTTAGGCTGCCTTTATTCATAACATTTTTACCCCACGCAGAACCATTACTCGCCTCAGCTCCACTAACTCTCTTGGGGGCTGCCCCCAAGAAATTATTCTTGTGGTTTATACATTGAGGGTGGTTGAGTGCATGCAGTAGGGGGTGGAAAACCCACAGGACAAAGCACCCACCCCCGTCACATGCTAGCAGAGCCCTTCCCCAAACACGGGGGGATTCAAAGTCGGGATCTCCCCATTAGTGAATTTTTTCTACAAAAATTCACTAAAAATTATCTTAAATAAATACCGTTCAGTTCATAATACCGTTTATTCGCTGTGGAGTCATGTTTACAACACAACACCACACAAAAAAAAATTAAGATAATAGTTCTGATTTAACTGTTATTTCATATAAAATAAATCCGTAAATGATGTATTCCAAAATTTTTGAGCAAAGTTACACAAAGGGGTATGGTCATTTTTTTAGCGGCCACGAATAAAAGTAGCATATTTTGATAGTACCGTGTACAATATATGCAACAGTGGTAAAAAAATATTTCAAAAGTGCACCGGAGCTGAGATATACAGGGTGATTTATTAGGTGAGCGACATTCATATCTCGGTAACTATGGCAACTAGAGCTTCGCGGAAAAAACTGTTTGCAAGTTTTTTTAAGTACAATTCAGGTGATATTTTTTTATTTTCTGAATCTTGCCAACAAATTGTACTTTTTCTGATGGAAATGTTTGAAGGCTGCTATCTCAAAATATCCCTATTACAATGTTATCTTTTTTTACTTTTCCTGAAACCCCGAGTCTTGTTCTATATTAGTTATGGACCTCTTATACAGGGTATGCACGGGAATTGTTTAGAATAGATATCGCCGCCATTATTGGATGTACAATGTGATTCAAAGATGGAAATTTGTTCAGATTTTCATGAGCATCTCGATTCTGACGCAAAAAAAAACCATCGCATTGAGTTGCTGAGATTGACATATTAGGTTTATTTTTCTAAGCGAAACGCTAGGTATTATCCCGGCTAGTTCAACTGCAATTTCTATTGTCCATTTTATGATGCTAACACGTTCTAGTCGATTCTGCATACTTCCAGCGATATCTAGATCTGGATATTCTTGTTCACGAGAATCGTTTACAATAGTCATCTCCGTTACTATTGGAGCTGCAATGTGGTTCAATTGGGGAAAGTTGTTTAACTTTTTACGTGTATCTCGATTCTGATGTAAAAAAAAAACATTTCGCAGAGAAATCTCGAAGGGGTATGGTCATTCTACATTTGGCTTTGGGATGATCACTTTTTTAGTGGCCACAAATAAAGCTATCATGCCTTGATAGTACCTCACACAACATATGTAATAGCGGTAAAAAAATATTTGAACAGTGCATCGGAACCGTGATATACAGAATGATTCATTGGGCAAGCGACATTCATATCTCGCTAACTATGACAACAACAGCTTCGGAAAAAAACATTCGAAAGGTTTTTATCTGAATTTCTCATTTTAGTAGCATCCTCTTCATTTCTAAGAATTAGGGATTTCAGAGAAAGTTAGAAAGATAACATTGTAATGGGAAAATTTTGAAATAACAGCTCTCAAAAGCTTCATCCGAAAAAGCGTCATCTGGTGGCAAGAATAAGAATAAGAAAATAAAAAATATTACCTGAGTTGCACTGGAAAAACCTTTCGAATGTTTTTCCCGAAGCTCTTGTTGCCATAGTTACCGAGATATGAATGTCGCTGACCTAATGAATCACTGTATATATCACGGCTCCGATGCACTTTTCAAATATTTTTTTACCGCCATTACATATGTTGTGTGAGATACTATCAAGACATAATAGTTTTATTTGTGGCCACTAAAAAAGTTATCATCCCAAAACCAAATCTAAAATGACCATACCCCTTCGAGATTTCTCTGCGCAAAGACAACTTTCCCCAATTGAACCACATTGTAGCTCGAATAGTAACGGACATGACTATTGTAAACAATTCCCGTAAACAAGCATATTCATATCTAGATATCTCTGGAAGTAAGCAGAATCGACTAAAACGTGTTAGCATTATATGGACAATCGAATTTTCAGTTGAACTAGCCTGGAAAATACCTAGCGTTCCACTTAGAAAAATAAACTTAATATGTCAATCTCATCAATTGCATGCGCAATTGTTTTTTTTTTGTCGTCAGAATCGAGATGAACGTGAAAAGCTGAACAATTTTCCATATTTGAATCACATTGTACCTCCAATAATGACTGATATGGCTATTCTAAACTATTCCCGTGAACACCCTGTATAATTGGTTCGTAACTAATATAGAACAAGACTCGGGGTTTCAGGAAAAGTAAAGAAATATAACATTGTAATAGGAATATTTTGAGATAACAGCCTTCAAAAAGCTTCATCCGAAAAAGCGCCATCTGGTGGCAAGAATAAGAAAATTAAAAAAATATCGTCTAAATTGTACTTGAAAAAAACTTGCGAACAGTTTTTTCTTCGAAGCTCTAGTTATCATAGTTACTGATATATGAATGTCGCTCACCTAATGAATCACCCTGTATATCTCGGATCCGATGCACTTTTGAAATCTCTATTTACCACTGTTACATCCCCATCCCAAAACCTAATGTAAAATGACCATACCACTTTCTAATAAATTTTATTTAAAACACCAAATGGCAATCTGAAACTATAGGTGATATCCGCATTTGGAATACACATGAGGTATTACCCTCCTCTCGCATCTCTCTACCCGCAGAGTTACCAGACAAGCTGTCGATTCCATGAACTTTGTGATAAATCGGCATAAAATTCGCAAAAGATATTAAAAAAAACTCTGGACGCAGCAAGTGCGTTATGGTAGTGAATTTTCATAAAAATGTTTTTATTGCAAATATGTGTGTTTTCTTTTTAAAAAAGCAGGCATCAATTTTGGTTACCAGTATAACCTATATAGTAAAAACAATGTGCTATGTTTCATAAAAATAACTTTATTGTGTGAAAATGTACAAAAATTTCCAAAAGTAAACTTAAAGTGTTCCCGGAAAAACTCGTTTCTTGGTCAACCTTATAGGTTAATAGAAAATTGGGTGATTCAAATATAAAGCATTTGATCAAAATTCGCTACCATAATGCACTTGCTGCATCCAGAATTTCTTTTCTTACAAACATGCATTATATTTCGACGGAAAATGCAAAAATGCAATAACATAAGGCGTGTTAGAAAATTTGTATCACCAACGACTTATGGGCCAGCCTGTGATTGAAGAAATACAAAAATTATATACCATTAAACGATAAACTCTATAGCTAAGACTACTGCCAAGCATCAGAGAAAGGGTCTATTTGAAATGAAGTTTCTGGAAACATTTTAGTAAAATGAAGGACAATGACGCTTGAAACGACTTCAGGGTTTGTAAAACATTCTTCTTGAGACATTTGATTTCCATAGCCCGTATTAGATTCAAGTTATTTGTCTAAATGTTGCCGATTTTGACGTTTTAAATCGCAACTTTGACGTTTTGAGGATAACCCCAATTTATTTTTCTTTAAATGCCTATACTATATACTATAATTTTTGTCTTTTGACCTACAAAGCTAAATTTTGGTAGGTAACTTATCTATAAGGATATAAACCCGCGTACCAAATTTGGTTGCCCTTACTTTGTTAATCCCGGAGATATAATTTTTTTTCGAAAGAAAACACAAAATTTTCCGGGAAAACCTGGGCAGATTTTCCTGGCTAACGAACTTATTCAAGCCATTTGCAAAAGGAATTTATTCACCAAATTTAATAAAAATCTGCCAATTATTTTTTGAGTTATCGGTGTGATACATATATATATATATATATATATATATATATATATATATATATATATATATATATATATATATATATATATATATATATATATATATATATATAAACATAATATAAAAATTGAAACTGACCCCGGATATGTGTTCTGGGAGGCCTAATTAGAGCTCATTTGAAGAAATTTTTTCAAAACTCAAAAGTCGGGATCTCCTCATTAGTGAATTTTTTTTTAAAAATTCACTAATAATGCTAAATACCACCTCAATTTGCATTATTAATAACGTTGGTCTAACATCATGGCTACTATCAGGAAATAATAATGCAATATTGTGTAGCTGAGTTGTTATATATACATGACTTGTCAATAACGAAACAGAACTCAGAATGATATTCACCTTGTCATGCAGCATGTTACCCAGTTCAAGCAAACTCCCACAGAAACCATTACTTTGTACGTGGCACATGCATTGTATGATATTATTTGTCAATTCGGCTAGTGGCAGGTTATTGGAGATAACAAGTTTCGGTATATTATACAGCATATTAGTTGAGCGATTCGATATGACGTCTACAAAGATAAACGTATTGCCACTGACATGGCAGTACTTATTTCAATTATTCATAAATAAAAATGCTACTGTAGCTATTATACGACGAATTTGCAGGCGAAGTGGCGTCAGACATTTGTGCCATTAAACGTGAATTTTAGGATGTTAAAAAATGTTTATTAGTTAGCCTGAAAAAAAAAATTAGTTGCTAATGGTAGCAACCATCGTATTTTAGAAAAAAGCAACATCTAAAAGTTGAATAGTGACAAAACTATGAATTGTTTAAAATGGCATGTCTAAAAAAAGCTAGGCTTCAAAAAAATGTCGGTCAGCTATTAGGTATTTTTTTTCGAAAGGGTTATCGGGCAAACAATTGTTTTCTGATATGATAGAAACCTTAGACGACCAATGTCCTTCGTATGCTACTACTAATATCTGAGTTGCAAAATTCAAAAGAATGTAACATGTCGCGTGTATTAAATAAGCGTGACATGTCACACGCGTCAACGCCGTTGACTTTTAAGCTTCTGAATCAACCCCTTTTGTGACGTCAGCGCCCACGTCCCTTCAGTGACGTCAAACTCGGCGGTCGGTTACTCTACCGCACCCAACTCACTGGAACACGCCTGCATTCGAGCTAATTTTGTAATGTGTCTGCGATAAGAGAATCCTCATATACGCTTGCAATGCATGCCACGAATGCCACGCTCTCTTCTGTTTAAAATCGGCCAAGAGATGAAATATTACAGTTAAATTTTAGTCGGAAAACAGCATGCCTAAATGGAACCACGCTAGGGAGGAGACCCCCTTCAACAACATCGCTAGGGAGGAGCCCCCTTCAACATACCGCTAGGGACGAGCCCCCTTCAATACCATTGCTAGGTACGAGAACACCATCGCTAGGGACGAGCCCCATTCAACACCATCGCTAGGGACGAGCCCCCTTCAACACGATCGCCAGAGAGGAGCCCCGTCAACAACAACATTGTTAAGGAACCTCCTCAACAACAACACCGTTAAGGAGCCCAACAACAACCCCGTTAAGGAGCCCCCTAAATGGCACACCGTTAAGGAGCCCCATCAACAACAACAACACCGTTAAGGAGCCCCATCAAGAACACCTCACTGAACCCGTTAAGGAGCCCCCTCAACAACAGCACCGTTAAGGAGCCCCCTCAACAACAACACCGTTAAGGAGCCCCCTAAATGGCACATCGTTAAGGAGCCCCTTCAACACCATCTACAGGGGAGAGCCCCCTCAACAACAACATCGTTAAGGAGCCCCTGAATGCCACACCGTTAAGGAGCCCCCTCAACAATACCACCGTTCAGTAGCAACACTTCACTGAATAAAAAAACCGCTAGGGAGGAGACCCCTTCACCCCCTCAACCTAAAGCTGTAAGTTAAGTACACTATTTATCTGTGGTTTTTTTTTTTTTTTTGTTGTAGGGTATGCTCCACAATTCATTTTTACTGTGTTATATGCCATGTCAAAGTAATCGATTCATATTTTTCTTTTATCCAATTTGCTTGAGTCAATTTGCTGCATTGTATAGATTAAATAACCTTTTAAATAAACTGATTTTATTCATAATACCTGATTTTTATTTGTACATCTTGAAACCTACCAACTGCAAGTGCCTAAACCCAAGCCCTGAGATAATTTGTGTCATATTATATTATGTTTATTATATATAATTATTTTTCGTTATACTGCCACCCAAACAGTAGGGCATTTTTTACAGTTAAATTTATTTTTTAGTTATAAGAGAGCGATCGAATGTCAAAGACGAGCACCGTTTTGCAAGACCAATTTCTGTGACGACTCAAGAAATCGTTAATTCTGTCAACTAAATAACCCTAGACGATCCACGTGTAGATTAAATGTCGGACATTTCCCATAAATGTGCGCCTCACATTATTTATGGAATGACAAAGCAATTTTTTTACATTTTTTAACATCGGTCTATTTCCACCACTATGGCCAATCACCGACGCCAGAAAGCAGTCTGAACTCACTATGGTACAAATTTTGCCTTGTCAACGTTCTGCTAAATTTGTAGGTCTAAGCGAAAATAAAGTTTCTGATTTAAAATGTTATTGAATTTTCTACAACGGTAGGCGGAGTACGCTTCAATATACTCTTCACTAAATATGCAACCTAAGCGTTACAAATAAAAAAAATTATTTGCTAGGTACATCAACAGGCCGAATAGCTCAGTTTGCGAGTAACCTCTATAATTGAACTGGGAGACCGCGCCTTCGAGTCCCGTATTCAGACAGTCGGCTTATTCTACTAGAATGTGGAAAGGCCGGATTCTGATGTCTTATGACTGGTGTCCTTTATATATATATATATATATATATATATATATATATATATATATATATATATATATATATATATAGCCTGATCGGGCTGGCTAACGAACCTGTCCCCGGTCTTAACAAAATGAAGATTTGTTTTTTGGATTATCGCTCACACAATACATACGTATATATATATATATATATATATATATATATATATATATATATATATATATATATATATATATATATATTTACAGGTGTCCCATTTCTTAACGTTAACTACTGGAATTTCGTAAACGGCAAGCGATAGAGAGTTGATTAAATTACAAAAAAGTTACGCAATTTAACGACCATTCTGCACCTGCTTTCTAAGACTAGATAGATGCATTTTCACCACAATTAGAATTGTAGAGCGGTTTCGCTCTAACTAGAGCTCGTCAGTATGGTATACCAATTGCAGCGAGAAAACACCTATAAAGTTACACGGTTATGGTAGCCAACCTCACAGCACATAGTGAGATAGATGTTAGACAGGAGTCGCCATTTCTTTGCGGAACTAAGTAGTATGTTGTCACGTCAGCTTCAAATAACCCAAAATAGAGACTGTGTACAACCAACTAACAATTTAAATTGTCAGCCCTGGCCCATTTCTTCCCTAATATAAGAATAATGTATGTAAGACTAGATATATGCATTCTCACCACAATTAGAACCGTAGACCGGTTTCGCTCTAATTAGAGCTCGTCCGTACGGTATACCATTTGCAGCGAGAAAACACCTATAAGGTAATACGGCTATGGTAGCCAACCTGACAGTACATAATGAGATGTAAGACAGGAGTCGCCATCTAGTTGCGGAACCAACTAGTATGTTGTCGCGACAGCTCCAAGTAACACAAAATGTTATAAAATAGAAATGTGTACAACCAACTAATAATTTTATAAATTGTCAGCCCCGGTCTATTTCTTCCCTGATATAGGGACAATGTATATATATATATATATATATATATATATATATATATATATATATATATATATATATATATATATATAGGTTTTAAGGGAACATTTTGGGTTTTCATTCGGAAAGAAAATTATCTCAAAAAAATAGAAAAGTCATCGTAACCAAATTTGGTACGTAAGTTTACGATATTAAAGGAAAACTAGGTTTCCTTTAATATCGTAAAAAGAAAGGTTTCCTGAAAAACCTTGCTCACGTCCGTTACCATACTTTTGAGCTGATGGTGCTCCCGGTTAGTGTGGAGATTGTATTTGGCAGTGAATTTTAGCAAGAATAATATGCCATGCCTTAATACTAGGGCCTCCCTAGGGAACCAGTAAGCAGGGATAGACGATATAATATTTGGAGTCCTCCAGAATCCAAGATACTTCTGAAATATATAGCCACATAGTGGGCTACGCTTAGTGTATTATGAAGTCAACCCGATCGAAAATATACAATTGATCTTATTATTACCAAATCAACTAAAAAGGAACTGCATTTAATTCCATCCACAATTTGTTTATTAATACTTGGGTAAATGGACAGACTAGAAAAAATATTATAGTGACATACGCTGATAATTTTTCCATAGGAATCAATAAACGGCGGGGATTGTATCTATGTATCTTAGGATGCTATTAAAAAGTTTAAAGCTGACCATTTCTTAAATTAGCATCCTTTTACGGTTTCACAGTGCGATATCATTTGTTTATCGTACTTGTATCCTTTAGTTTGCTAATACATTTTGTAAAGATTTTTTCTCTCTACAAGTATCTCTGGGATACTTATTCAGCCAACAAAACAAAATTATTCCAAATTGTCAGAGTTTTATTATAACCGAAAATAGATGGTTGCAACGAAGCTGAAGGTTCTTCTGAGCACTACTTGCTTAAATTGCTAAAATAGTATTATTTGCACCTTGAAAAGACTGGAATGATTACGAGACACTTGTATATAGGGTGGCGCATTGAAAACGAAAAGGACCGATTTGCGCCCACAGAAATTTTTTTAAGAAACGCTAAAACACGTCAATTTTAATATTGAGGGGGACATGTTTTGACATAAAACTCAACTTTGTCACATCAACCCCTTAAGGGTCGAGATAACCACCCCTATATTTTAAATGGGGACCGTGGGTCGAGTGTTACATCATTTGAAAGCTCTTTCTTTTCTGAATTCAGCACACATTTTTTTTTTGAAGTTTTATTAACTCGTTTAAAAATTATTCACAGTTGAAAATGCAAAAACGCATTTCACTCATTCCGATAAGAAATGTGCTGTTAGTCAATGCTTTGTTGGTTTGTAAGCAAAAATTGACTATCAAAGTATTTCTTATCGGAATGAGAGAAATGCGGTATATTATTTCAGTTTATCGGTCGGTTTGATACTTGATAGTACTACCAAAAATTAATTTCACAATGGTGTATTCTGTAGAAGAAAGAGTTGAAATAATTACTATTTTCTTCAAAAACGATGACTGTGCCAACCGTACCGCAAATTTGTTAAATGAACGACGTCCGAACAGACATGTTAACAGAAAATAAATTTATAGTTAGTTGCAAAGTTTCGACAAAGTGGTTCCGTAGCCAACAAAAAAACGGCATCCTGAACGTAAATTTCCGGTTAGAAATGAGACTACTGAGATTGAAGTTTTAGGACAGATTGCAGTAGACCCAACTTTGAGCACGAGAAAATTGGCCACTGTTTTAAACATCAAAAGAAGAACTATTCAGCGAATATTGAAGCATCATACATTTCACCCGTATAAAATTCATCTTGTACAACAACTGAATGAAGATTATTTCGATCGGCGGTTGGAGTTTTGTGAAGTTATGACTGCACGAATAGCTGATAACGGGACCTTTCTGTTCAATATCTGTTTTTCAGACAAGTGTACGTTTTTATTAACTCTACAGTCAATCGTCATAATTGTCATTATTGGGCAGATAATAATTCAAAAAATGTTCACGAAGTCCACACTCAAACTCCACAGAAATTGCATGTCTGAACTAGCATTTTTGGAAACCGTTTAATCGGACCAATTTTTTTAATGACAATTTGAGTGGCGAAACGTATTTTGAGTTCCTAGAAGATATCGTTTACCCTCAACTAATTGACATTGTTGAAAATGATGATAGCTATCAAGAAAATAAATTAGTGTTTCAAAAAGATGGAGCTCCTCTGCATTTTTGACAACGTATTAGGGAGTTTTTGAACAGGGAGTTTCCAGAGTAATGGATTGGGCTTAGAGGTGCTATTGAGTGGTCCCCTAGATCACCGGATTTAACTCCATTAGACTTCTTTCTATGGAGCGATTTAAAGAGTAGCATTTTCGCAACAGAACTGGAGTCTGGAAGAATTACGACGACGCATTTTTGAAAAATGCCGTCTAATAACTCCACAAATGCTCCAGAATGTCAGAACTCGTTTTGAACAAAATTTGTACTTTTGTATGGAAGCTGGTGGTCAACAATTTGAACACTTACTTAACTGAATAAACATTTTTGAACGTTTGGTTTTGTTTTTCAGTTTCTTTTTAACGAAAAATTGACTAATTAGTGCATTTCTTATCACAATGAATGAAATACGTTCTTACAACTCCAACTGTTAATAATTTTAAACGAGTTGATAAAACTTCCAAAAAGATTAGTGTGCTGAATTCAGAAAAGAAACAGCTTTCAAATGATGTAACATTCGACCCATATTCCCTATTTAAAATATAAGGGTTGTTATCATCACTCTTAGGGGGTTGATGTGACAAAGTTGAGTTTTATGTCAAAACATGTCCCCCTCAATACTAAAATTGACGCGTTTCAGCGTTTCTTAAAAAAAATATTCTCTGGACGCAAATCGGTCTGTTTCGTTTTCAATGCGCCAACCTGTATATGCCGAGAGGGTAAATGACTAACTGCTGTAATCTTTAAAGCTTAATAAACCATAAAAGTCAAGATGTATATTAAGGATACACGAACTACGCCAAACTTCCGTAGAATGAAATGAGAAATGTTTCCAAAATAAAAGTTCACTCTAGCATTTCATTATGGAACGTCTATTAATAACCATAATACTCAGAAAGCATATTTCCAGTGGTTTTCTTTTTGTTACCACTTGATATTTTCAAAGGCCCTAGCGCGACAAACTTGCACAAGTTCTGCTCATTAATCAAATGTTAACGAGCACACTTTTTCCCCTACGAACAGAGGGCAGGGACGGAAAGTTTTTGCATTTTGCATGTCGATTGCCTGTTCGTTGGTTGAAATGAAACGCGTGATGAATAATTTCCCTACCTCCTCCACTTACCACTTTTATTATTATAATGGTGGTAAAAGAATAAGGATATGAGAGAATATTTATAAAATTTCTTGACGAGCGTTTTGTGATAAACGACTTTGTACAATCTACATTACTACAAAAAGTGGTACAAAAGTAATGGTATGTAGAGCCGAAATAATGTGCTGGTACTAAAATACTGGACTCAGCCAAACAAACCTCAGTTCAAGAGTTAAAGTGACTGAAAATGTTAAGGTGAAAAATCGAATTTGTATTTTCCCGATATCTAGAAAAATAATTGAGGTAATTTCCTAAAAATTGTACAGATGGGCATTTTCTGGTAAACTAGTAAACTAGTTTTGCTCTTGCCAAAAGAGAGCGCTGTTTCCAGTATCGTTCATCTTTAAAAATAATTAAACTTTTTGTTAGCGCCGCTAAGAAACTTAATTTTTTAAAAGGCTCTCTTTTATTTCATCAACAAAAACGCTACACTTGTTAAGTGGCGCCAAAACTAACCATTCTTTTAATATTTGCGATTTTAAAAGTAGCTGCAGCACACTATTCGCATCCGTTTGTTTGTTACACAGTATGCGTGTGTTAGAAACAAATTTATACCATAACTTGTAATTTTGATAAGCTTTTGAACATAAAGTGTGCCGCGACATAAATGTTTTCTAATCAATAAATACTAGATATGCTTTGCTTTTATCTGCAAGCAATTTTTAATGGACGTTATGCGTACACAATAACTGCAGAAAAATATTTAAATAAAAGACAGCCGGATTACAGATTATTCAATTTTTTTATGACAGCTTAAAGACTTTGGTTTGTTTCATTCAAAATGGTTTATTTTACCGTTAAACAAAATCGCTCCTGAACAGGAAGAGGAAAATTTTTGTACCAGAAATCCAGTATTTAATTAAAGGCGAACAAGTTCAGCTGCTTGAACATTGGTTCTAAGGACATAGCATGACGACGGTACTGAATTTACTATCAGCGCATCTTCCAGCTAGACTACAATGTTGATATTCTTTCAGAAACAAACAGACTGCAGATTTACTGTTTGTAAATAAAACATTATTCACGGATGAAGCTAGCGTTCCTCTTTAAGCTTCAGAAATCAACAACTGAAAAAATTAAATCCTTATATAAGAGCAGAATGTCATTCCTAACAGAAGTCGAAGATTAATTTTTGGTGTGAAATAATTTTTTGCGTAGTTTAAAAAAAAAATTTGTCTTCAACTTTCGTGAAAAAAATCGCTTTTGGTAGCCCTTTGCACATTCTAGTGGATTTTTCTTTAAATTTTGGTGCAAAACACTTTGTTGACGGTTTTCGAAGACGAAGACCATCATCTCTCTTATTTAAACAATCGGGACGTTTTTTGATATCGAATGCTTCGCGAATAATTCTTGTTTTAAAAGTTCTAAACCGATGCTATTGTTTTGTAAATTCTGGACGCGGTTCAACCCGAGAACTAAGTATATCTCACATTAAAAACCGCGGAAATCTCCAAATATTTATATTATAATATATATATATATATATATATATATATATATATATATATATATATATATATATATATATATATATATATATATATTTCTACTCTAAATTTTCGCATACTTATATGACTATATACATATACGGTATGCAATAAAATTTTCAAATAGATCTCTTCATTCTCTATTCAAAAATGCTATCGTTTTAAAGTTTTTAGCAAAAATTTGCAATAAAAAAAACGTAAATCATCTGATTCACGAATTTCGCTACAAAATACGAAAAAATCAATAACTAATTGCGTTTCATTCCTGATAAGAAAAATAAAAGGCACATCAATTTTGATGTAGGAAATGTTGAAAATGCATGCCCTGAACATCTTTGCAGCATCTTAATGGTAGGTAAAAATGAAATTGATTTGGTAAAGTGCTGGTGCTCGCTTTTGCTGGAACCATATCACACTCGCTGGCAGTTTTCAGTTTGCTCGATTAGGATATAAGTTTGCCAAAATTGGCACGACACTATTTTGGAGCCGTGCTAAATAGTTCTCCATGCTAATTTTCTTCAAACCAATGACTGAAAAATGTCTTCAAATGAGCACGAACTAGGACCCCTAGAACCCATATCTGGGGTCAGTTTCAATTTATGTATATATATATATATATATATATATATATATATATATATATATATATATATATATATATATATATATATATATATATATATATATATATATATAGGGTGTTTACGGAAATCTGGAACAATAGCTATCTTGGTTATTATTTGAGCTACGAAGTCGGTTAAATGGGAAAAGTTGACCTACTGCACACGCCGCCTATGAATATGTCAAGGATATCTAGATTGCACAACAACTGTCAAATCTGTTGACATAACCTCAATTGTTTTCAATGGAAACATATGAACATTTGGAGTTTAAGCGAGTCGTTCAACACGCATACATAATGGTTTCCACCTTATGCAATTGAATGTGCAATTTAGCCGGAGTTACATGCATGCATTTCATAGAACTTACAAGTTTTCTCCAAACCATAAAATTATATTTCATATTAAAAAACTCTACTTCTGCTGGACTGTGATGAATTGATATAGTTCTGTGAGCTTGCTGCGCAATCGTTTTTCCAGTCTCATCAAATATTGCAGAAGTTACATCAGTTATAAATTGACAGACTCGATATTTTCTGTTGCCAAGAAAGCTATGTGCTTACTGTGTCACTATGACTTTTAAAATTATTCTTCTGCGTATAGCGTTTCGTTCTTTTGAATAAGTCAGTGTGTTATCCATAATTGTTCCGTTTTAGTCACAGTTTTTCCATTACGTTTATTACCTCCTTTACGTTATTATTTCAGGCTTAAGTATCGTGTAATTTTTACATTTTAGGGCTTCCTTTCGTTGACAAGTTGTTATTCCGTTCCTTATTACCGAATCTTCATTAGGAAATATTCGTTAATAGAGAGGTCACGATGAAAAGCTTTTAAAAAAATTTCTTCAGATGAGCGCGAACTTGGGTCCTTAGAAACCAAAACCAAGATCCGTTAAAATTTATTTATTTATTTATTTATTATATATATATATATATATATATATATATATATATATATATATATATATATATATATATATATATGTACCAGAGCGATAACTTAAAAGATACTAAACTGATTTCACTCAAACTTGACAGAAATCTCGTTTGGGGAAAACCAAGGTCGAGAATCAGCCTTTATGCTCAAGTTTTTCCGGTAAAAAACCGGAGAAAGCGTTTTGAAAACGTAATATTTTTGTAAATATCAGAGTAACTGGACTGACACTTTACATGTGGATAGAAATAGTGAAAATAAACCTATATTGTAAATTTGAAGTAAGTTGGTATCCAATATGTAGTTTCTTCCAAATTAAAAACATAATTCCACAGACATGCGTTGAGACGACTTAGTTGTTAAAGTCCAATGCCTGAGACAGAATAGTTAATTGCCCGGCGTAGATTGGTTCATACAATAGGTATAAACCACACATCCACGGTAACCAAACTAAATATTTATCAGGCATAACACATACTACCCTAACCAACAATCGTGAAATCTCGGCCGCAGTTATGAAAAATGACAGACGACATGAAATTAAACATTTGCCAAGTAATTATTAAAATAAATTATAATTGTAGCTTTACGAACAGCCTCAAATACAGTCTTAGCGCAGCATAGATATATTATGCTGTCGTATAATATAGTACGAATGTAAACAAAATCTGGCCAAATCTGTACAAAAATGATTCTAAAATAATTTCTTTTATCTTTACACTTAAACATAAGACCGAAACAGTCGGGGGATATGTTTCAAATATAATTCTACTAATTGTTACGTATACTTTGAATATAATACCCCGGCATGAAGCTGATCTAATGTGTCACCTAAACAAAGCGTTTTTTGACGTATACTCAAATAGCTCAGAGACGTCCCGCTTTTCCCCATAAGCAGAAGGTTACACGATCGAATCCAGTTCGATAAACGTATGTTTTTTATGTTTTATTTTGGCGTTTGGAGAAACAATAGTGCACAGATAATTTTGTTATTCTTGATCTTAAAAAACCAGTTTGATTGGGTTCGCGATTAATAAGGCGATTAATAAGGAAAAATAACTGCTACCTTTATAATTTGGCAGAGACTTTACTTTTGTAAATATGAATTAAGTTTCCTTCTAGAAATCTTCTGTATAACTCTAATAAAATTTGTAATACAAGTTTCTTTTAAAGAGACTTACACTATCTACAGATGTAGCAAAATTTAGTTATTTAACTTCATGGACAATTTTGAAAGATTTCTTCAAATGTGCGCGTACTAGGACCTCTAAAATCGATCTTCAAGGTCAGTGTAGCTTTAAAGTATTAACTTTACTAACTATACCGTATAGTTATAGTGTACAATTCTTATAAAAATCCGCTACTATAACGTACTTGCTGCGTCCCTAATTTTTTTTTTTCAGTTTAGTTAGTTTTTATAGTCCAGATTTCGTCAGACTATTTTGCAGTAATTTTCAATTTTTCCTTATTGTCCTTGTTTTGTTGTTGAGTTATTATTCTATTAATCATTGTCCTGCGAGTGCACTAATTATACCTAGTAAGTCGCTATTATTATTTCTGATCTTATAATTTCTCTATTATTGATAATTCTGTTCCAGTATTGTTCCCGTGACTGACATCAATTTCACGCGCCCCAGTTTTCCTATTCTCTTTTTTTTCCAAAACATGATTTATACAACCTCCGAAGCTTGAGTGTTATTTCACTGACAATAGAAACACACGATTGGCATGTGCCAAGTACAGGCGCAAATATGTTAATAGACGTGTTCCAAACCACACATCTTTCCACAAGTTTAGAAAATTACAACAGTGTGGGAGTTTAGATCGTATAATCGCCCATACTAGAACAAACGAAAATCAAGAAATAGATGTTCTGGCTATGTTCGACTCCAATGGTCGTTTGTCATTGGGCGAAGTATCTCAGGCCCTGAATTGTTACTACAGTATAGTATTCAAAATTATCAAGAAACACAAATACAATTCCTTCAAGATGCAGCCTGTGCAAAAGCTACAGGAAAGTGATGCTGGACGAAGCTATCATTTTTGTCAGTGGTTAATTGAGAACTGCAGTAACAACTCAAATTTCTTGGGAAATATCATCTGGAGCGACGAGTCAAATTTCTCTAGCAAACAGAAATCTAACAGAAAGAATACCCACGTCTGGAGCAGGAATTCACCACATGTGACAATACCCATTGAAACTCAAGCAAGGTTTTCAACGAATGTTTGGTGTGCTGTTACAAGATATATGATCTAAGGCTCTTATTTCTACGAAGGAGCACTGACAGCTGCCAGATATTTGAAATTATTAAGAAGTGTATTTCCAAATGTAATGGATGATACTGTCTTGAGTAGAGTTAGTGACATCATGTTCCAACATGATGGTGTGCCACCACATAGAAACGAAAATGTTAAACTGTATCTGAGACAACAGTTTGACACCTGGATTTGCCATGGAGGTACAGTTAAATAGCTGCGAATATCAGCCGATCTGACCGCATTGGACTTTTCAATATAGGGTACAATTAAGGACGATGTTTACGCATCCAAAGTAGATCTCCTGAACGAATCGAAGCTAAAAAATCACGAATATAGTCAACAGAATTTCTGTACAGAACCTCTAGAGAATACAGTCTAATATATTGAAGAGAGCAGTATTATACTTGAATCATAACGGCGGTCATTTTGAGCAATATTTTCAATTATTTATTTGTTGTTTGGAAATAAAATCCAGTTGTATATATGTATGTGTATTTGTACAGTGGCTCGCCCTGAGTAGATTAAACGCAAAATAATCATATCGTTCCATTTAAAAAAAAACTGAGTTTATGTCAACAGATTTGAGTTGTTGTGCAATCTAGATGTCCGTGGCATATTCAGAAGCGGCGTGTCCAGTTGGTCAACTTTGCTCACTTTAAGCGACTTCGTTGCTCAAATAATAACGAAGGTAGCTATTGTTCCCGATTGCCTTAAATACCTACAATTGACAACGTTTGGGATGAAGTTATCTTCGGAATATTGTACTGGGATAGAAAGACTATTATGTGTACGTATAGAATGGCTTGCCCTGAGTCGATTAGACGCAATATATTTATATAGTTCCATTAAAAAAAATTAGGTTATGTCAATAGATTTGACAGTTATTGTGCAATCTAGATACCCGTGACATATTCAGAAGCGGGGTGACCAGTTGGTCAACTTTGCCCATATAATCGACTTCATAGCACGAATAACAACCAAGATAGCTATTGTTTCCGATTTCCGTAAACACCCTATATATATATATATATATATATATATATATATATATATATATATATATATATATATATATATATATATATATATATATATATACATACATATATATATATATATATATATATATATATATATATATATATATATATATATATATATATATATAAGTGTTTCCATTCGGAAAAACTTATCTCCAAAAATAGCAAAGCTATGGTGACCAAATTTGGTACGTAGATTTGGGTTATAGAAAATAAACGACGTACCAAAAATTAGATCACTAACATACAAGAAAAAACTTATAAGCGTTAAAATTCTTTGGCGCCAGATCAGTTCTATGAAAATTCACTACCATAACGCACCTACTGTGTCCAGACTTTTTCACTGGTAAGTTTTGCAAAAGAATTTAAAACCATGTCAATCTAGAATAGAGAACGAAGTGATCTGACAAATGAGGTATCACAAGCCCCTACTTCCTATTTCAAAATTTGGGGTTGTAGCTGTCACTCGAAGAGGGTAAAAATGTTTTAATATAATCTATAAATATGCGCAAAATAATTTAGGTATTCAACTCATTCCATTTGGCTGTTCTACATTTTATATACACACACATATATATATATATATATATATATATATATATATATATATATATATATATATATATATATATATATATATATATATATATATATATATATATATATATACAGGGTCGCTGATAAGTCTGGAAACGGTCGATTATCCGGGAAAATATACAAGGTGTCGAAAAAAGTTTTATACAAAAGTTTTTGGGTTCTTCAATGTCTACTAGGCGGTGATAATTTCATTTATACAGGGTTGGTCATACAGGCGTGGCACACCAATATTATTTTTTTTTTAATGGAACACCCTATATATTATTCGATATTTCAATCCTTCTCTTAATTTTGAGCAACATTTATCAGAAGCATGATGTACATAAACTCAATCGTTTCCGGGTAAAAAAATAAATAAAAATAAACGCTATTGTTTTTAAAATCTATTGGATGAAGAACAAAAATAAATGAAAAGTAGAATATCTCTTGAAAACAATCTGTGAGTGTGAAAAGAACCGGTTGCGATGTTTTTAACATTGTTTGAAATCCTATTTTATAAGATGTTCAAAGTGTTCTCCATTGACCTCCTGACAATAATGAATTCGCTTAACAAAACATTGCACTGCATTTACAAGAGCGTTTTGAGGAATGTTATTAATTTCATGCACAATCCTTGCTTGCAACTCTTCAATATTCTGCGGTCTATTTTGGTAAATTAAATTTTTTACATGACCCCACAAAAAAAAGTCAAGCGGCGTCATGTCGGGAGACCTAGCTGGCCATTCAATAGTTCCCCTGCGCCCTATCCATCTGCCAGGAAAGGTTTGATTCAGATATTCCCGTACCTCAATTCCAAAATGAGGGGGTGCCCCATCCTGCTGAAACCATATTTCTTCCGCTGGTATATTTGGGTCGTTATTGTTCGGAAATAATCGACTAACGTCTGGAACAATTGATTCTTGCAAAAGTGTCAAATATCGAGCAGAGTTCAAATTACCGTGTATAAAATAAGGTCCTATGATATGTCCACCAATAATAGCACACCAAACATTTACTTTTTGCGGTCTTTGGGTGTGAATTTGTTCCATCCAATGTGGGTTTTCGTCTGACCAGTACCTACAGTTGTGTCGGTTGACTTGTCCATTCAAACAAAATGTAGATTCGTCGGAAAACAAAATGTGGTTGGCAAAGTTAAAATTTTGGCGTAACTTCTCCATAATAAGTTCACAGAACTCGATTCTGCGATCAAAATCGTCTTCACTCAGTTCTTGCAATAAATGAATTTTATATGGACGGAACTTTTCCCGCTTCGTAATCTTTTGAATTGAATATCGACTCATATTGTGATTTAAAGCCAATTGCTGTGCCGAAGTTTTCGGATTTTCCACCACAGCCAATATTACATTCAAAGAATTTTCTTCATTTGTAACGGTTACTGGCCTTCCAGTTCTAGGTTTATCCTTGATACCGCCAGTTTCGTGAAAACGATGCAAAGTTTTCGAAACTGTGGATTTGGAGATCGATTCCCGCTCAGGATGCAACTCATTGAACATAATCACCACTTGAGCAAAACTTCGTGTTCTATCACCGTACCCTATCATCATTAAAATTTCGATACGTTCGGTTTCACTTAAACTTGCCATTTTGCACAAAAACTGTTGACACTAAATTACTAATGTTTCAAAACTGTTGACACTGAATGAATGTTTGACATTCGTTGTCCTGGAAACATTTTAAAACAAAAGAATAATACTGCGTTTCTTATGGGCATCTTATCTTATCTTGGGATTCCAAACAATGTTAAAAACATTGCAACCGGTTCTTTTCACACTCACAGATTGTTATCAAGAGATATTCTACTTTTCATTTATTTTTGTTCTTCATCCAATAGATTTTAAAAACAGTAGCGTTTATTTTTATTTATTTTTTTACCCAGAAACGATTGAGTTTAGGTACATTATGCTTCTCATAAATGTTGCTCAAAATTAAGAGAAGGATTGAAATATCGAATAATATATAGGGTGTTCCATTAAAAAAAAATTAATATTGGTGTGCCACGCCTGTATGACCAACCCTGTATAAATAAAATTATCACCGCCTAGTAGACATTGAAGAACCCAAAAACTTTTGTATAAAACTTTTTTCGACACCTTGTATATTTTCCCGGATAATCGACCGTTTCCAGACTTATCAGCGACCCTGTATATATATATATATATATATATATATATATATATATATATATATATATATATATATATATATATATATATATATATATATATATATATATATATATATATATATATATATATAGTTTTCGTAAAAAGAAACCTAGATTATTTCTATAAAGCTTTGCAACTATGCCCTATGCCACATTTTCGGCGTCCAGGCTCTTCTTCTCTTAGCAGCCTAACCAGAATAGATATGCGTGTTGAGAAGATTTAGCTTTGTGTTGCAACATAAAGTTATTTAACTGGCTAAAAACCAACGAGAGGTCTTGCTCAAATTATTTATGTATACAGGATCACCATAATCAAACGTAACGTCGTCCGATTATACAGAATATCAGCAAACATCGACACAGGACCAAACGAAGTTAAAGCACGATCCGAAGCATCTACATGACGCGCATTCCCATGCAATACCTCCAATTACTACGATCAATCAAAGATATGTGCTTAATGTGAACACGAGGGCAAATATTGTTAGTTAATTTTGCATGATAAACAGCCCGACCAAATGGTCCGCTCAATGCGTCCCTTAATAATATATTCTAATTTTCCACAACAGCGTGCTTTCCTCGGGGCTCGATCCAAATATAGAGCACATAGGGTGCGAATTTGCTTTAAACGAGATTTAGTGTGAGAAAATTGCCAGGTCATATACCTACGGTCATATAAAATGATCCTTGTAGGAGCGGGAGATAAAATGGGATTCCATAGAAGATCCTTTACATTGTGGATATCTGTGTGGGGGTTTCCCAATTTTGTATCTGCGTCGCTGCCTTTCAAATTAAATTCTTTATAAGCGACGGACAGCTATGTGGTCTTGGTAGGTGAAAAGGTAGTTTAAAATAAACATTTATAGTGAGCCTCTACACCTTAGATATGTCAAGTGTCTAACGATCTAGAAAGAAGTTTTTTCAAAGTAAAAAAAAGAAAGTAAAATATCTTTAAATTCCAGAAGAGTGTGTGAAGCTTTAGCTAAAGTAGTTTTTTTGTAAAATAATATCCCCTCTAAAACTGTACAAATATGTATCGTCCACAATTTACTGTCTTCCCCTAATTTTTAAACCTGCTAACTGCAAGTTGACTACTTAGATAACTTTTTAAATTATTTTTTTAAAAAATTTTATATATACAGTCTGTCCAAGAAAAGGAGGGCCCCTATGGGGATTACCAAAGCGGTAGCAGATACAGACTTGGTTAAATAGAGAAAACTGGCTCACGCAGAAGCCCAACAAAATGGCGGTTAGACATCTCCGAAATATTTTTTGGTTTTTGAGATATTTTGAAAAATTTTGATTTTTCGATTTTACATATTATTTTTAGTGGCCTTAATGGTGGACATACACCAATACGAATGTCATTTCTCTATAGAAACTTTTCATTTTATTTAACGGAGCATTGCTAATTTTTGAATCCTACGTTTCGTCTTTGCGGGACCATCATCAACTTTTTTTTAAAATACGGCCCTTATTTTCTGATATCATTTCACTTCTAAACAGTCTGGGATGGACATAATTAAAACATTCAATGAAAGCCCTTTTCAAGTTTGCGTAATGGCTGACCTTTCTTTCTGCTATTTAATTACATCGCCGTTTATATTCATTGTGTTTTGTTTGAGAATCGATTTCTGGCACACTCAGATGTAGTGTTGTTGGACCTCTAGTGCAATAGATGGAGCTTCAGCCTGGTTAACCTTTTGTATAGTTTCAACTTCAATTCTCAAGAATTGAAAAATTTACCCCTTGAAGATGGCCACTTCGTGGGCCGAAACGCGTAGGGACATTTAATATATTTTGATGTCTGAAGGGAAGTCTTTTATTAAATGTTTAAATTTTGATGTCATATTCTGAAAGCCCTTTTTATTCCAAGTTCAGTGATGTGTCACACTTTGTGGTTTAGTATCATTTTAGCCTTTCTTTCGACCTTAATCAAAAAACTTCTTATCACGGACATGTAAATAGCTTTTAAACTTAGGTACTAAGCAACTAGCTATATCAGTTAACACTTTATGTCATTTAGGTGCTTAACAGTAAACCAATAAATGAATAGGGGCAATAATTTAATGGAATAAACAAATAACAAATAAACTGAAAGTAAAAAGACAAAAGTGTGCATATATATATATATATATATATATATATATATATATATATATATATATATATATATATATATATATATATATATATATATATATATATATATATATATTAATACTTTCAGTAATCTTTCTTTTAGATTTTTTTCAATTTTTTTTTTAACTGTTCACAAATTGTCGTGTGCTAATCGCATTTTTGTATGTTCACCATTTTAAAAATAGCACGACTTTAGATCTTTATAGGCTCACTCTACAGTTCTCCCAGTTTACAAGATCCACCTACATCGGTTCGTTCCTTTTTCGATTTTTTCGAGAATTGTATATATTTCCGCTGTTATATCGTCAACACCAGTAGTTTTTTCGTGTGCAAGTTCATTAAGGACTTTGTCAAATTCTTCTCTTTGAACGAGAAGGCTCAGATCACCTGGGCTTATGTACGCTATCTTTTAAATTGTTTAATTGTTTTTCTTCTCTTACAATGGGTGGGCCTTTTTTATTCTATATAAAGTTTTTTATATTTATTTCCCCACACTGAGATAACTTTCTTAAATAGCCTCTAAGTGAAGATTGGAACCTGTGATGAGCACTTGTAACTACACTTGGAGAACTTAAATCACCACAACACATTTTAAAAGACCTGACGATCGTTTCACTAGCCAAGTTAGCGTAATCAGAGGAAAAAAACTACTTTAAAAACTAACATCACCTTATATACCGGATCTTGGGTAAAGAGACCGAACTGAGATAGTAAACTAGTCGCAGGCAAATTTCGCAGTGTATTGCATTTTTATCGCCGGAAGAAGTCTTTGACCTGTCCCTACTACCTTATCTAAAAGGTGTCTAACACAGTTTCCTTTGGCGGAAATATCTGTATTCTTATGTTATCTTTAGAACGTGTTGAAACGTGGGAATTTATTTAACAAAGCAATCGATCGGCTGACCCGTAATCGGCGGTGGTGAAACGTTCATACATTTTTTGTTGTAACTATATTTCGTAATATATTTACACACACACATATATATATATATATATATATATATATATATATATATATATATATATATATATATATATATATATATATATATATATATATATACAAATACTCTCGAACGCATTTAGCTGTCCTGGTTGTCTAACATTTTGTTATTAATTTCAGATAATCTTGATTAGCGTGATGATTATTATCCCAAATATGTCGGGCGACGGAAGATCTATTTATAGTACCGTAACGTGATTGGGCTATGTGTCCTTTAAATCTTATTCCAATCGATCTTTTTGTTTGTCCAACGTACTTAAGATTACAATCTGTACAACTTATTTCATTAATTCCTGAATTTTGTCTGTGCTATCCTTGTCTTTTGAGTTACCTAGCAAGTTTTTTAAGGTATTTATTTGTCAAAAATATAAGGAAGAACAGAAACAAAATGTCGGGACTTTACGAAATAAGTTGTAAAGATTGTAATCTTAAGTACGTCGGCCAAACAAAAAGATCGATTGTAATTAGATTCAAAGAACACTTAGCCCAATTACGTTACAGTAATATAGATAGATCTTCCGTCGCCCGACATATTTGGGATAATAATCATCACGTTAATCAGGATAATCTGAAATTAGTAAAAAAAATGTTAGACAACCAGGAGAGCTAAATGCGTTCGAGACTATATATATATATATATATATATATATATATATATATATATATATATATATATATATATATATTTCGAAATATAATTACAACAAAAAACCGTACGAACGTTTTACCACCGCCGATTACGAGTCACCTGATCGATTGCTTTGTTAAATAAATTCCCACGTTTCAACATGTTCTAAAGATAACATTAGAATACAGATATTTCCGCCAAAGGAAACTATGTTAATTTAGTTGTCGTTGAACCTTCCCAAAATCATTAGAGACACCTTTTAGATAAGTTAGTAGGGACAGTGCAAATACCTCGTCCAGCAATAAAAATACAATACATTGCTGAGTTTGCCTGCGACTAGTTTCCCATCTCAGTTCGGTATCTTTACCTAAGAGCCGGTATATAAAGTGATGTTAGTTTTTAAACTACTTAGAATTTTTCATCCTCTGATGACGCTAACTTGGTTAGTGAAACGATCGTCAGGTCTTTTAAAATGTGTTGTGGTGATTTGGGTTTTCCAAGTGTACTCAGATAGCCTCTGTTTGGCAACGTATTTCTTATCTAGTTGTAAATTTTATTTCCTTGCCCTTGAAGACTATATTTTCTGTTCCTGTTTTATTTTATAGTCTTTTCGATTGTTGATAAGTTAGATCCAATTGTCCTTAATTTGAGATTTTGGCACTATTTCTTTGAATTCACACTTAGTTTAATTTTCTACCCTTTCGTCCGATCATGTTTTAAATTTGGCTGTATCCACTATCTGCTTTTTTCATAGTTCTTTTCCAACTGATACGCTTTTCCGTTAGCCTTAATAAATGCAGGATCCCACACGGTTTTCTTTTTTCTATTATTATTTTGACCAGTATATTTTCCGAAGCTTACTTTAACTGCGTTTTAGATCTGCCCACACAGATTTTCGTTCGATGATTTACAGTATTTGTTTCTTCTCATTCCATTTCCTTTTGGCCTTTTCTCTGTTCTTTGGGACTGGCGGTCTTATTGGTATATTTACCAGCAAATATTATATCACAAGCAAACAGTAGCTTTTGGAAAAAGCTACCCCGACTTTTTAAAACAAGAAAAAATAGTTTTTGTTGATGTTTACCCCCAGTATATTGAAAATTTTGTTAAAATCCTTAAAAAGTCAATTCGTTTACAAAAATAATTCATAATAATAATTTGTTGTGATGATTCCGAGAAAGGCGAAAGCCCCAAGAAAAATCGGAAAAATATGTTAATGTTTTCAAGATATTGAATACGTTAATAGGGAAAAGATAAAATTGTGACCTAATACAAAATGAAGAACAAGTGCCAAACTTATTTCTAATTCTAAAACTACTTTAACAATAAATTATATATATATATATATATATATATATATATATATATATATATATATATATATATATATATATATATATATATATATATATATATATATATAGGGTGTTCAGTAAAGAAAACATAGGCTTTCTGAGCTCCTGCGCCACTATATATTTTTTTTCAGTTTTTTAAGAATAGCGATTTTTGGAAAATAATCAGTTTGTTTTAAACTCCATTTGAGTTTATCTAAAAAATATATACTTGCTGCCAGTCACTAGAATGCACCATTTTAAAGAAAACCGTGTTTAAAGTGAGTGACGAAAATGTATGGATTGCTTTACAATTTCTCAAATAAGGACTATTTATCTAGTAAGTCGGTAGTCATCAGTTGAAAAATATAATGTCGTTTCTAGAATTAAAAAGCATTTCTTTAATGTACGATAAATTATCATATTCGTGTACATACAATGTCGTGGTATAACTTATTCTCAAACACTGAAATGGCCGATATGATATTGGTTTACGCCCAAAAAAGTTTTGATGCAAGAGCTGCAACAAGAAGTTAGGCAGATATTTCACGCATTTGCAGACAGCCCAACAGCAAACTGTTTTCAAGTCTGTTTAACAGATTAAGGGAAACTAGACGTTTTCGCACAAACAAATATTATGGACCAACTGTGGTTCGAACTGTTCAGCAAAAGGAAGCCGTATTAAATATTGTTGAAGATGAAACAAATATCCGCCGTATGTCTGCCAATGTTGGACTGAGTCAGGGTACTGTGTTTAACATTTTACGGGAACAACAATTATACCTGTATCACTTTTCTCCAGTCCAAAACGTATTACCAAGTAATCTTCTACAAAGATCAAGTTTTCGTAAATTCATCTTAAATAAAAATAGACATAATCCACTTTTTATAACTAAAATTCTATACACTGATGAGGCAACATTTTCGAGAACAGGAATCTTTAACTACAAAATTGTAACACATGAGTTAAAGAAAATCCAAACAGTACGAGAGTGTGCTATTTTCAGCACAAATTTAAATTAAACGTTTGGTTTGTTATAGTTGAATATAGCTTTGCAGGACCACTTGAACTTCTAGCAACATCGAATAGACATGATTACTTAGATTTTGTCCAGCATAATTTGTTGGATCTACTGGATCACGTTTCTTTAAATACACATTTTAGTATGTGGTACTTAGAAACCTACTATCCCATAGCAATATGAAATTATTTTAACAACGTATTCCCCATCGATGGATCGGACAAGGAAGTGAATATCCATGGCCTCCACTCAGCCCAGATGTAAATCCTCTCGGTTTTTATTTCTGCAAATATATGAATAAACTACCATTCTGGTCCTACTGTTGATACTAGCAATGAACTCTGGCAAAAAATAGTGGCAGCGGTAAATTAAATTAGGCATTTCCTTCCGACATTCTTCGCGCGAATTTGGCCGCTAGAACTCAAAACGAAACTCTGCTCGAATGATTATATATATATATATATATATATATATATATATATATATATATATATATATATATATATATATATATATATATATATATATATATATATATAAATTATATTCATTTTGTTAAGACCGCGCACGAGTTTGTTAGCGAGCCCAATCGGACCAGCTTTTCTAAGAAAAACTTTGATTTTTCTGGAAAAAAAATTGTATCGCAAAAATAAACAAGTTATTTTGATAAAATTTGGTAGATACTTTTCACTGGTAAAGACCTTAGTATGCATCAAAACTCAACTTTCTGGGTTTAGAGAAAATTTAGTTATACAAGTTTGAAATATTTAACGAAAATTCGTTTCCATAACGCACTTGCTGCGTCCCGAATTACTGGTACTGTTTTGACGTTGAAATAGTAAGGTTTCTTAAAATTATGATTTTCAAAAGTGGTATATCTTTCATGTTGTTATATTTTTCAGTGTTAGTTTCCTGTTGTTTTCGTTATCGATTGTTACAAGAAGAAGAGTTGTAACTGCAATACATTTTTGAACCAATTTGTTATAATTCATGTATAATTTTCCAAACTTAAGAAATATCTCGAACTCAGTTTTCCCTAAAAGGGGGCATTTTAGGGACTGGCAACAGATATATATATATATATATATATATATATATATATATATATATATATATATATATATATATATATATATATATATATATATATATATATATATATATATATATATATATATATATGTATATGAGACATGCTTGGTTCTCGGGTTAAACCGCGTCTAGAATTTTTGAAAACTCGATGTTTCGGCTCCTGTTTTGGAGCCATTTTCAAGAGGTAAACGAAATATGTAAGGACACTCTAAGGCCTCAATCTGCCTACTTTTTAGAGTGGTGGACAAAGGTGGGTAAAGTAAATATGTAAGGACACTCTAAGGCCACAAAATGCCTACTCCGTAGAGCGGTAGACAAAGGTGGGTTGGGTTGTTGTAGCTTGATTACGGGGCCTCAATCTGCCTACTCCCCAATTATCGCCGGAGATCGTCTGTGAGGTCTCAGTGTGTTTAACCTTAGGCCTCAGAGAGATCTGGCAGTTCGTTGCAAGTCTTGTCTTATATATGTCGTTCCGTCTACCTGCTTCGTTATCAGTGAAAGTAGTGGGGTCACCGTCAGTTAAGTGAGGGGCATTGGTTACGGTACTTAAAAGATGAGGAGGTTTCATATATATATATATATATATATATATATATATATATATATATATATATATATATATATATATACATATATATATATATATATATATATATATATATATATATATATATATATATATATATATATATATATATATATATATATATATATATATATATATATATATATATATATATATATATATATATTAGAGAAAATCAAGTGGTGTTACAAATAAACTGATTATTTTCAAAAGCACTATTCTTAAAAAACTAAAGAAAATAATATAGTGGTGCAGAAGCTTAGTACGTCCCATATACTAAACACAAAAAATAACCAGAAATTCGTGTGTGCTGCTAAAAAAACTGCCTTCACCAAAATGTGAAGTCAATTACCCTGATAAATTAATTATCGTGGAAAATTAAATCAAATGTTTATAGCTTCTTAAGGAAGCACAAAATTGTACTAAGGTAAGTTGACTTAAATCAGCTTATTTTTGTCCAAGGTAACTAAAACTTAAGTTTGTCCCATTCTTTACCGAATATGCTGGATAACAATTATACTAATAATGATTAAAATAACAATAACAATAATAATAATAGTCGACTAAGACGTTGCACTTGCTTAAAACTCAAATATGAAAACATTTTATTGGTTGACATTGCCTAAATTTAGTAGCATCGTTCTGTACCTGAAACAGCCATCAGTCAAGTATAAGCTATTAAAACCTACATTGCCCGATGCAATTTATAACTCAAATAATCCGGTTGACTGATTTAATTTTGAACGAACGAACCAACCCGCAAATAGATCTCGTAATATGCATCTGCCTTATTGAGACTAGAGAAGTAAGTAGTTATTCATTGCGAATATATGTATTCCGCTCAAAGCTATGTACGTTCTACGCCAAGCTAAACAAATATTTGTCTGCAAAGTTTGAAATTAATGTTTGTTCCGTCTCGTTTAATGGCTCTATTATTGAAAAGCCAGTTCGCTATAAGAGACTTTCAGTTTTCGACATTAACAGTAGAGGGTAATGCGCTTAAGATATTACCAATTTTAAATTGTTTAAGTGACTGAAACGAAAGTCTACAACTTAGAAGAACATAGGCACAGTTGGTTGTGTGCAAATTTTTAAATCGTTTGATCAAAGGAAAATAAACTTAATCGAAATTAATAATCCAAAAATCATCGACATCACTTTAGATTCTGTAATGCAATATCTACAATGTTGGACAAAACAGATGACGTTATCTGTACTGCTATGCTATTTAAATAAATTGCAAATAAAAATCTAGATAATTCAAGTTGTTGCAATATGTCAGCCTGGAGTGCATCGTGATAGATACGACAGGGACGCCATCTCGGTGCAGGACCAGAGAGTATGTTGTCACAATAGCTCTAGTTTACACAAACTTTTATAGATAGAGCTGTGGACAATGTAGAATCAACTAACAATTGTGTAAATTGCCGGCCCTGGACGATTTAGTTCCTAAAACCGGAACAAAGTTTGCGTCCAAAAGCGCTAAATTTGTGCATGCCAATGTATACTATAAATAAAAAATTTTGGGACCCAGAAAGTGCCTTATAGTAGTAAATTTTCATAGGAATTGTACACTATTAGTAAGATATATTATCAAAACTAATTCCTAAAATTTAAATGGACCTTGGGTGGGTAGTAAATTATAGAAAAATTACATAATGAGCTTCGAAGATAACTACAAATTTGTTTAAAAAACCTTTATTGTTGTTTATTGTTTGCAAAAACTGGATGAGTTAACTAAAACAAAACCATCCAAGCAATTAATAAGGAAAAATACCCGCCATGTTAATAATCATCAATGACAGGTACATTCCCTTTGTATTTTTTTTTTGAAAAACTTTTGTGACTTGAATGAAAGTTGTAACACAGTTTTTTGAAAGACACTAGTTGCAGTAATTACATATTATATCTAAGACCAATTTTAAATTTTTTAGCTCCACATGAAATATAAATTTTTTCAAATAGTCGCTAACTGGGACTCTAAAACCGTTCTCCAAGGTCCATTTAAATTCAAATATTTAGCTTTAATAATATATCTTACTAATAGTGTACAATTCTTGGTAGGAGACAGTTGATAAATTAAATGATTACTATTTAATTTATCACTCTACTAAATTATATCGTTAAATTTTTTAAATGTTAATCAAAGTTAGACATTTGTTTTAATCCATTTATCTTGACTAATAAATATATGTATTTTCTTTTATAAAATTGAACTGTTTACACACATTAATGATGTGTAGGCATGCATTTATTCCATTTATTTACTTCAGTATGGAAAACTTTCTACAGAAAAACACTTGACCGCGTTTCCACTACAAACATACAAGTAAGTGGAATTTGTAAACAGTCGATTAAGTCATAAAATGAGTTATGTTCGGAATAAAATAAAAAAAGTTCTGACTAATCGAGTGCGTCATAGTAGTCAATTTTCATATATAAGTTTTGCTTTGTCTAATAAAAATCTCAAACTGTGCAAACCTTATCAAGTGTATAACAAATTTGATAAGTTACGTATCTAGCGGTTAACTACCTGTTATTATTTTTGTAGTTGTTGGAATGATTCCACTTTCTGTTTTAGGTTCCATGCAGCAGGTTATTTTACTTATTGTAATTACCTGGTAATTACATTTGGATCTATCATAACAAAAAATGTTCTAGTCAACCAAATAGGTAAAATAACCTGCTGCATGGAACCTAAGACAGAAAGTGGAATCACCCCAAAAACTACAAAAATAATAACAGACAATTATGAGCTAGATCCGTGTTCATTCAGCGAAGTTGTCTCCGCCAGAAGCTGCGTTGTCAACAGCTTCTGTTGTTATTCTTGTAGTTTCTGGTATAGTTTTTTGTTTCAGGCAAATAAAATAATATCATTTTGTTACCAAATACTGCTAATAACAATACAGGATCTCCCGACCTGTTATCGTTGAAAAACGTAATAAGTTGACCGTATCATACGTAAAAAATTGAGTCATGTTTCAAACCTTCCTTTCCAGCAAACCTTGCACATAAGCAAATGTCGAAATTTATTGTAGAAAGCAAGAAGCATTAATTTATTACTTGTTAAAAATTCAAGATAAAATGGTTTTTTATATAGTGAAGATTAATTTGTGAAGGGTGTGAAGAAATATTGGTAGACAGAACAATTGCTTTTAGGATGCTGGGGGATGCCAAAGTGGAGGTCACAATTCGATGGGATATTTTTGGAAATATAACTTGTTAAATGTTTTCTTTTACAACCACAAGCTGAAGCTCCTCTGTAGAGTGAATTGTATAATTGACTGACACATGTATTACTATTAATATTAGAGCCTCGGTGGCTCAGTGGTAAGAACGTGTGTCTCTGAACCCAAGGGTACTGGGTTCGATTCCAGGGTACTCCTTCCGCTTTTTCAATACATACTGTACAATTAACATCAAACGAGCCTGTGGTATTGTATTTGAGCAAGTTGAATGTCCGACTTTTGGAGGAGGCGTAAAGCCGTTGTCCCGTGTCCATCCAAAACCCTCCTTACAGAAAGACAGGGGTTCCGCAAAATTTCCAGGATAGTGAGGTGTACCTGCTCCCGGGTGTCGGTAATTGGCTATAGTCGCGGAAATAGGCCGACGTTAAAGAAATGAAAACACACAAACTATTACAGTGTAGAACAGCCAAATGTAATAAATTATGTGTCTTAATTACCGTACAGGTTTATAAGATATCCTGAAACACGTTAATTTTAGGTTAAAAAATGTTGTGCAGTTTTCACGTTGCAGGATGTCAATCCTGCAATGTGAAAAATTCACCTCTACATTCAATTCCCCTCGAGTGATGATAGTTGCAACCCCCAAAAATTTTAACAAGTACAGACTTGTGATACCTGATCTGGTATATCTTTTTATTCTCTATTCAAAAATGCTATGGTTTTAAAATTTGTTGCAAAAATACCAGTAAAAAAACGAAATCCATCTGATTGACGAAACTCGCTCCAATACACTGGAAAAGTAATAATTAATTGCGTTTCCATCACATAAGAGATACAGTTTCTACGTCTGCGTTTAGTATGAAACGGTTTCACGGAGTAAGGTCAACAACAATTAATGAATTAAAAATTAGTATTTATTATAGTAGTAGTAGCAATGGTAGGGAGGCTAGCGCTAGGTAAGTAGACGACATCGGGCCATGCCAACCCTGGTATTTATAAATCATGCCCTACCCTGCCTCGGTTTCGTCGCCAAGCCTCCTAGACCTCTAAATAAAATTCACGACGGTGTTCAATTGTAAGGTACTCCCTTAACTCCTCGTAGAGTCCTTGATTCAAACATGTTTGTTCGATAACTTCCAAAAGGCTCACATTTACACACGTAGTGGTAAGACGTTTCCTTGGTCTCACTGCATTCAGGCAAATGAGATCACTCTCAAACCTGTAGGTGTCTTCTGAATCTACAGTGGTCTCCTGGCAACACACAAAGTCCTTTGCTCGTCTATAGCCACTGATCAAACGGAAGTGCTTCTCGATGGCCTCCGCATTCTTTTTATCTAGGGCGTCGGAGACCACATTTATCCTTGTGTCTGTAGCAGGGCCATCTCATTTCCTGTCAGGCCACAGTGTCCCGGAATCCACATAAGCTGTACGTTCTTTACCCGGACTAGCTCATCAAAAATGCCAGCATACTATTTAACCAGCATTGATCTAGTTCTGGGCCCGCAGACCCTCCGAAGAGCCGCCTGACTATCCGAGCAAATGTTTACTCATTCTTAGGGCTCGTCCTCACATTTTGTCCAACAACCACAGGCAGGATATCGTTTATCTCCGTTTAGAATGCCGTGGTGTATCCACCCAGAGCATAACTCTCGCACACGCCATGCTCATCGATCTATATTCTCGCCCCGCAGGAGTGCTCCTCCTACAGCGGTGATCAATCAGCAAAACACACCAGGCAAACAGGCTGGAAAGCAATCTCGTTATACATCCATTAATCCCTGTTGAGAACTCTGAGAGTATGTGTCCAAGTCAGTCTAATTCAATCCTCGGCATTTGATACATTAATGGTGAAAATTGGAATTTCCTTTTGCACCAATTTGGAAACTTATGCATGTCCTGTGTTATTCCACTGTCTCGAATGCTGAGATGCGACGCTTTAGTCTCTCCCCGTATATAGATGGGAAGCAGCGGCAGCATCAGCAAGACCTCTAGTGCGGCTAATGTCGTCGTCGACGTCGTCATAGCGCCGGTTATAACGTAACTTGCCAACCTTTGAAGTTAGGCCAGCTTCCGGGTAGCAGTTTGATTCAAAACACTCCACAAGACAACTGCCCCATAAAGAAGCCTGAGCCTGATAATCACAGTGTAAATCCAATGAAGGATTTGAGGATTAAGTCCCCAGATCCCCGCTATCACACAGCGTAAATGCCAGAGGGTCGCTACTCACTTCCTTACTACTCACGACCTCAGGATAATTTGGATTCGACGACCACCCCCAGATGTGTAACGTCTCGCATGAAAGCTAAAGCTTTTCCAAACATCACCTGCGCCTTAACCTTCTACAGATTTATCTTCTCGGTAAAAAGGATCATCTCACACATTCTTTGTTATACTGCAGACTGTTTGCATGCATGAACAGACAACGCTGAAGAATTTGTCGATGGCCAAGACCAGTCTATCGTCATCATATGCCTGAGCAAAGAAGCCATTATCGGAGAGCCGTTCCATGAGGCCGTCAGTAACCAGACACCATAGATGAGGCAAAAGGCAGCTGCCTTGGGGATAGTCACCGGTCACCCCCGCGTCCAACTCACGGCCTTTCAAGGTGAGTGAAACTCTTTTGTCTTCCAGCGTGCCACCCAACTTATAAGGGGCTTAGGTGCTCCCCTGTTCTGTAGGGCGGCACAGACTGTATCCGTCCCAATATTTATTATAAATTACAAATTGTGACTTAGATCCACTTTTCTGTAGTCTTCATAATATTGTAGTTTGTTACTTTAGCGTCAGTCAATTTCTGCGACCATAACCAATCACCGACGCCAGAAAACATTTCATCTTACGATTCTGGAAATTACATTCTGCACAGAAAGTAGGGATCTTCAATGTGCTTAACATCGCATGGTACAGGACCGACACTTTACGCTTTCTTCGAAAAACAAAACGTGCAGACGTTTAACTTGATTAAATACCGGTGATAATCTAGGTTAATGTTTTTATAGTAGGTACTGAAAATGTGTATCTTTACTGAAAATTCAACCGACGTTTATTGGTTTTAGAGCCATACGTTCTCACCACTAAGCCACCGAGGCTCCTAAAAAGCTCCATTACTAATTATAAATCAACACGTACATTTTAACATAAACATGAATATAGAATGCGGAAATCACTTGACTTATAAATAATAAGTTTTCAATAAACTACGGGAAAGTTTGTAACGAGTACTTTACGAGCTACGGAAGTTACGAGATGAAACATAAATTTCATCAAGCGCCTGAAGTAATTGGAAAATAGATTCTGATGCCACCAACACGGTACAGCCATTATGGCTGTACTAGTTTGCGGTCATATGTAAGTGCATTCGGTAGACTCTACCATTATACTAGACGTTATCACATACTGGCTTAGAGGATAAGCATTACCATGGATAAAATGTGCAAGAAAATCCTTTGTGTTGGTCTTGAGAAAATGGAAATTATAGGTCTTGCACTTAGTGTACCTAGAAGCTAAGTGAGGAAAGTGTTATATGTGGTTTTGGAGGAAAAGTAGAAGTAGTGCTCACTAAGTACAAGAGTGCGTCAACTATTGAATAAAGTTTGTCTTCTATAGGTAAAATTTTATATAAGTGTACAAACTATTTTATAAGGTAACTAAGTGTGCACATCTTAAAACTATTTTGGCCTGTACAAAGTTGTTACTTATATTAATTAAGCTTTATATTATAGTTCTGAGTATTGCTAAGATTTGAGATATACTGTAGGAAATAGCTCTATCCACTAAAGAAAAATTGAGTATATAAATAAATATAAAAACTCTGGACGCAGCAAGTGCGTTATGGAAGTGAATTTTCATTAAAATGTTTTTAATTACAAATATATCGCTCTAATGCGAGCAGGCATCAATTTGGTTACCGGTATAACCTATATAGTAGGAACAGTGTATCATATTTTATCAAAATAATTATTTAAAAATGTACAAAACTTTTCGGAAAATAAACTTTAAATGTTTCTGAGAAAACTGGTCTCCTAGCCAATGAACCTAAGGTTAATAGCAAATTGAGTTATTGAAATTTGAAACATTTAATGAAAATTCGCAACCAAAACGCCCTTGCTGTGTTCATACAAAAAATTTCCGAAAATACAGTTAAATGTTGGTTTCCTAACCAACAAAACTTACGTTAATAGCAAATGAGTTATTGAAATTTGGAGGACTTAATGAAAATTTGCTACCAAAACGCACTTACTATGTCCAAATTTTTTCTTACAAACATGCATCATATTTCGATAAAATATGCTAAAATGCAGTAACGAATTTGTTCTACGAAAATTAGCTAAAAATTATAGACCGTTAAACCATAAACTTCACTAAACCTACGGCGAAAGCATCAACTTAACTAAACCGACAGGCAAAACATCAGAGAAAGGGTCTATTTGAAATGAATTTTCTGGGAACATTTTAGTAAAATGAAGGACAATGACGATTGAAACTAAGACTTCAGGCTTTGTAAAACATTCTTCTTGAGACCTTTGCCTTCCATAGCTCATATTAGTGTCAGGTTCATTGCCTAAATATTACCAATTTTGACGTTTAAAATCGCGATTTTGACGTTTTGAGGAAAAGCCAAATGTATTTTTCTTTGAATGCCTGTAACTTTTTTGTCCTTTAACCTACGGAGCTAAATTTTGGTAGGTAACTTGCCTATAATGATAGAAACCCGCGTATGAAATTTGGTTGCCCTTACTTTGTTAATTTTGGAGATATAATTTTTTTTCGAAAGAAAACATAAAATTTTCCGGGAAAACCTCGGCGGATTTTTCTGGCTAACGAACTTATTCAAGCCACTTGCGAAAGGAAGGTACTCACCAATTTTGACGTTTAAAATCGCGATTTTGACGTTTTGAGGAAAACCCAAAAGTATTGTTCTTTAAATGCCTGTAACTTTTTTGTCCTTTAACCTACAGAGCTAAATTTTCGTAGGTATTTTACCCACAATGATATAAACCCGTGTGTGAAATTTGGTTGCCCTTACTTTGTTAATTCCGGAGAAATAATTTTTTTTCGATTTTTTTCGAAAGAAAACACAAAATTTTCCGGGAAAACCTCGGCGGATTTTCCTGGCTAACGAACTTATCCAAGCCACTTGTAAAAGGAAGGTATTCACCAAGTTTTATCAAAATCGGTCCATTATTTTTTTAGTTATAGGTGTGACACATAAATATATATATATATATATATATATATATATATATATATATATATATATATATATATATATATATATATATATATATATATATATATATATATATATATATATATAAACATATAAAGTCTGAAACCGACCTCGGATTTGGGTTCCAGGGGTCCTAATTAGCGCTCATTTGAAGAAATTTTTTCAAAATTCGAAAGTCGGGATCTCCTCAATAGTGAATTTTTTTTAAGAAAATTCACTAAAAACTCGTATGTGCTAGTTTTCAGGACAATAGATAAAATACTTTTTTAGCCGTTTAGGAAACTTAAAATTAAAATTCTCTTTATAACGCCCTGTAAGAGCCTCGGTGGTTCAGGGGCAAGAACGTGTGCCTTTGAACCGAAGGGTACTGGGTTCGATCCCAGGGTACTCCTTTCACTTTTTCAGTACAAACTGTAACATTAACATCAACCGAGGTTCTGGCATTGTATTTGGGCAAGTTTAATGTCTGCACGTTCTGCCCTTCGTAGGGGGCGTTAAGCCGTCGGTCCCGTGTCCATGCGATGTTGGGCACGTTAAAGCTGCCTACCCTCCTTACATAAAGGCAGCGGTTCGGTAAAATTTCCAGGATAGTGAGGTGAAACTGCTCCCTGGCGTCGGTGATTGGTCATAGTCGCGAAAATAGGCCGACATTAAAGAAACAAACACACACACACACACACACACACACAACGCCATGTATCTTTTTAGCGATATTTCGTAAAAAAAATTCGCTAATCAGGAGATCTCGACATCTGAGTGTATGTGTGTGTTTGTATGCGTGGGTGTGTGTTCTTCACTTTAAGTGGCGACAGCTTATTATTTGATAACGGGTCGACCGATTTTCAATTTTTTTTAATATAAAGTACACCAACAGCTTCATATCCTGGTATGCATAATTTTAAGATTCGCTTTTTCCATAGCCTACTACGTTAACAACTTAGACCTCAAAAATGACTAGAGCATATTAGGCACTTTTTTTCGACGAAAAAAAAAACAACTATCTCTGTCGATTCAGGTACATCTGTAACCCAAAAATGCCAGGTTCTAGTATCGCAAGTGTTCACAACTTGATGCAAAAAATGAAAAAACCGACTTTTTGAGAGTGCCCTGTCTAAACGCTACCGAGTTTAAGAGTCACTTAGTGTATTAATTAACGCAATATCATCCGCATATCTTACATTGAGTGCTCATAATGAATGCGGACACATAACCTGCCCCAATGTATTAGCCAATTTGGACCTCAATAGGACCAGCATCTAAAATTTTGGGAAAACACCACTCCATTATTTATGAAAGTAGGTTCATAATTCTATCGCTAAACACGAAGATCTATCGGTTGGTTAACTAATTTCCTTGGTACCATAACATCAACGTTGCAATTTTCTAAGATAGTGTCTACTATCTTCATCAATATTTCTATTGACGTAAACAAAACGTCCACAATACTAAGTGAGTGCTGAGCGTGTCGCCACCTAGTTGCGGAACCAAGTAGTATGTTGTCACGCCAGCTCCAAATAACACAAAGTGTTAAAAAAATAGAGACTGTATACAACTAACTAACAATTTAGAAAACTGTCAGCCCTAGCCCATTTATACCCCAATATAAGGACAAAGTATGTAAGACTAGATGCATTCTCGCAACAATTAGAACCGTAGACCGGTTTCTCTCTCAGTAGAGCTCTTCAGTACGGCATACTAATTGTAGCAAAAATGCATCTAAAGTAATACGGCTATAGTATAGCCAGCCTTTCAACACTAAGTAAGTGGTGAGCGTGTCGCCAACTAGTTGCGGAACCAAATAGTATGTTGTCACGCCAGCTCCAAATAACACAAAGTGTTAAAAAATAGAGACTGTATACAACTAACTAGCAATTTAGAAAATTGTTAGCCCTGGCCCATTTCTACCCCAATATAGGGACAAAGTATGTAAGGCTAGATACATTCTCGCAACAATTAGAACCGTATACCGGTTTCGCTCTCATTAGAGCTCTTCAGTACGGCATACTAATTGTAGCTAAAATGCATCTAAAGTAATACGGCTATAGTATAGCCAGCCTTTCAACACTAAATGAGTGGTGAGCATGCCTGAAGAGCTCTAATGAGAGAGAAACCGGTCTACGGTTCTAGTTGTTGCGAGAATGCATCTAGCCTTACAAAACGTCCACAGTTTGACAGTTGATATTATTCGGCAGTTTATATAATTTGTCAAGTCGTTGTACACGCAATACGAGGTAAAATCCACACAACTACGATTATAATTTTAACAGTCACTCAAAAAATTAAACTAATTCAGCTTGTGGCCGATAACCATAAAACATATGGAGAGTCTGCGGCATGATTTAACAGGCATCATCCTGATATTGAACCCGTGACTTCTAAGACAGTTGCAAAAGTAAATAAGCATTCTACTAGCACTGGGAGTATTGCTTCAACAAAATGCATTAGAAATGTGAATAAGCGGGCAGACAATGCTATTATGAATAAGCTCTAAGGAAACGAGAAGACCAGTGGGAGACAACTAGAAAGCAATCCTAACACGAAACCAAATAAAGGTTGGAGGTGCCCTACGTGAAACAAACATAATGCTTATCAGCCAAAGATCTTGCATATCTTGCAAAATGAAGATGAAGATGTTAGAATGGAATATTCATTTTGGTGTCACGGAGATGATTTAAATGACAGAACTTTCTTCTATAAAATGATGTCTAGCGATTAAGCTACTTTTACAATTAGCGGAGTGATAGCCTCTCAAAATTCAAGGTATTGGTCTGATCAAAATCCAAATTGGGTAATAATATGTAAGGGGAAATACTCTTCCAAAATTAATGTCTGCTGTGGCATATGCCACAATGAAATAATAGGACCCTTCTGTTTTGACGAAAATCTGAAATCATGAAATTTTGTTAACTATAAACTTGACATGATGAACTCTGAATATATCTAAACCAATAAAAAACACATTAAAGTGTTACCTTAGTGGATAATATAAAGTAAAGAAATCACATTTTTAATGAATTGGACATTTAAAAAAATTATTCAAATTGACCCGCGGACGTGGAAGTGGCCACATATTGCCACCATAAATGGGTTAAAGAACCTACATTTTAAACATCTGAACCATCCAGTACATATTCCAATAGCGGGTATTGTTTCAACCTGTTTAAACAACGAATTATGGGATGTTTTAAAAGATATACCTATAAGACTAAGACAGGACATGATTTTTCAGCTGGATGGTCCTATGCATATGGCAAGAATAGTACGGCATTGGTTGAAAACAAAATTTCCAGTGAAATTGATAGGATTGAACCGTCCCCTTATTAGATGGCCTCAAAGATATCCTCAAAGAAAAAATTTATCGAGATCCTCCAACCACTGTGAACGATTTAAAATAACAAACTTGTGACGCGTGTAGAATTCTTACACCGGCAGCACTTGTTACTGTCGCCTATTGGAAGAATCTGGAAAATATATCGCCGTACAGGATGGTCTAATTGAAATCGATACAATTTACAATTGTTCATTTTTACTCAATGCTCCTTTTGTTATCTCTCCTTGTTTTTTTCTGTATTATCGCATAAACAAGTAAGAACTAAATAAATTTCATTAAGGTATTTGAATAGCATTGATTGAAATTAAGCACGATGCATTATTTTTATTTAAATTAGAAGCAAACATTGTAAGTCGGCTTACTTTAAATATCGAAACTTGGGATTTGTGGCTTACATATGTGCCTAAATCAATAGATATTTGTTTTTTTTTTCTGAAAAAAAAATGCCTAGTATGCTTTAGTCATTTTTGGGCTCTTATTTGTGATCTTAATAGGCTATGGAAAAAGCGAATCTTAAAATAATGCACACCAGGATATGGAGCTTTTGGAGTACTTTATTTAAAGAAATTTCCTTAAAAATCGGCCGACCCGCTTAGTACAGGCAATTGAGAATTTGTTTCTGCATTAAACTACAGGAGTTATTTTTTTTTGATACATAGGTTCAGAATGACGTACTGAATGTAAAAACACAAAATCCTTACAAATTAGGAGGGCGGAAGTGCCGCCATTTTGAGAAAAATCGTTTCGGCCTATATCTCCGTAGCGGTGCACTTTAGGCCAAAAATGGTAATGACCTTTATTGTAGATAATTGCATTTTTCATCCTCTCTCTTTAATATTTTTCTGTATCACTCACCGTTTACAACTTGTACGACTATTAGCATTCATTTATTGACTTTTTTACCTATATCTTTGTTAATAGTTGTTTAAAAAATAAATAGCTTATAACTTAACTTTTCAATCGACAAATTTTCTAGAACTATTACTCAAAACTTTTTTTTGTCAAATTAACATTAGTGAATTTTCTTAAAAAAATTATATATATATATATATATATATATATATATATATATATATATATATATATATATATATATATATATATATATATATATATATATATATATATGTGTGTGTGTGTGTGTGTATATGTCTCACACCAATAACTTAAAAAATAATGGGCCGATTTTGACGAAACTTAGCAAGCACTTTTTGAGTTATCGGTGTGATACCTATGTACATATATATATATGTATATATATATATATATATATATATATATATATATATATATATATATATATATATATATATATATATATATGTATATAAACACATAAAAATTGAAACTGATCCCGGATATGGGGTCTAGGGGTCTAATTTCGTGCTCATTTGCAAAAATGATTACATTGTTACATTTGATATCGATTTATAATGCGTAGTTGTAGGAAAAAATTGATATCGTTCATCGTTTTTGAGTTATTTTAATTATTTTGCAACTTTTTAAGTTTTTGGCACATATCAAAAATTGCTATACTGGGCTTTTACCAACAGACAGCGATGTTCTATTAAAATGACGCATTCAAGTAGGTTTTAGTTTATATTATTCCTCAAAGAAAAATCGAGATGTTACACAAGGCGCTCTCAAATAGTGGCTGAATTTGAAAAAAATCAAACTCTCATAAATCTTTTTCTTTAATGGAAAAAAATGTATTTTATTTCATTTTTAATTATAGATTATATAATTGAATCTTATGTATGGATGTAATGTATTTTATCAGCAAATTTTCGTGTGAAATATATCAGTCAGTTTTCGTAAAAATCAATTTTTATGAAATTGTTATGAAATTTTAGCGATTAACATTTTTATTTATTTTTGGAAAATGTCTAAATTTTTCCAAACAATGAAGTTATTTTGATAAGATATGGTATATGGCTTCTACTATAAATGTTATACTTCTACCAAATTTGATGTATTTCATTGAAAAAAAAAACATATTTGGAATCATAAAGGCGTTTTTATAAAATTCGAGTTCAGACTTCTTAATTTTGACATTTTCACTAAAATAAGTTTGGATAAGTCGTAATATCCAGATGCTGAGAACCTACTGCTACTCTGGTTATTGCTACTTTTGGTCCACCTATATATATATATATATATATATATATATATATATATATATATATATATATATATATATATATATATATATATATATATATATATATATATATATATTAGAATGAAGTTCATGTACTCTGTTACTTCTATGGTCACAAGCATCTTGTAAAAGTGTGTTGGTAACAGCGAACATTCTGGAATTATAGTTCTAGAACGAGCCACAAGTAATAGAAACGATGTAGAAAAGTCTAGAATCTCTATGGACAATATAAATAGGCGAACTGAACATGGAGTAAGTCAGTATTAAGGGAATCAGTGTAGTGTGAGTTAATAGAGGCGATATTTAAACCATAGACATTTAGTAATAGAGAGAAATATTTTAGTTGGTCGTGGTGTTGGGAAATAGTTGGTTAAAATAAATTAGTAGTTAGAAAAGTTGTGTTTTGTTGGGCAACGAATTTAGAACCCCGAAGAACGTAACATTGTATATATATATATATATATATATATATATATATATATATATATATATATATATATATATATATATATATATATATATATATATATATATATACAGTATATGGGTTCAAGTGACGGGTGATAATGTAATAAAGATGAGGACCCTTTTTGAACAATTTTCCTATAAAATGTTGATGAACTGTTTAAATATGAACAGCCTTTCTAGTTAAAAATATTATTGTAGTGAAAAAAAAATAAACAAAATATCTTGTCACTAAAAAAATAGGATTTATCTACAGATTTGAAGTTTAATGTTACCATTGAACACACGAAAGTGTTTAAATGAATGGCTTAATTATTTATTTCAGTATAATATTAGTGGCCCTAAATAAAATCATTTACATCATAATTATAAATTTTATTCTAACTAGTTTATCTACGACATAATAAAAACGTATCGATACATTTATATTAGGCATTTTATAACTACTATATTTAATGTTGGTTTATTTACGTAGCACACCGATATATGATACCTATGCAGTATAGGTTATAATTAAATTAGCGTCAGAACGAAAGGCAAATAAAATAACAATCGGTATTGTAGTTTGTATTTGATCAAATCCATATCCTACCGAAACCGCATTTTTAGCAAATAAAAAATAGTTTTCATTAATGATATACCTATAGGCGTAATTTGAGTTTTAAAATGTGGTATAGGCGTGACGTAAGTAGGACAAATAATTGCTACAGACGGCTGCTAATACGACAATAGTTAATTTAAGATAAACCCAATCCTATAGGCGTAATTTGAGTTTTAAGATGTGGTATCGGCGTGACGTAAAAAGGACAAATATCTGCTAGAGACGGCTGCTAATACGACAATAGTTAATTTAAGATAAATCCAAACCTATAGGCGTAATTTGAGTTTTAAAATGTGGTATCGGCGTGACGTAAAAAGGACAAATATCTGCTAAAGACGGCTGCTAATACGACAATAGTTAATTTAAGATAAATCCAAACATATAGGCGTAATTTGAGTTTTAAGATTTGGTATCGGCGTGACGTAAAAAGGACAAATATCTGCTAAAGACGGCTGCTAATACGACAATAGTTAATTTAAGATAAATCCAAACATATAGGCGTAATTTGAGTTTTAAGATTTGGTATCGGCGTGACGTAAAAAGGACAAATATCTGCTAAAGACGGCTGCTAATACGACAATAGTTAATTTAAGTTAAACCCAATCCTATAGGCGTAATTTGAGTTAAAAGATGTGGTATCGGCGTGACGTAAAAAGGACAAATATCTGCTAAAGACGGCTGCTAATACGACAATAATTAATTTAAGATAAATCCAAACCAAAGTTACAAAAGGCAAAAAAAATGACTTGGTTAGTTAAAATAGGAAGTCTGAAAGCACGTCAAATATTATAGATATTTCAAATAACTAAAATTTTCTAGTGTACATTGTACAATATTTTTTTTTGATTAATAATCAAATATAAGATATATATATATATATATATATATATATATATATATATATATATATATATATATATATATACATATATATATATATATATATATATATATATATATATATATATATATATATATATATATATATATATATATATATATATATATATATATATATAGGCATTCTTGCTTATTTAGCCTTGCCCATCAACGAGAATACTGCTAGTCCTTCGCGCCCCAGCTTCACCTAATAAATCTACAACTTTTGCTACACTGTTTTGATGAAAGAAGTGATATTTTAGTGCCGGACGTAAACATAATATAGTAACATGCAGCAGACCGTTTTATGCCACCCACTAAAAACGCAGATTGCGATATTGTATAAACCGAATGCCATGGTCTCGTTAGTGGACATTTTCTATACTAAACTCCTTTCAATAAAAAACGGACTGATGTGGATACCAAATATAGGCTTCATTAATTGGCTCTCCATCTGTATTTTTTATAACACAACAGTGGGAATACTCCACGCCCTGCTTGAAATCATAGAATTGTACGGGGGAGCTTTCACACACAGACACACACATACACACATATATAGACAGAGGAGACCACCCATAACTCATCAGATGTCGGCCTTTCTATATTGAAAAATATGAAGAAAAAAAAACCGACCGTCTGAATACGGTACTCGACCTGCCACCTTATAGTCAGAAATAAATGAGGTTTTCGCCTGGTTACTCGGCTACTCAGCCTAGATTAAGGCTTATTACCGTGAATGACTGAGACCTTAATATCAAAAGCTCTAACGCACATTCCGTGAGGTCACCATAATATTTTGTAGTGTTCAGCTGTTTATTGATTTTCAGTTTTTCAAGTGTATTTAGAGTTTTCTAATTTACTTCATGGCTCTGAAATCTCTGGCCGTCAGCGCAATCTCAGATTTTTGTTTATTTTAAATTTCCAGTCAATGTCGACTTTTCGTTGGTCCGCCTGAGAATCGAGTCCGGAACTTCTCGCTTTGCAGGCTGACACTTTGTATTTAGACTTTTAATACTACAATATTTTACGATTCATTTTATTTACCTATATATTTATTTAAGTGAAATTTACAAAATAAGTGTCGAATACGTACTAAAAAATGCAAGTTGCTTCAAATACACTTTTATTGTAAAAGAGCGGGATTGACTACATAAGTTTGTAGATAGAGTGTGTCGTAGAAACTGAGTATAAAGGATCAAAGAGCACAGATATAAAAGTATTTAGGTCATATCAAGCATAAGCAAAAAAATGAAGTTAATGCATATGTGAATATTTTTCCATTGACTTTAGTAATACTTGTTTTTGTCTTTCCAACCGGTTTCGTCGATTGCGACATTGACAGGCAGGTAAAAATCATTTCTTCCCCTCCCCGAAGATGCAGTGCTAGGCAGACCCATCGTACAGAAGTAGACAGGCATTTGTAAGACAAGAGCATAAGTATTTGCGTCTATATTTTATATGAAACAGTTTCACCAAGTAAAGGTAACGACAACTAACAAAAAACATGAACGGACGCAATCACCTTAATCACAGTACAACACATTATATAAATAACAACTGAAGAGGCGAAAATGTATATTTTACCCAGAGATCAAGAAAATTATTTTGAAGGATACCGAGAACACCTTATACCAAGCACAGAGAAAAATACATTAACAGGATTTGAAAGAAAATAAAATCAGGAATATTTACAACCGAAGAAACGTTGGTATTAAAATGAACTAATGACTCCAATATAATTTTACATACGACGTAGTAATTATAGGTTAAAATGGGAATCACTTAACCTAATAACTGAGAAAATAATCAAAAACGAAGAGTAAAAGTAACACTAGAAGTGAAAGAGCCAAAGCTACAAATAGGATACGTAAAATTTGGAGAACCCAATTTATCACAATACAGGTTTTATACCAGAAAATCGTTTCGCTAACAAAGTTAGCGTCATCAGCGGGATTCACAAAGTAAGCTAAAAGAAAACACTATTCTTGATATTCAACATTATATAACTTAAAGGTGAACTTTTTATATAAACTATATGTATCTATTTCCAACATATTACGTTCTGAGTACAGATATTGCATTTCTAAATCCAGCAATTTTTGTTTAGCAACATTTGCCACTTTTTGGTCGATTTTTGTATTATTAGAAATTTTAACATTAAGGTTAATAAAATAACTGATTTTTGTTTGCAGGCTTTTAGAAAAGTGATATCTGCACCCACTAATCTAATTTCAAAACTTGGCTTAGGGTATAAACCTTTACCGTGAGTTAAGTTATAAAATAAGATTAATAGGTGCAGCTATTACTTTTATTGAAAATACAAAAATAGACTCGACGCAGCAAGTGCGTTATGGTAGTGAATTTTCATAGAAATGATCTGGCACAAAATATTTTATTATACCTTTTTTTCTTGTAACATAGAAATCTAAGTTTTGGTGTATAGTAGTATACTTCTTATATCGTAAATCTACCTACCAAATTCGGTTATCATAGCTTTTTTATTTTTTGAGAAAAAATGTTTTGTCGAATGAAAACTCAAAATTTTTCCGGAAAACCTCGTCCGATTTTTCTGACTAACGAACGTATCCAAGCCATTTACAAAAGGAAGGTACGTGAAAAAATTTAACAAAATCGACACATTATTTTTTGAGTTATCAGTGTGATATATATATATATATATATATATATATATATATATATATATATATATATATATATAAACATATAAAATTGAAACTGACCCCGGATATGGGTTCTAGGGGTCCTAGTTCGCGCTCATTTGCAAAATTTTTTTTAAAATTCAAAAGTCGGGATCTCGCCATTAGTGAATTTTTTCTACGAAAATTCACTAATAGGGCAACAAGTGGTAAACTTTGCTACACAAAGATGACAGGACTTAAAAATGCAATATCTGTACTCAAAACGTAATATTTTAGAAACAGCAGCATAAGGTTTATACAAAAATTTAACTTTTAAGTTACATAATTTTGAAATAAAACAAACTGTTTCTGAAAGAAAGTCAATTTTTTCCTGGCTATTGTTTATTTAAATTTTTTATTTGTGTTTGTTAAGGAAATATAAGTGGGGGTAGTATCTCAAAATATTCCCTTTGATCATAGTATCTCAAAAAGCTATTATATTTCTTTACATTTATCAAGAAAGTTTTATCCATCTACAAAAAAACTTGTGCTGTGTCTGAACATAATTTTCATACTGGCCATCATATAAATTTTAGAAATCTTTCTATGTTGCATTGTGAAACTTCAGATAATAAAAGAATGCATTTAGAAAACTTTTAAATTAGTTTTTACGAAAATTTCATAAACATATAAAACACAAAGCTTTTTAAATACTACACCTATTTATATTTCCTTGACAGAAACAAGAAAAAAAATTAAACACAATAGGCTTGCATATATCAAATTGACTCTGATAATCTTCATTCAAATCTAACATAAAATTTGTTCTTAATGTTTGTTATTATTCTTTTTAACTTCAATCTTAAATCTCGTTTTATATGCAAGTATTTAAAGCTTATGTACTTTTCTTATGTTAATTGCATTTTTTTCCTCCCATGTTGTAAAAATGGTAATATTACCCTCAGCAAATCTGAACAATATATATATATATATATATATATATATATATATATATATATATATATATATATATATATATATATATATATATATATATATATATATATTGATTGTCAAGTAGAAATGTCAAAATTTGCTGTAGTAATTTTATGTAATAATCATAGATGAGGTAGAATATACCAAGTGGAGGTTGAAAGAACGACAGCGAGTTGAATTATTGGTGAAAAGGGGGTATTTTTAGGAGGCTGAAATTTTCAGAAAATTGATAGTGGCAGTTTCTAGCAATTGTTTCCACTTAATTAGGCATATAATAAAATTATGTATATTGCATATACCAGTAAAAGAATATTTGTACGACACCTTGTACCATTACAGACAAAATACACACACACACACACACACACACACACACATATATATATATATATATATATATATATATATATATATATATATATATATATATATATATATATATAGATATATATATATATATATATATATATATATATATATATATATATATATATAGATATATATACACAAACAATTACTTATTGAATCTAACACAATTAAAAAGAATTTGTTTTGAAGTAACTTTAAAAAAAGATCTGCCGCAAAATTTAGGTGTTATGGCGATTTACAGAGCTTGAGATTGACATCCTAACACAACAGAAATGCCTTTTTATGGAAACAGCGACTCTCCTCATGTTCTTTGCCATTCAACTAAATTATCACTAAATTTGAAAATAGCCTTTCAAGCTATTAGAAGATTACACTTTAAATAATGCCTTTTAATTCAGTTTTTAATTTTAATTTATTAGGGGAATACTATTTTATATTTCTATTAAAAATTAACTGGGCATATCGAAAATTTCGCGAGTTATAATGCAAAAGAAATTCTGATGCGTAATAACAGGTAAATCGATTTTTTGGTATATAGAAATATGTGTCAATTTTGTTTAATATTTTACCATAAATACTGGTTGACGTACCGATGCTTTTGAAAAGTTCCTGTCTTACTGTATCGCTGTTTATTTTTTCTCATAGTTGATGTGCTTTTAAAACATAGATGTTAATTGATCTATTACCACGGAATGTTTTTTTGTCATGAACCTCACTGGCTAGCTTTTAGCAGACCTTGGCGATCACAAAAAATCAGAATCTTAAAACCACCACATATTTTACATATTAATGCAAATAGTTGAAAAGGTTGTTTCACACCATGAAATAAGAAAATCGTGCTTTAACGTACAGGAAATAAGTTCAAAAAAATCAATTTCAATTATTTTTAAACGATGTCTATTTATATTTGCATATAATTTATACTCACGAAAACTTGAAACTCGGTACTTTTGAATAAATTTAATTAGGAAAAATTACAGTTAATATCCAGGCATTTTTTAATTGTTTACACACTTGTGTAACAAAACGCTTTAATAGCAAAACATAGATATTCCAATTTTGGAGAAAAAAAATTCTACCAAAGTAGAAAAGAAAATAATATAACAAGAAACAATTCGATTCTAAAAGACGCTAACTGAATTCTTTCTTTGTATTTTCGTATGATTCATAATCGCAAAAACTTGAAACCGAAATGATTTGAATAAATGGAGTTTATAAAAAAACTTTACCGTTTAAAAATTTACAGTGACATTCAGGCAGTTCTGCAACTCTCTATTTACTTGTGTAAAGCTGAAATAATATCCTATAATGGCAATATATTATCATCTGCAATTTTAGAGAAAAAAGATAAGGTACCTATCACTACTTAAAACGCAAAATAATATAACAGTGATTAATTTGATTTCGGAAGATATTTATTCCCTCTTAAAAATAATGTAGACCTATATTTGCGTATGAATTATTACCATAAAAGCTGGCATCTGAAAACGCTTCATTAAATCTAACTTACAAAAAAACCTTAGTTTTAAGTTTTAGTTTATCAGCCAGAACGCTTTAGAATTTTGCTTGTGTAAAACTAAAACAATAACAGTTAGTAGCAAAATATTATTTTTGGAATTTTAGTGAAAAAAATAATTTACAGTAGGGAACCAATTATACTTTAAGAGACAATGTTGTTTTTACAACAAAAAAAAATAGATAAAATTCAAAAGCTTTCTTAAAGAAAATTAAATCTGAGCATTGCTTATTTAAGTTTTGTATAATATAAACTAAATCCATCCTCTCCGCACTCTATTTTATTTTTTAGACATAACAATTAAATTTTCGTCGTTCTTTACTCAACTTCACATAAAACATTTTTAAGTGTTCAAATATTATTGGTCACATAAACACATATATTCATTATTTAATACACAAAAACTCATCACTTTTAGAACAAAATAGTACAAGCTTTAAATAAACATGGGCACAAATAATTGAACATCGAACAAACAAACGAGAAAAGATGGTATCGAAAACATATAACCGAAAAAACAAACATGCACGTCAACATTTCAGTGATCAAGTTTTTTCTTTCATAAAAGACTTTGATAGCAGAAGTTATAAAGTATAATATAAAGAGAACGAGAGTAAGAAAGAGATAGTCAAGCAAATCACATATAAAATGTATCAAAAATTCAGCCGTACCAGTTGGACCAAACAGAGTTGATAGGCCATCGGCCGGCAGGCAAGTCACGGCTTACCTAGAATGTTCATATCTCGACTGTGGCACACTAGATGTCAGACTGGTCCTCTCCACGCTAGTGTTTTGTTCCGCACTGCGTGTTACGTCACTCTACCTCCCCACCACGTGCTCGCACACGGGTAATGGTGGGGGTAAAGCACGGAGCTTTCCACACGCGCTGACGACTAGAAAGGGGTGGGGGAAGCGAGCTTTAACGTCTAAGTGGTGCATTCCTATTTTCTACTATTTAAAGCCGTCGGGGTGAATTTACTACTGCGATGTTATGGGAAAGTCGGTCCGCGACAAATAGATGTATAACTCAATAAACATCAGGAGTCGAGCTTTTGTTACATTCAGAACGATATTTCACCCAGATTAGAAATACTTCGTCACTTCGGGTTCTCTTCTTTATTAAACTTTTATAGCTTTCAATGTAAAAGCTGCATACTTTTCAATAAATTATGTTTGTAACTTTACTGCACAGGGTGTTTAAAAATACTGTTTTCGGATGGAAAAACAATGTATGTGCAATTTTGCCGATTTTAAAATTTTTACATTTGTTGTCTCTCTTGCTTTATTTGCAAACTTCTAGCAAAACAAAAACCATTTTTATTTTATAAATACAGACAAAGACTCAACGCATCTGAAAAAAAAACATAAAATTATTGTAATGTTCCATCCCATCTTTGGTATCTACATTTCTGTGTTTCGGCTTAGCTGGAAAGGTGGATTATACATATTGTAACAGTTTTTGAAAATTATAAATTTTAAATGTTATATAATAGATTTTCTATTACTAATGAATTTTCGTCGAAAAACTTCAGCCAGGAGGAGATCCCGATTTTTGAATTTTAAAAAACTTCCTTCAAATGATCGTGAACTAGAACCGCTAGACTCATATCTGGGTCGCTTTCAATTATTATGTATATATATATATATATATATATATATATATATATATATATATATATATATATATATATATACTATGATTTTTTTAAACAAAATGACGATGCAAACACGTCGATTAGAGACAATTGTTTGTATTTATGTGTGAATGTTCTATGTGCGATGTCTCCAGACCTGGCTGCAGAGCTGACTTGAGTGTCATCTCCTCAATTGGTCCTCAGATTTTTAAATATTTGTTCAGTTGTCGGTTGTCACGGTTAAAAACTGCTTTTAAAAAGGTGGAATGTAAATGTTTCCGTCTTGTACCATTATATATAATAATATTTTAAATGAACTTACAGTCGCGCATTTCCAAACTTTTTCTTACATAAATTTCTAATTTTGACATCATAAAATATATGCCAACAACACAAAATGACTTTAAATCATGCAAACACCTTTTGAATAAGTTTAACCTACATTCTCTGTTGTTTACATTTTTGAAAATCTGACAGTGACATATTTGTGATACCTAATTTCATGCCAGACTTTAGGGGGTATTTTCCATCTTTTTCAATGTTCATGTCTTATCTACTCATTAAAAATTTTAAATGTTTTAAATATTTAAGTCAAGTAAAATTCAGAATATTCTTATCTCACCTATCCACTTATCAGTGTACAAAAAAATTAAATTAAATTCTGTTTTCTTACAACTTAACATTTAATTTCGTTTCATTCTTTTCACTGGTGATTTGTTCTGTAATAGTGTAAGTGCTTTGTTAGACAATTTTTCTGGTCTCAATTTAGATCGGATTAAGCTCTTGTCTATTTAGTTAAATTCCAGACCGGTTTTTGGTTTGAATATACTTTGTTGGGATTAAGTGAAGAAACACTATGTGAAAACTGGAACCTGTGGTGAGCACTAATAAGTACACTTGGAGAACACCCAAATCACCACAACACATATTTCAGAGATCTTACGATCGTTTCGTTGACAAAGTCAACATCTTCAGAGGAAGAAAATTCTGACTTTTCTTCCTCTGAAGATGTTGACTTTGTCAACGAAACGATACTAAGGTCTTTGAAATATGTGTTGTGGTGATTTGGGCGTTCTCCAAGTGTACTTATAAGTGAAGAAACACTTGAAAATACAGAGCCTCGTAAGCTACGGGTAAGTCATTATAATTGTAAATTTCTTGTAAGCATACATTTAATACTGGATACTGTATTTTAGGGTTCTTTCGTTACCCCATTCGTTCGTTCCGTCCTTCTTTTAACTTTATAGAGTTTATGTAAACCACCCGAATAATCTGTTATTGAGTTTGGTATGTCGTCTTGGTTGGAAATTGTACTACAAACTGCCGTAGAGCACTGACACGGTGTCCAAGTGACCAACTCCATCTGAAGTAATCTGCCTACAAGGGGCATCCTTCTGTGCACCCAGGTGACATCATTTCAATTAATTTGTTTACCTTGTATTTAATAACCTGTTGCTTTTAAAACATTTTAACATATTACACTTATTTTGTATGAATCTAATAATAATATAAAAAAATATTCTGGTCGTCCTGAATGTAAACCGTCGCAGTCTGCTAACGGGTAACACCTTTTACTTTTGTATATATGTTATTTAATACCTAATTTGAAACTGAATTAAAAAAAGAGACCAGAAAATTTTAGTAACTTACTATACTTATAACTACAAGTTATTATTCATCAGTTATCAGATTATACGTTTTAAAAATCACGTTGTCTTTGTAATACTTTAATTAACACCTTTTTATTTTGATGAAATGCCCCTTGCGTAATAGTTTGCTGCAAAAGCCAACCAAAGTGTTTAATCATTTTCGTAAATTACTGTTTTAGACCTTTATTGGTTAAACGTAAATTAAAAGATAGCCTATTATATATCCTCGCTGTCACTGTCACCTGACGCGTTCGACATTCGAACAGTAATAATAGTAAGAATTATAATAGAAATATTATGATCGACGAAAAGCCATAGAGCGTCCCTCGTCGATGGCTAGTTATTCTTTACTCTTCGGCTGATTTGTTGATTATTCCTGCTTATTTGTCTACGTTAAAAAAAAACGTAGCACGGTAAGAAAATCAGGAACACTAGAAGTGGGTGTTTGTTTAGTTGTTGAAATGAAACGAAATATACAAAGCATGGTATAACCAAGAACTTACTTTCTCTTACTTCATGTGCCCACAGAATATTAGAGCGAATGCTCTGAAATAGGATTCTGAGTTTTCCAAACTAACAAGTGACGAACGTTACTTCCTGATTAGTCTATATATATATATATATATATATATATATATATATATATATATATATATATATATATATATATATATATATATATATATAGACAACCCTAATGGGCCAGGGCTGACAGTTTACTAAATTGTTAGTTGGTTGTATACAGTTTCTAATATTTAGTACTTTGTGTTATTTGAAGCTGCCGTGACAACATATTACTTGGTTCCGCAACGAGGTGGCGGCACGTGCTTCGTGTCTTATATATCACTTAGTGTTCGGAGGCTGGCTCCCATAGCCGTATTACTTTATAGGTGTATTTTTGCTCCAATTAGTATTCCGTACTTTACGGTTCTAATTGTGGTGAGAATGCATATAGCCTTACATACTTTGTCCCTGTATTAGGGTGGAAATGGACCAGTGCTGACGGTTTACTAGATTGTTAGTTGGTTGTATACAGTCTCTAATATTTAACACGTTGTGTTATTTGGAGCTGCCGTAACAACATACTACTTGGTTCCGCAACGAGGTGGCGGCACGTGCTTCGTGTCTTATATCTCGATTAGTATACACATATATTTGTATCACACCGATAACTCAAATAACTAAGGCCGAATTTCAATGAATTTTGGGTTTTCTTTCAGACAATGTGTGTGTCTCGAAAAAAATAAGGCTATGGCAATTAAATTTGATACGTAGGTTTGCAAGTAAAAAAGCTAACTATCCCAAAGTCAAGATCTCTAAGGCAAAAAAATACAGGGTAGTGCATTCATAGGGTAAAGCTCTATATATTCTTTATTGAACAACATACAAAACAAAAAATTAATGAGTTATTAGAAAAAAAAAATGTTTGCGAATTTGTATGATTTGTTTTTGAATTTTTATGAAAGATATTTGTTTAACGAGTTGTGTAAAAACATTTAGTTAATTCTCGTGAAAAGCTTTTTTTTATTAATTTCATGTAACATCACTTAAGTCAATTTTTGTAAATGGTCAATTTTTGTCAAAGCGATTAATTTTTATCTAAAAATCTTATTTTTGAATTTTTGTCAAAAAGCTTTTTGAGAACAATTATATATTGACAAGTGTAGTGTTTGTGTAAATTGCTTGAATTGGTTCATTGGCCTGGAAAATCGGACCAGTTTTTTTGGAAAATGTTGTATATTTTCGGAGAAATTTTAGATTTTTTCCAAACCATAAATTATTTTGGTACGTAAAGACCAAGTCGTTTCAAAACGAATAGTAGCAGGATTTGTTGCTGGAAATCAGGAAACGCAACAAAGTTGGTAGAAGGCGTAATAAGGGTGATTAGTTATAAAAAAAAATTGTGACTAACTTACACCAGAAAACCATGAGAAAATTTTTAGGAAATTATGCCAAATGTGTGATTGTTTTGAATGACAACGTCGCTCATAAAATATCGTTGACTGCACTGCAAACAATTTTTTGTTAGCTTTGTTAACGTCGGTCTATTTCCGCGACTATGGCCAATCATCAACGTCACTGAGCAGTTTTACATCACTATCCTGGAAATCGTTCCAATCCCCGGATTTCTGTAAGAAGAGTATTGACCTTCAACGTGCTTAAAATTGCATAGTACATGGGACCGGCGGCTTTACGCCCCCTTCGAAGGGCGGAACGTCCAGACATTCAACTTGCTGAAATACAATGGCTGAATCTCGGTTGATTTTACTTTTAACAGCATGTACCAAAAAAGTAAAAGGGGCACCCTGGGAATTGTACCGAGTACCCTTGGGTCCAGAGGCACACGGTCTCACCACTGGACCACCGAGCCTCTATGCAAACAATTGATAAAATTGTTTTTATATTTGTTGACCATCCGCCCATCTACGGATTTAGCACCACCAGACTATGCAAGATTTTCAAAATTTTAAAAACATTTAAAAGGTAAACGATTTTCGACAGACAACAAAGTCATATGTATCTTTAAGGTGTGGTTGAAGATCAAGAAAAAAGCATTTTTAGATGGGTTTAGAATTGCTTTAAAAACGTGCTGCTAAATAAGTAAAGAATAAAAAAATCTCGGCACGCAGCAAGTGCGTTATGGCAGTGAATTTTTATTAAATGTTTCAAATTTGAATAACTCAATTTTCTATAAACTTAGAAATCATAATTTTGGTATGTAGTAAGGCCTTTCTTAGGGCAAAATATCCACCAAATTTCACTAAAATAACTTTGCAATTTTCGGAGAAAAAAATTTTTTTCGAAAGAAAACTTAAAATGTGAATAACTCAATTATCTATAAATTTAGAAAGTGGAATTTTGGCACGTAGTAAGCTCTCCCGAAAGGCAATATATATATATATATATATATATATATATATATATATATATATATATATATAGTCAATTTCATTAAAGCAGATTTGTTATTTTCGGATAAAAATTTTTTTTTTGAAAGGAAACTCAAAATTCTCCCAGAAAACCTCGTCCAGTTTTTTTGGCTAACGAACTCATCCAAGCCATTAATAACACAAAGGCACTTGTCGAGATTAATTTAAATCGGTTAATTATTAAGTTATCAGACGGATACATACATACATACATACATATATATATATATATATATATATATATATATATATATATATATATATATATATATATATATATATATATATATATATATATAAACATATAAAAATTGAAACATTGAAACAGATATTAACAAGTAGTTAGCCTGCAATATAAAAAATCAAATATTTGTTCTTACAAAGCAGCTTTTTCAATATTTAAGATAATCTCCCATATTTTAGTGAATTTTTATTTAAAAAATTCACTAATAGGAGGCATCGATGGTGAGACTTTGCAAAAAAATTTTTCAAATGAGCGCGAACTAGGACCCCTGGAACCCATATTTGGGGTCAGTTTCAATTTTCATATGTCATATATATATATATATATATATATATATATATATATATATATATATATATATATATATATATATATATATATATATATATATATAAGCATACTAAAATATGGGAGATTTTCTTAAATATTGAAAAATCTGCTTTGTAAGAACAAATATTTGATTTTTTATATTGCAGGCTAACTACTTGTTAATATCTGCTTGTCAAGACTATCTATACAAGCTGAACATTTTACAATTTTTGAAAAGATCCATGCACGAAAAGGTGGTAAGTACCTTAGCTATATATATCTCAAGATTTTTTTCTGTACTCCAAAAATACCGTGTTTTCTGTTTTGAATTGCGTCACGTACATGCTGTGATGTCTTACATAGGTTCTATTCCTTTCATTAGTGTTTGTTGCCCTCACTTGGTAAAACCGTTTCATACTTAATACATATGTAAAGGCTTCTTCTATGGCTAAAAAATTGATTGCTCTTTCTTTGATGTAACCAGCTTTGCCCTCTGATAAGCCGTTTTCAACGTCGATCTATTTTGGCGTCTATGACAAATCATTGCGGATGATAGGAACAGTTTTACCACACTACCCTGGAAATTTCGCCAAACCCTTTAATTTTTATCAGGGGTCGGGCACATTTAACGTACCCAACATCCCAACATCTCACGGCAAAGGGACCGACAGTTTTACGCTACCTTCGGAGGGCGGAAAGCGTAAATAACAAATTTTCTCAAACACAAAGACTCGACCCCGGTTGATGTTAATTTTACAGTACGCACTGCAAAAGTGAAACGATACCTTATTGGGAGTTGAACCCAGCACTCTTGGGTTCAGACGCACACGTTATTACCACTGGACTACTGAGCTGCATTTTAGTTTTTCTAAATTGTAAACGATATATTGTTTTTTGTTTCTTGGAAAAGTCTGTTTAACATAAATCTATTTTAAGTAATAAATGTTCCTAGTTAGTCTATTTGACTGCCTCACAAGAAATGTTTCTAACGTTGGGCCCTTCCTCTATTTTCAGTAATCTTTCAACGCTTTTCATTGTAATTTCGTATTCAAGTCTTACTCAAGAAGAATAATCATATATTTATTATTCATGATTAACAAGGGAGTGGCCATAAGCTTTATGTCGTAAAACCTTCCGACATAAATCAAACGTCACAAATAATTCTACCAGAATTATGAGCGACACGTGAAAAACATTTTAAATCAGTCCCTCCGTTTTTCCTGGAAGAGTAAATGCTCTTAAGCCATGGCGGGGTTTATTATGCGCCGTAATAACACTGTCACCAGTAAAATATCACTTCTGAAATATCGTCTCGGTCCAATTCAACAGATGTAGCTCTTGATATTTATTGGACTATCTACCTATTCAATGAAAGTCTGTTTACCAGCAAATGCTATTCTAATAAATCTAGGTTTAAAAAGAAATATGTTTACAGTCAGTTGCACAACAACAAATTATATACATTCTGCCCTGTATGAGGGAAGAAAGTTACACAGAGATCACCGCTTGAGTTAAGCAGGCCACGTATAACATTTTTTCCTTATTGGAGTTGTTGAGATAACGTAATTTCTAGCTGCACTCGGGGGAAATGACTCCACAATAAATTTTATTAAGTTTTCTGTGGCTGGCTAGGTGTAGCCTAGTCACTTTGGATGTGTTTTAATTGCCATTGCTGTAATATACTGCTCTACTAATTGTAAAACCATTACGTATTTCTGAGGTTCTTTCTTAATTTAATTGTCTATTAATTTTAAGACACTTACTCAATAGACAGTTTAACTGTGCCATTACTTGAGTTTAAAAATGCCTGTAATCTGATCGATCCTATTAGTACGATTACGATTTAATAGACCTGGACACGACTAATTACACCGATGACCAAGCAGGTGGAGGAAATGCTGCAAATAACACAAAACGAGGCGAGAAACGCCTTTCAGCGAGACTTCTGGAGTAGGCAGATTCAGGCCCAGCAATTGAGCTACAAAAACTCAACCTACCCCTATCCACCTTTATATATATTTCTTAAAATCTATTATTTGCTACCACAATGTTCACTACTAAGTTCATAGAAAATTATTCAATATTTATACTATGTAAAGTTCTCTTTTTAAATAAAATTAACCTGTGTTTAATTTGTTAGCTTGCATATGTTGCTCTGTTATCTCATGAGCTTTTTTATTGGGTTCAAAATTCTATACACAAATTTAACTGACACAAATAAACAGATATAAAAATGTAAATACCTTTTAGTTGTCAACTCGCTCTATTATTGGAGGTATAACTTAGCTTTTATTCGATTTATCAATACAGTTTCTTTTTACTTTAAGACTTATTTCCCATTAACTAACTATATAGTCAAGAAGCAAAACTTCTTATTTATGTTATTTATTAACATTGAATTTTCAATTATTACTTGCAATTTATATTTTCTAACAACCAGTAGCGGCTCGTGCCTTAATGCAGTGGGGTGCTCAAGAAAAAAAATGAAGGGCTCCAATCTTTTTCCCCAAAAATATATTATTAAAAAACCTACTTACTAAACTTAATAATTATTAACTGCTTACTAAGTTTTTCTCTAGTTAGTTGTATGTTATAGAAGTTAAAAAGTCCTTTCCGTTGATAATTACTAACTAACTATATAATTTTAAATGTGTTGTTTGAGATAAAGACATGACAATATGTGATCTTTGTCATGTTATACTTCCCGCATCTTTTGAATTTTATTATATTTATTTATATGTTTATTTACTAGTCTATTAATTTATATATTTAAAAACGGCTAAGCCTGTGTAGGTTAGCACTATATAATTCGAAATGTTTTGTTTGACATAAAAACATGACAATATGTGATCTTTGTGGTTTTATACTGCACGTATCTTTTCAATTTTACTATATATATATATATATATATATATATATATATATATATATATATATATATATATATATATATATATATATATATATATATATATAATTTTTTAAGATTGAATGAATTTTATGAAAATACGCCAGAATGCCGTACTTGATAGATGCAAACTTATTATAAATTTTGACTAAATAATTTAATATACTTTAAAATGTCTAAATGTGCGATGCTATTCACGAGGATCTAATCTATCGTAGTTATATTCCTTCAACTAACATTATATTTTAGACTATATTTAATTATCGTTGTTTCAATTATGTAATATGTTGCTGTATACAAATCAATAATAACATTGCTTTAAGAAAGATAATACGGTCCTGGCGATAAAATGAGCGATTACGCCTGTGATTCGAGAACAGCATAACTGTATGCCGAGTCCCACCCTGGTCCGTTAAGCTGGAGCGATGTGGGCAAGGTCAAATATGCTATTCTCACAACATCAAAGGGCCGCCCTACAAGATTCAGTGCTGGGTCTTATTATGCTGTGCTGCAAGTGTGGAATTTTAAAGGGCACAACGGGATTGCTTATTCGGTCGTTTTTGACGAAGATAGTCGATCATTTCGTATTGGAGTTTCACATTTAGGTAGAGCGCCGAAGAATACACACCGACGAAGGACTGTGTATACGGATGTATATAACGTCGGCAACCATTAACACACTATACTTCTTCTGATTCTGTATTAATGGCTGCCGATTCTGCGATACTCGATATACTAATTTGGTTTGTGTAGAATGCAGGAGGTAAAAAAATAAAAATTTATTAAAATGTAGCATAGCAAAAATATTATTTTTCCACGGCAGGCGGCAGTGCGAGCGCAAGGGCGCACTTATTGAGGAGCCGCCTCTGCTAACAACCTTTTTACTTAATGCGGGTCCGTTGCTATTTATAAATTGTACCTATTATATTGAAGAATAAGAGACTACAAAGTTTAAATATTATCTTACGCATTCAAATGTTATAAAAACCAGATTCCGTTTTCCTTTGCCCTTGATATTGGTCGCCTTGGCAACCGCACTTTTGATGGTTTTTAAAACAACATTAAAGAAACATGGATAATTTAAATCGTAAATACCTGGTAGCTGCTCACTCTGTTGACATTTACTACAACTATGGCTTAAATTCCAATTTATTTCTTCTTTAACATGTTTGGTACGCCTTTGACGTAAAATATAAGTGCATTATTATCCTGTGTCTCCAACTAGCACTATTTAAAGACAGTTTTTCTTTAAATATCTTGATTTATACTGATTTTTCACTGTTCGTAAATAACTTGGTTGCTGGCGTCGTTTAGCAAGTCCATTTATTACACTTATTACAACTTATTCTTGATCGTAAATGTTGTTAATAACTATTACTTGTTTTGCAGGTTATCTGGACTAAATTTGTTATCATTTATACGGATTTACTAAATTTTTAATACGACCGATCTGAAAATGATGCTACTGCTGCTTCTGTTGAACTAAGAAGCATTTGTTTATAAACAAGTGTTTTCGGTTCTAGACTTAATAATCTTCATACCCCGTTTTCTGGCTCTAGCAAGCAATAACACCGCTAATTAACAAAGTTACTTTAAAGAAAGTTCCTTTTGGAAAAATGTGATTTAAAATTTTATGAACCTGCTGGATAATTAGTCAAATTTATAAGTATCAAGCGGTGAGTTTGAAATTTCGACATCGTGTAATTTCTTAATCCTAATAATGCGTAAATTCATTTTAAATGCTCTGCTCTGGATTTTCTTGCTTTGTTTTCTGTCATTTAGCCTTTGAGTGTCTGATAATCTATAAAACAGTGAATTTGTCCATTATCGTTTTTAATTTTCTAAATAAACACAAGTTAATGTCTAACCTTAATAAACTCGAACGTTTTCTATTATCAATATCATATTTTGGTAATCGTTTTGAACCACTTATGCTACACCTTGTTCCGTAGTTGCTTTTATCAAAGTAATTACCCGAACTTATTGTCACTTTAGGTTAGAAATATATTGTCCTGTTATCTTATTCCTTAGTCTTATTACACTGGTTAAACTGATTTGTGTCCTGATAGATTTTAACGCATCAATTATGCAGGGTGGCGCATTGAAAACGAAACAGACCTATTTGCATCCAGATATATATTTTTTAAGAAATGCTGAAATATGTCAATTTTAATATTGAGGGGGGCATATTTTGACATAAAACTCAACTCTGTCACATCAACCCCCTAAGGGTGGTGATAACAACCCTTATATTTTAAATAGGGAACATGAATCGAGTGTTACATCATTTGAAAGCTCTTTCTTTTCTGAATTCAGCACACTAATTTTTTTGGAAGTTTTATCAACTCGTTTAAAAATTATTCATAGTTGGAATTGCAAGAACGTATTTCATTCATTGTGATAATAAATACACTAATTAGTCAATTTTTCTTTAAAAAAAAAACTAAAAAGACAAAACCAAACGTTCAAGAATGTTTATTCAGTTAAGTAAGTGTTCAAATTGTTGACCACCAGCTTCCATACAAAAGTACAAATTTTGTTCAAAACGAGCTTTGACATTCTGAAGCATTTATAAAGTTATTAGACGGCATTCTTCAACAATGAGTCATCGTAATTCTTCCAGAAACTCCGGTTCTGTTGAGTAAATTTTACTCTTTAAATGGCCCCATAGAAAGAAGTCTAAAGTAGTTAAATCTGGTGATCTAGCACTCAATAGCACCTCTAAGCACAATCCATTGTCCTGGAAACTCTCTGTTTAAAAACTCCCTAACACGTTGTGAAAAATGCGGAAGAGCTCCATCTTGTTGAAACACTAATTGATTTTCTTGATAGAGAACATCATCTTCAACAATGTCAATTAGTAGAGGGTAAACGCTATCTTCTAGTAACTCCACGTTTCACCACTCAAATTGCCATCATGAAAAATTGGTCCGATTAAAGAGTCTCCAAAAATGCCAGTCCAGACACTCAATCTCTGTGGCGTTTGAGTGTGGACTTCGTGAAAATTTCTTGGATTATCTAACCAATAACGACAATTATGACGATTGACTGTAGAATTTAATAAAAACGTACACTCGTCTGAAAAACAGATATTGAACAGAAAGTTCACGTTATCAGCTATTCGTGCAGTCATAACTTCACAAAACTCCAGCCGCCAATCAAAATCATCTTCATTCACTTGTTGTACAAGATGAATTTTATACGGGTGAAATTTATGATGCTTCAATATTCGCTGAATAGTTCTTCTTTTGATGTTTGAAACAGTGGCCAATTTTCTCGTGCTCAAAGTTGGGTCTGCAGCAATTTGTCCTAAATTTTAAATCTCAGTAGTCTCATTTTTAACCGGAAATTCACGTTTAGGATCCCGTTTTTTGTTGCTTACAGAACCACTTTGTCGAAACTTTGCAACTAACTCCAAAATATGATTTTGTTAACATGTCTGTTCAGATGTCGTTCATTAAGCAAATCTGCGGTACGGTTGGCACAGTCATCGTTTTTGAAAATAAAGAGTAATTATTTCAACTGTTTCTTCTACAGCATACATCATTGTGAAATTAATTTTCGGTAGTACTATCAAGTATCAAACCGACCGATAACCTGAAATAATAAACCGCATTTCTCTCATTCCGATATGAAATGTTCTGATAGTAAATTTTTTGTTTACAAACCAACAAAACATTGACTATCAGCACATTTCTTATCGGAATGAGTGAAATGCGTTTTTGCATCTTCAACTGTGAATAATTTTTAAACGAGTTGATAAAACTTCCAAAAAAATTAGTGTGCTGAATTCAGAAAAGAATGCTTTCATATAATGTAACACTTGACCCATGTTCCCTATTTGAAATATAAGGGGTGTTATCAACTCTCTTAAGGGGTTGATGTGACAAAGTTGAAAATTATGTCAAAACATGTCCGTCTGAATATTAAAATTGACGCGTTTCAGCGTTTATTAAAAAAAATGCTCGGGACGCAAATCGGTCTGTTTCGCCACCCTATATATTAGTCCCTTTCTCTACGTCTTTATATATAGGTACTGTATTTTATGTTTCTTATTTATTTCTTTGACTACGTACTTAATTAAATAAATCCCTTGTACGTTTTATTGTTTATTTTTACAGGTTTAATATTTATTTTATTATTTAAAGAATTTTGATCATGATTTTACTGTTCTAGGTGTTCAGCAATGGAATCAAGTTTACTATGATCTGGTACTTACACGTCTTACTACCATGTGATACTACTGAGTGTGAATCATACTCCTTATGTTTGCACTAATTATCTATAAAGTAATTTTATAATAGACACAATATTTAAAGTTATTTATACTTTTTTCTTCGCTTTTTCCTATTTTTTGTTTTTGTTAATTTATTTGCTTTTTTGTTCAAATATTGCTATTTTACATTTTTTTTAAATTGTTTTAAGCTACTTTTTCTCTAATCAAGTATATATGATAGACAAGGACACTTTTGCCTCAAGGGGTCCTTTAGAACGACTTTAGACAAACTGACTGAACCAGGAATAATATTAAAATGTTTAAAAATGTGTAGAGAAAGAGAAAAAGACGAAGACACACACACACACACACAGAGAGAGAGAGAGAGAGAGAGAGGGGGGGGGGGGGATCAGCTAAAAACTAATAATTACACATCAAAGCCGTAGAAGAAGAAAACTCCACTTTAGTATTTACTCTACTTGCAGACTGACTGAAATGCCAGCTTAGCTTATATAATCACTTGTAGAGTTGTATATATTTTATGAATTTATGTTAAATATACCATGTTTCTGAATTGTAGTTAACAAATGACGACTACTGTCATGCGGTTATAATCACACAGCAAGTTACTAAGGTGTTTTAAACAAAACTAACATTGCCAAATATGAAGAATGATGCTAATATTTTATTTCTCATTTTTAATTGATACTGTCCAAAGAGGACGCTAAAATTGTTTTTTCTTGCATTTGCATTACTAAGAACGAAACGCAATTAGTTGTTAATTTTTTAGTGTATTGTAGCAAAATTCGTCTACTAGATGATTTTTTTTTACTTTCAGTTTTTGCAATAAATTTTAAAATCATCGCAATTTTGAATAGAGAAGTATTACAAGTATTACAAGCCTCTACTTCCGAGTTAAAAATTTTGGAATTACAGCTCTTCTTAGAAAGGAGTTGAATGTATAGTGAGATTTTCACGTTGCAGGGTGTAATTTTTTTTGTTTAATTTGACGTGTTTCGAAATTTTTTTACAAGTCAGCACAATAACTGAGATACTGAAATCATTCCGTTTGGCTGTTTCACACTGTAATTATCACGAAATGGGACAAAAAATTGCCTGTTTCACATGGTAACTACCACAAAATGGAACAAAATTCTACTAACATTTTTTGCGGTGGGATAAGCACAACTAAAAGCTTCCCATTTATGAAAAATCTGAACCAAGCAAGTGCGTTATATTAGCGAATTTTCATAAGTATTTCAATAGGTAACTTAGCTTACCTTTTATCACTAGACCTGCTCAAACATATTTATATTAAATTTAGTGTGGCGATGATGCATATAACCTCCCAATGTTAACTGTTTCTCTGTACTCATACACATGCTGGATTTTATAATTGCTTCCTGTATACATATATTGCGTACCGACAGTCAAAACTTGTACAACTAGGTATATGTGTGTGTGTGTGTGTTTTGTTTCTTTAACGTCGGCCTATTTCCGCTACTATGGCCAATCACCGACGCCAGGGAACAGTTTCTCCTCTCAATCCTGGAAATTTTGCCGAACCCCTGCCTTTCTGTAAGGAGGGTAGGGATATTTAACGTACCCAACATCGCATAGACACGGGACCGACGGCTTTACGCCCCCTCCGAAAGGCGGAACGTGCAGACATTCAAATTGCTCAAATACAATGCCAGAACCTCGGTTGATGTTAATGTTACAGTTTGTACTGAAAAAGTGTAAGGAGTACCCTGGGATCGAACCCAGTACCCTTCGGTTCAGAGGCACACGTTCTTACCTCTGAACCACCGAGGCTCTGTACAACTAGGTATAAAATGTATGTATACATTGACTGACAATTACATATTGAAAACAAGAGCAACAGGGAAAAATACCAATTGCTAACCCACCAGCGTTTGAAAAAATATGATATTTAAAAAACAACGTAAAATAGACGCTTCAGGGTTTCAGTTCTACCTTGAACATCTATTAAAAAGTCATAAACTATGCAAAATAAAATTAGACTTAACACATTGTCTTCTTAAAAGATAGATCTATTTGCAGTATTAATATTCTTATAATCTATTTTCTCAGTGGGCAGCAATATGGAAAATATTCGAGCGTCGCAGAAAAATGATATTCTGATTCAATTAAAATGGGTTTAGTTTTTTATTTCGACTTTCCTTAAAATATACTATGCGCTGTGCAATTGAGAAATAATTGGAAAGTAGATCTTCGATTTCTAATATGACTGATATTCTTAGGGCTTCGTTGCAACGGGGAATCGTATAAAGCTGATTAGATTCTACTGGCCTGTTTTATTTAAAATAATGATCTGATCTAGGCTTTCATTTTTTTTAACGTAGTTTGTAAAAAATCAAAACGAACTTCATCACAGTAAACTTTCTCTTCTAACCAGGCAAACAAATAATTACTTTTGATTGATTGCTGTTGGCCTAATTATGTGAAACCGTTTCACACTAAATAATGACCTAGATACTTTCTGTGATTTCACAAATGGTTGTTTATTTTCACTGCAAACGGTTTGGCCGTTTACGGCATTGCGAGGCCGGAGAAAATTAAAAATATTTTTACGCATACTTAGTTGTCATCAGTGCGTATGATTTATTTAAATTTTTCCTGCTTAATGATGCGATATATAGCAAAACCAGCTGTAGAAAAAAGTCAATCATTTGTGGAGCCAAAAACATAAGTTAACGTTGTTTCACAGATCGCAATATTTTCCAAAATTATCAGTTTAAATTAACTTGCTGATAATTCTCTTCTTCACAGCGTTACGGTCCATCAGTGGTCCGCAACATTTTTGTATTATCAAGTGCCCCTTTTATCTATTTTGACGTAGTTTTACTTGTGCTATTTTTTTTGGGAATAACTTCTTTTAAAACGACGTGTTGCTAAAGCAGGCTATATCTGTTACTTGCAACTAAGATCAGAACATTATAAATACGATCAGCATCACATGCCGGTGTTATTGATACCCACCTACCGATCGCTACATTTAGTATGCTAGTGATAATAACTTCTAGAATTTGATTTGTTCGGATCATATCATTTTAGTGAATTGTGGTAGAAATTTATACGATAGTGGAGAGTCACAGGATTACAGTTTATCTGTATTCTTTCCGTGACAGTTACCTACTTACTCACGATTCAGCCAAAAGTATATGCTGCAGGTTTAGATTTTTGAGCGGCACTGACATGTCAATCTTTAATTGAGATCAGTGTTGTGTTTAGACAAAAATTACTGCAACCCCCAAAGCAACAACTTAAATCATGCTAAGTACCATGGGTTATGGGTGGTGTTATTTGTCTCAATGTGTGTCTAAGCTCCCCCCGCACAAGTGAGATTTCTCGGTGTGGAGTTTGTTTACTGTGGTGTTATTTATTATTGTCATTATTATTATTACTTTTATGATTATTATTATTATTATTATTATTATTATTATTATTATTATTATCATTGTCTCAGTCAAAATAACCTAACCAAGTTCTATTTAACCATAATTTACCAAACTGTTAGTCTTATTGTCACATTCACAACAAAGTAGAAAATAAAGCTATCGGCTTGTTTACTCTTAACTTATAAAATTACTCCAAAGTAGCTTACAAGTAAATGGGAAAAACTTGGTTCAAGTTTATCTGTAAAATATACTCGTACTTGTTAGTTAAAGTTTCACATTTGTTATTTTTTAGTCAAAGTGTGACCTAAATTGGATTGATAGTTGACAACTAAAGCGAACTAGCTGAGGTGTCCATTTTAAGGTAGTTCATTACCTAATATTACCCTGCAATCTGTCTGTGGTTTGATAAATTCAAGTGTTCATTTTGTTAACCATACTAAATATTGTGTGCCATTCTCTGATCACCAGCGGCTTTTTTAACTTTCTCTCCTTTTAGTTTAGGGATTTAAAGTTTAGTGTGTAGTATACATTTAACTATAAAAACATGTCATAAATTTGGTTGCCATAGCTTTGTTATTTCCGAAGATACAACAATTTTTCGAAAGGAAACCCAAAAGTTTCGCGAAAAAGGTGGTCTGGTTTTACCAGCTAATGAATTTGTTCAAGCCACTTAGAAAAGGAAGGTTCCTGGCAAATCTTATAATCGATTTATTAATTTTTTTGAGTTATCGGTGTGACACTTACATACATACACATATATATATATATATATATATATATATATATATTATATATATATATATATATATATATATATATATATATATATATATGTGTATGTATGTAAGTGTCACACCGATAACTCAAAAAAATTAATAAATCGATTATAAGATTTGCCAGGAACCTTCCTTTTCTAAGTGGCTTGAACAAATTCATTAGCTGGTAAAACCAGACCACCTTTTTCGCGAAACTTTTGGGTTTCCTTTCGAAAAATTGTTGTATCTTCGGAAATAACAAAGCTATGGCAACCAAATTTATGACATGTTTTTATAGTTAAATGTATACTACACACTAAACTTTAAATCCCTAAACTAAAAGGAGAGAAAGTTAAAAAAGCCGCTGGTGATCAGAGAATGGCACACAATATTTAGTATGGTTAACAAAATGAACACTTGAATTTATCAAACCACAGACAGATTGCAGGGTAATATTAGGTAATGAACTACCTTAAAATGGACACCTCAGCTAGTTCGCTTTAGTTGTCAACTATCAATCCAATTTAGGTCACACTTTGACTAAAAAATAACAAATGTGAAACTTTAACTAACAAGTACGAGTATATTTTACAGATAAACTTGAACCAAGTTTTTCCCATTTACTTGTAAGCTACTTTGGAGTAATTTTATAAGTTAAGAGTAAACAAGCCGATAGCTTTATTTTCTACTTTGTTGTGAATGTGACAATAAGACTAACAGTTTGGTAAATTATGGTTAAATAGAACTTGGTTAGGTTATTTTGACTGAGACAATGATAATAATAATAATAATAATAATGATAATAATAATAATAATAATAATCATAAAAGTAATAATAATAATGACAATAATAAATAACACCACAGTAAACAAACTCCACACCGAGAAATCTCACTTGTGCGGGGGGAGCTTAGACACACATTGAGACAAATAACACCACCCATAACCCATGGTACTTAGCATGATTTAAGTTGTTGCTTTGGGGGTTGCAGTAATTTTTGTCTAAACACAACACTGATCTCAATTAAAGATTGACATGTCAGTGCCGCTCAAAAATCTAAACCTGCAGCATATACTTTTGGCTGAATCGTGAGTAAGTAGGTAACTGTCACGGAAAGAATACAGATAAACTGTAATCCTGTGACTCTCCACTATCGTATAAATTTCTACCACAATTCACTAAAATGATATGATCCGAACAAATCAAATTCTAGAAGTTATTATCACTAGCATACTAAATGTAGCGATCGGTAGGTGGGTATCAATAACACCGGCATGTGATGCTGATCGTATTTATAATGTTCTGATCTTAGTTGCAAGTAACAGATATAGCCTGCTTTAGCAACACGTCGTTTTAAAAGAAGTTATTCCCAAAAAAAATAGCACAAGTAAAACTACGTCAAAATAGATAAAAGGGGCACTTGATAATACAAAAATGTTGCGGACCACTGATGGACCGTAACGCTGTGAAGAAGAGAATTATCAGCAAGTTAATTTAAACTGATAATTTTGGAAAATATTGCGATCTGTGAAACAACGTTAACTTATGTTTTTGGCTCCACAAATGATTGACTTTTTTCTACAGCTGGTTTTGCTATATATCGCATCATTAAGCAGGAAAAATTTAAATAAATCATACGCACTGATGACAACTAAGTATGCGTAAAAATATTTTTAATTTTCTCCGGCCTCGCAATGCCGTAAACGGCCAAACCGTTTGCAGTGAAAATAAACAACCATTTGTGAAATCACAGAAAGTATCTAGGTCATTATTTAGTGTGAAACGGTTTCACATAATTAGGCCAACAGCAATCAATCAAAAGTAATTATTTGTTTGCCTGGTTAGAAGAGAAAGTTTACTGTGATGAAGTTCGTTTTGATTTTTTACAAACTACGTTAAAAAAAATGAAAGCCTAGATCAGATCATTATTTTAAATAAAACAGGCCAGTAGAATCTAATCAGCTTTATACGATTCCCCGTTGCAACGAAGCCCTAAGAATATCAGTCATATTAGAAATCGAAGATCTACTTTCCAATTATTTCTCAATTGCACAGCGCATAGTATATTTTAAGGAAAGTCGAAATAAAAAACTAAACCCATTTTAATTGAATCAGAATATCATTTTTCTGCGACGCTCGAATATTTTCCATATTGCTGCCCACTGAGAAAATAGATTATAAGAATATTAATACTGCAAATAGATCTATCTTTTAAGAAGACAATGTGTTAAGTCTAATTTTATTTTGCATAGTTTATGACTTTTTAATAGATGTTCAAGGTAGAACTGAAACCCTGAAGCGTCTATTTTACGTTGTTTTTTAAATATCATATTTTTTCAAACGCTGGTGGGTTAGCAATTGGTATTTTTCCCTGTTGCTCTTGTTTTCAATATGTAATTGTCAGTCAATGTATACATACATTTTATACCTAGTTGTACAGAGCCTCGGTGGTTCAGAGGTAAGAACGTGTGCCTCTGAACCGAAGGGTACTGGGTTCGATCCCAGGGTACTCCTTACACTTTTTCAGTACAAACTGTAACATTAACATCAACCGAGGTTCTGGCATTGTATTTGAGCAATTTGATTGGTTCCTGGCAAATCTTATAATCGATTTATTAATTTTTTTGAGTTATCGGTGTGACACTTACATACATACACACACACATATATATATATATATATATATATATATATATATATATATATATATATATATATATATATATATATATATACAAATAGCAACCGACCTTGGATATGTGTTTATGTGTTTTAATTGTATTATGTAATTTTTTTCTAAGAAAAGTCACCAAAAAGAGCAGAAAACTTGGGGTTAATACAAGTTTGTATTGTATCTTGAGGATAAAGCATGAAATGTTTGTAAATGTTTTTCATTTATCTATAATAATTTACATGTAAAATAAGAGCTTAATATTTTCTCTTCCCTAGGGCCGAGTGTTAGGGAGTTATACAATAGTAAAATAATCGGTCATTTTCGGTTATTCAAAATTATCCCAGAAAAAAGTGTGTGTTAAGTTATTTTTAATTATCAGGCTTGAAATTCTGCTTAACTTTGCTTTATTTTGGTCGACGTTTTATATTAAAAATAAGAATGCTACTCTAGAGCAAGATTATTGGACCACGATAAAGTGCACAGATTAGCACCTCCACCATTTGTTACACTTATGTATTTAATATACAGCGATTAGATTTTAATTAGAAGCTTTTAAATTTAAGTTTAATCGACATTTTAAAACATAGTTGCATATGGCATTTGATATAAAAATTGTTGAGCATATTGTGAGATATGATAACTGTCAGTACTTTATCTAAAGGACATATACAGGCTGATCCAATTTAATTCAATAATAAAAAAAGTGGAACAAAACTTCCAGGTACCAACGTTAGCTACAAACTAAAAGTATTTTTGCATATACAGGGTGTTGAATAGGTTAGATACAACACATACTTCATTTCTTTTAAATAATACACCCTGTTTATTGTTGGATTTTTCAATTCCTCTTGTTTCGCCGATTCATCCCGTGTATAGTTGTTGGGATCTATACAGAATCGTTCAAAAGTTATGGACACTTTTCTAAAATATCAGAGGTACATTTGATGGTCTTTATCTTCATTAATATGTCAGTATGTAACATTATATCATGCCAAAGATCTAAAAAAGTGTTCTTCTTTCAAATTACTCTAATACAGAAAGAATTCCTTGAAAACAGTTTGCAGAGTGAGTAAAAACAAATGAATTTCTCTCGACAAGAGATGATTGATCCGATTTATGTGTTAGGAGAAAGTAACAGAAACCGTTTATTCGCGGCAAGAATCTATCATGAGAAATATCACAATAGAAGACAACCTCACAGAAACGCTTTTGAAAGATTGATGCGAAGTTTTGATGAAACGGGGAACAAAGGATACAAGAAGACAGAGAGAACCAAGGCTGTTTTGAATGAAGAGAAAGAGTTGATAGTAAATTGGAAAGTGAGATAAGACCCTCATTTCAGCTCAAGAAGAATACCAAGGGAAATTGATATCAGTAAGGCCTGTGTTTTAGGAATTTTACGCAAAAACAGATGTCACCCATATATTCAACTCCTCCAAGAACTGTGCAATGATGATAATTAAAGGGGACTATCGTTTTTTCACTGGGCACAGCAATAAATCCAAAGAGATGCAAGATTCGTCAACTTTGTGTTGTTCACTAATGAAGCAACATTTCATAAGAACAGACGTGTCAACATACATAACTTTCACTACTATTCTACTAGAAACTATCACTGTACTAACACGACTAGTCAAGATATGTGATCGCTTCACGTATGTAGTGTAATTATTGGAAATTTTGTCATCTGTCCGCATTTCTTTGAAGAACAGGTCACTGCTCATCGGTATCTTCAGTTTCTAAAAGAAGACCTTGGACCATTATTAGACCAACTGCCTGTTAGCATACGTGATCATATGTGGTTTATGCATGACGGTGCCCCAGTTCATCATACAGTTAACATGCATGCTTTTCTTAACCAACATTTTCCAGAACGTGGGATTGGTAAAGGAGCGATAAATAAATGTTCGCCGAGGTCACTTGATCTAACAAAAATGGACTTGTTTTTATGCTGCTATGTAAAAAATTAGTTTGTCAGACAAAACCGTCGACAAAAAAAGATATGAAGGCAAGAATACGTAGTGTATTTGATAGTATTAATTTTTGCCTAGGTCACCTGATCTAACAAAAATGGACTTGTTTTTATGGGGCTATGTAAAAAAATTGGTTTGTCAGACAAAACCGTCGACAAAAGAAGATATGAAGGCAAGAATACGTAGTGTATTTGATAGTATTAATTTAAGTATGTTACGACACGCTAACTGTTCTTTTAAAACTCGCCTCAAATTATGTGCTGAGCAAAACATGGGTCATTTTAAACACTTAGTTAATTAGTTTTCACTGTTTTGGTGTAGTTGTTATATCATTGGCATCACAATTTTTCGTGATTTGATACACTCAAATTTCAGCTTTAAGTTTTATTTCAATATCACTAAATCGACTAGTCTTTATTTGATACTTGTTTAATTTTTCCATTAAAATTTTCTTCTATAGTTATTATTCTGAGGTTTAGGTCGTTAAAGTTGTTTAAAAATAGAAACTCTATAAAAGACTTGTAAAAGCCGGATCACAGTTTAAGACTCCAGACAGCGATTAACTTAAAATAACATCTTAGAATACAATATAATGAAACGCACCCTGACAATGTGATGTTATTTTGAAAGTCAATTCACGTGTACCATCACATAAGGAAAGGACTATGCTGACGCATTATATTCGGGAATTCGTAAACAAATAACAAAAGACAAGGAGTAACACGTCATTCAAAAACTGACATTCATAGTAGCCATAGACATATGGAAACGGGCAAGAAAGCATAGAGAAAAGCAGAAGCACAGACCAACTTGAGAAATATGAAATACACATAATTGATTTAACTTTTTTTTGTTATAACTTACGCACTATCTAAGACGCAAGTTAAAGATTTTCTATAATGTTACTATGTATATTCAATGCGAAAAAGAAGAAGATATTATCATGTGTTAGTAATCTCACCATTTCTGAAAAATCTCAAGTATCTGACATCATCATCAACTCTGATCAAATACTATTTAGGTTAGTACTTCTTTTGTTTACACAGTTATCAGTCTGAGCTATCGTGATCATCAGCAAAACTTTCCTGCGCTTAAAGTTATTATACTTATCTAGTAACATCATTATAATTCATAGAATGACCAAGTTCTCTGACATGCTGGAGATATAAAGCAGTGTCACTAACATGTGCCCCACTTGCGCTTTACATCCAATTAATCACAATTTGGTTTTTTTTTATATATATATATATATATATATATATATATATATATATATATATATATATATATATATATATATATATATATATGCACTCACATGCAAAAAAAAAAACGCAACACGTTAATATTTGGTAAGATTTGAGGTCTCATAACTTTTTATTTTTAGTCCAATTTTCATTAATTTTTCGCAAACTTTAGTTGAAATGACTAACTTCAACTGGCGTATCCAGTCTTTTGTTAACTGCTGGCGTACTAGTCATTATTCAGGCCTAACTAAAAGTTTGTTGTATAACCCTAATTTTAAAACACCCTGTGGAATAATTTCCTAGCCAAATTTTTTCAAGGTACCAATTTTTGTTAAGAACCATTCCTTACATACATTTTGTTTTTTGGTTCATGTCTTTAGGTGTACTGGTTTATTTTTAAGAGCGAATGAACTTGTCACCAACAATTTACTTTGAAAAATGTTATTTTTTGGCGAGGCGGCTATGCTCGTTGTTGCTCCAATGTCAGTTTGACAGCTTAGTTTATTAGTCTACCAATGAAAAGGCAACAATATATTATTTAGTTTTAATAAGGAATTATTACAACTTACAAAAAAATAAATAAAAAAAGCCTGGACGCAGCAAGTGCGTTATGGTAGTGAATTTTCATAGAAATGATCTGGCACAAAATATTTTATTATAACTTTTTTTTCTTGCAACATAGAAATCTAAATTTTGGTGTATAGTTTAACTTTTATATCGTAAACCTACCTACCAAATTTGGTTATCATAGATTTTTTATTTTTTAAGATAATTTTTTTTTTAAATGAAAACTCAAAATTTTTCCGGAAAACCTCGTCCGATTTTTCTGATTAACGAACTTATCAAAGCCATTTACAAAAGGAAGGTACGTGCCAAATTATATCAAAATCTACCTATTATTCATTGAGATAAAAAAATTTTTCGATTGAAAACTCAAAATTTTCCCGGAAAACCTCGTCTGATTTTTTTGACTAACAAACTTGTCAAAGCCATTTACAAAAGGAAGGTACATGCCAAATTTTATTAAAATCTACTTATTACTTTTTGAGATAAGAATTTTTTTCGAATGAAAACTCAAAATTTTTCCAAAAAACCTCATCCGATTTTCTTGACTAACAAACTTGTCAAAGCCATTTACAAAAGGAAGGTACATGCTAAATTTTATTAAAATCGGCTTATTACTTTTTGAGATAAGAATTTTTTTCGAATGAAAACTCAAAATTTTCCCGGAAAACCTCATCCGATTTTCCTGACTAACGAACTTGTCCAAGCCATTTATAAAAGAAAGGTACATGCCAAATTTTATCAAAATCGGCCTATTATTTTTTGAGTTATCGGTGTGATACATATATATATATATATATATATATATATATATATATATATATATATATATATATATATATATATATATATATGTATATATATATATATATATATATATATATATATATATATATATATATATATATATATATATATATATATATATATATATATATATATATATATATATATAAACATATAAAAATTGAAACTGACCCCGGATATGGGTTCTAAGGATCCTAGATCGCGCTCATTTGCAAAAAATTTTTCAAAATTCAAAAGTCGGGATCTCCCCATTAGTGAATTTTTTCTACGAAAATTCACTAAAAAACAGGAAAATGTATTTATGCACACAATTTAACTTCAAAATCAAACTTCAAATCAAAACAATTCAACTGTAACTTAACTAACCGAAAGAAACGTACTTTTCACAACAAATTTAGCTTAATACTTTGTATTACCACCTCTAGCCCTTATAACTGCCTGCATACGTCGGTTCATACTGTCAATAAGGATACGAATAGTACCTTGAGGAATAATTTTCCATTCACCCTGAAGGGCTAAACGAAGCTCATTTACCGTAGCCGGGGCTACTTCGCGATCCCTGATCCGCCTACCAAGTATGTCCCACACATGCTCTATGGGGTTAAGATCAGGCGAAGATGCTGGCCAGTTCATTTTGTTAATGCCAACTTCCGCGAGGTATTGTGTAACACACATTGCTGAATGTGGTCGCGCATTATCCTGCATTAGGATAAAGCCATCTCCGATAAATCCACTAAAGAGTACAACGTAATTGCTTAGTACCTCCGCAATATATCAGTGGGCCGTCAAGGATCCATCGATGACCACCAACTCAGTGCTGGCCTCCCTGGTTATTCCTGCCCACAACATTACTGAACCTCCTCCATAGCTTAGACGGAGACTGAACGTGCACTGCGCAAATCTTTCTCCGGCCCTTCTCCATACTCTTTTCCGTCCATCTGGAGAATGTAAGCAGAATCTGGATTCGTCAGTGAAAAGAACATTGTTCCATTGCCCTAAGTTCCAATGTAAATGTTCAGTGGCAAATTGCAATCTAACTATTCGGTGATGAGGAAGCAATTTGGGTCCAGTTGCTGGTCTGCAAGCTTTCAAACCAAACTCCTTCAATCTTCGGCGAACTGTCCGCACACTAACATTAGTACCTCGGACCTCTTGAAGTTGATTTCTTGTCTGCACTGATGTTAAATGACGCAGAGTGTTAACGTGAAAAAATCTGTCATCTACAGCAGTTGTTTTTCGTTTTCTGCCACCACCTGCTCTACGTTTATTTCTGCTAGTTTGTCTAAAACGTTCGACTACTCTTTTGATAGTAGAGCGATGAACATGAAGGGTTCTTGCAACAGATTCATAATTACGTCCATCTTCAACAAGAGCAACAGCTTTTGCGCAATTTTCCGCACTTAAAATCATGGTAGGAGTATAATACGTCTTCCGTAACAAAAATCACTGTCAAACTGACATTAGAGCAACAACGAGTATAGCCGCCTCGCCAAAAAATAACATTTTTCAAAGTAAATTGTTGATGAAAAGTTCATTTCGCTCTTAAAAATAAACCAGTACACCTAAAGACATGAACCAAAAAGCAAAATGTAGGTAAGGAATAGTCCTTCACAAAAATTGGTATTTAAAAAAAATTTGGTTAGGAATTTTTTGCACAGGGTGTTTTAAAATTAGGGTTATACAACGAACTTTTAGTTAAGCCTGAATAATGACTAGTACGCCAGCAGTTAACAAATGACTTGATATGCAAGTCGAAGTTAGTCATTCCAACTAAAGTTTGCTAAAAATTTATGAAAATTGGACTAAAAATAAAAAAGCTATGAGACCTCAAACGTGTTGCGTTTTTTTGCATGAAAAAATTTAAAGTAACTCAGTATATGGTTTTTGGTAGTTCTAGTTTGGACACATTTGAAGAAATCTTTTCCCAATTCCAAAGTTGCTATCTTCTCCATAGTTATTTTTTCACTTTAACTCTATAGTGCTCCATGATGACCTTGTTGATTAAGGGGATAATTCTATCTTAGCGTAACATTTCATTATTCAAATTGCAAGAAAGAAAATCTTTAATGATAAAACTCGCTAATACATAATCGTCAAAATAGCACTGAGTACATTATTACGAAACAAAAATATGTGGTTTTGAGTTGTTTTGTATAACGTCCGTGCATGCCAGCACTGTTAGGTTTAAATAGGACTACATTAACTACCTTCATAATATTTTATTTTAATGAATTGTAGAACTGGCTCATGTTATTTTGTGAAAAAAACTAGACCAGGGTTGAATACTTAGAGATGACTGCGGAAGAGAAATTCTTGTTCTCCTTTTAAAAGCAATAATTTTAACAAGCGGAGAAGTACATCTCAAAGAAGTTCTTTGATCTAGCCATAGAGCACTAATTTAGCGAAAGAGAAGTATTCAATTACGCGTCTGAATTACTTGAGCGAACGTCGAAAGTCAAAGCTAGCACTTCTGTATTTCAATTACAGTTTATATACAGTCTTCACAGGCATTAGAAAATGACAACAGAAAAGATTTACGGGTTCTTCTAACAAAGCTGCCAATTAAAATCGCATCGATTGTTGAGTAGTAATTTCCACGAATAAACAAACTTAAGTGTGAGTCAACCACAAACATCTCGTCTGACATTCAACTTCCAATAATTAGTTGTCCCCTACACGCAAAGAGTCGTTTTGTTAATGGTGTACCAACAAGTAAACGAGAACTATTTTCACAAAGAAAATTATTTAGCTTATGAGAAAATTATAGTTGTGGTGAAAAGAGAAAAGGTGATATTTAAATTGGTTATTGAGACCCTCGGTGGTCTAGGGGTAAAAACGTGTGCTTCTAAAGCAAAGGGTACTAGGTTCGATTCCCAGGGTTCTCCTTTCACTTTTCCTGTACATACTGTAAAATTAAGATTAACTAAGGTTAGTACTGCATAGGAGAAAGTTAAATATCCGCACGTTTCGCACTTCGGAGGGGGAGTAAAGTCGCAGGTCTTGTGTCCATGCGATGTTGGGGACGTTAAAGATCCCTAATCTCCTTACAGATAGGCAGGGGTCCGGAAAAAATTCCAGGTTAGTGAGGTGGAACTCCTCCTTGGCGTCTGTGATTGTCAATAGTAACGGAAATAGACCGTCGTTGCAGGAACACTTTTTTAATAAAATCTCGTGACGCAGCAAGTCCGTTATGGCAGAAAATTTTTATTAAGTATTTTAAATTTTAACAACTCAATTTCCTATAAAGCTAGCAAGTTGAATTTAGGTATGTAATAAGGTCTACTATTTGATCATAAAAACTTTGTTATCTTTTGAGATACACATTTTATTTCGGAAAAATCAGTTTTTTAGAATAGCTGGTCCGATCGGGCTGGCTCAGGGATAAGCATCCAAACAGACCTGAGTATCGGGTTCTTAGAACCCAAAATCGCGCTCATTTAAATATTTGATTATATTACGAACACAATGTTTCCCTCACAATCTGTGGCATATTTGCTAAAAAATTAGAAATTCTACCCATAGTAAGTAGAGCCGGTACAAGAACATGTAGATGGAAACTGTGTTGAATTTTGTAATGCTATGATAGGAAAATTTAGTGAGAATCCGGATAATGGTAGAAACTTTGTCAGATGAAGTTACGTTTAAACTGCATGAAGTTTTTAATAAACAAAATTATCGTTATTGGTCTCAGAGAAACCCCAATTTGATGACGGGGGTTCAAACCCAGCGACCACAAAAAAATTGTGTAAGAGTCGCTATACTAGACAGCAGTAGTCGTTGTGTACTAAAGGAAATATATCATCTAAAAAGTATTTTAATTTATTAAGAGGTGGTGCCAGTTAATAAGGTTCGGTTTCAGCAAAAATGTAGCTTTCAGTCAGTTTGGGAGACGCGTGCACCAATATTTGGATGAATCGCAGAAAAATGAATTGGGCGCGGTTGTGTTCTTGATTGGCGTGTTCACTCTCCTGATTTAACGCCATGTAATTTTTTTCTTTATTGCTTACGCTAGGAAAAGTTATATCTAGTCAGCTTGTAGCAAAAAAACTTTTGTTAAACATTTTTTTGGATAAAATATCTCAGTAAATTCAAGTGTCCTTACATAATTTTTACTAACATATCTTATGTATTCTGACATTTCTTTTTATTTTATTACACCTGCCTAATGTGACCGAAAATAACCCAAGCAACATTTAAAGTCAAATTGACGTAAAATCGCCCTACCAATAGGTCGGCGACCAAATCACCACAGGTCATTTTCAAGTAAAATTTAAGTGTATATTACCAATGTGGGGAATAAAGTCAAAGTAATATGGAAGTCGATAATAGGTCCAGCAAGGCGTTTCGACCAAGGAGTTTTAGTTATATTTAGGGCATTTTCATTCAACATTGGGCCAATGGACGTAATATATTGGTAAATATATGCTACGCTTTACGTAAATCTGACATCTAGGCGCCGAGTGCCGTGACGTTCTTAACAACGAACTACGCATGTGACATTATTCGGTTCTGCAGGATCTGTGGTTATGTATGTATAAACAAACAGTAGAGTAGTAGAGATATTGTCCATCTTTGTTAAAAAATGACATCTTGAATGATCAAAGAACTTACTTCAAATATTTGCAACAATGATAAAGGTGATTTGCAGTGTATAAAGAAAAAAACCACTGCGGTTATGTTTTTTTCTGTTAACATGATGATGATACTTCGATAAAATTCGAGCGCCCTTGTAAAAGATAAAATTAGTAAAAATAAAAAATTATACAAAATTCTTGAAAATCTGATTTTGGAGGATTGGTGATGTAAACAACACAAAACTATCTTGTCGTCATGGTATACAATCATTATTTAATGTTTTTTTCGAACTAAAATTTGATTACACTATATTCAACAAAATATTATTTTTCATTTTCCAATACAATCAAGATGGATACCGCAAAATTAATTTAATATGGCTGCCCTTCTAACATTATTGACCTGAAAGTTAATTTTGCCTTATTTTTTTACCTATAAGTCACAATTCCTAATGACAAAGCAAACTAACCAAACTTTGAAGGCATTTTGTACTATTATGGGAATTTCAACTATACGGTAAACGAATTTTGTTTGAATTTATTAGAAATGAAACATTTTCGTGTATAGAAATATATATTACTTATATCCGTGCACAGCGGAGAGACATATAGGAATGATTATACAGCGTTTTTGGTCTTTGATTCCCTAATATATAAACATTAATAGAAAATATAAACAAAATAAAATAAGTAAATAAACATAAACATATGACCGTGTTGCCAATACTTCACTCCATTTGGCATGAAAAGGGATGTATTATATTGAAGAGGGAAATGTGCTGATTTGATATCAGCATAGAATTGAAATTCAGTTTTACTTTCATATACCTAGTAGTAGTGGCCGATAAAGTTGTCATACTTTTTTTAGGATTGAAAAATGAGTTCTTCATTTGATGTAAGCCACTTTGAATGATCAGCATCTATCACTATTTTTCTGTGAGCATTCTTTACTACTCTATAATAGTTTGTAGTATGTCTGTAAACTTTTATTGGTTTCAAAGGGGGCATTGTAACACTATATTTGTTACTGGTGCACGCACATTAACAACAAGAGTAAACTTTTATTGATGAAGTTTATCAACTGACACACATTTAAGATTCACAAATGTATTTCACTGCTGTACACTTTGAACTTTGAGGACAATTTTAATTTCAAGTCAGATTTTATGGGTATTTTCAACTTGAAGGTAGGCAATTTGACTTGGAAGACCATTTCTGCAGTAATTATGACTTTATAGCCGATCAGAAAGCCATTTTAGGTTAGCTCAGTGCCCAAAATATTTCCTGTGCTGTATTGCAATGAAATTGGTAATATATATGTAAGCTGGACTTCATAAGAAGACCTCCAATTTACTATACCACAGAGACATATTGCAGGTTAATATTAGGTAATAAATTACCTTAAAGTAGGTATTTCAGGTATCTGGGCTTAGTAGTCGATTTTCAGTCCAATTTAAGGCACACTTCGACCTAAAAATTACCCAACTCTGGAATTGAAACACAAAAGTATATTCAAGTATATTTTATGAGTAAAATTAAACCATTTTTTTCACAATTGAGTTACTTGTAAGTTACTGACTTTGGAGTAATTTTAATAGTCAAAAATAAGCTAGTTCGGAGCCGCATTTCCAAATTTGTAGTCATTATGACAATCAAGGCAACATTTTAGTTAATTATTACTAAATTGCAACTTGGTTAGGTTATTTGGACTCGAGTGCTGGTTAACATGCCTTAATTTGTTGCTTGGGAATGCTTATTATCGTCATTCTACAAAAATTATAAAAGCAACGCCAGTAATGCCAACGACCAACATTTTCTTCTAGTAAAAGTTGAATAAAAAATTGTCAAATCTGCACTGAAAGTATTATAGCTACTATTTTAGACACAGCTTCTGCAATAGCTCTAACAACTAGCACTATCCTAGTGATGAAACTTGCAATCGCATTAAAAACAGCTTTCGCGAGATCTACAAAATATGTTTTTCCTTTCTGCATAGTATTTAAGCTATATAATTGCTTCTTAAACACGGCAAACTAGGTGGCGACAGTTTCCTTTTACATCATTGCAAAGCATGGCGCATTTGCCTGTAACAAATCACCGATAGCGCACTGTAATTTTAGCCTAGTTCCCCAAAACGATAATGATAGTTTGCGTGTTAGTATATCTTTTACAAATATTTACTAACAATTTATTTCCGTAAATATTACCACGACCTATACAACAGATACTTCCAGGTAAAATGTTCGCTGCAAAAAAATTAATTGCCTCGTTTGCATGCTGCAAACTCGTTAACTTCTCGCTGGTCTCTAGGTTTGCTAATTATCTGAAAATTCGATATAAAAAACTTCCGATATACACCATTCAAACCAATTACAAGTATATTAGGTATCAAAAATTACTTAATAATAGTTTCTAATCTGAGAAAGCAAGTTATTTACATGCCAAATACAGGAAACAATTTTACCTTTGAAATAGTGTAGGACAACCAGTTGAAAAATTACCTGAAACAAAAAAGACGGGTTAGTGTCATTTATACAACAGCGTGTAAGTAAGTAATACTTTTTTCTATATTATAATAAGACGTCTGGACGCAGCAAGTGCGTTATAGTAGTGAGTTTTTATAAAAATGTTTTCAATAGCAAATAGTTTTTTAAAAAAAAAGCAGGATTTAAATTTGGTTACCAGTATAACAATGTTTTCACGAAAATTCGAAAACATTTGTTCACAATAAACTATTAAACAATTATTACCAAAATGTCACCAGAATACATAACTGCTGCTGCTGCTGAAACTGACTTACTATTTTTTCATAAAAGGTTTGCCTAAGAATACATAAAATTCAGATTATACCTAATATGTAATTAATTAAGACTGAAATAAAGCAAATCAAAAAAAGGATTCTAAAAACTAAAGTCTGTAGATACAGGGAGTTGTACAATTCGAGAGAGTTACGACAGTTTAAATTCTTTCCAATTTAGTCACTATTTGAGAGCGCTCTAAATACGGCATGTCGATTTTTCTATATCTCTATTGGTACAAACGCCGTATCGTAATTTTTGATATGTGCCAAAAATGTGAAAAGTTACAAAACAGCTAAACTAACTCAAAACTCGGAACGCTGTTACTTTTTTCCCTAAAAACAGCATTATAATTCGATAAAAAAATACATGAACAAAATAACAAAGGTGCGTTCCATTAAAACAAGAAACTTTGTATCACCAATGAATTATGGGCCACCCTGTGATAGTGAAAATAATTTTACAAGATGCGACTGAAGAGACCCCATAAATGACGTGTACAATTTCTTCTCGTATCTTGTAATAATAATAGATATATTTAGCTTTACCATAAAAATGCGCCACCCTGTATATATGAGAAGAGATAAAAACTTAACGTCACACTGGATGTCGGTTCTAGGGGGCTTAGTTCTCGCACATTTAAAGAAAGCTTTTTTCAAAATTAAAAAGTCGCGGACTCCTCGAAAGCGATTTTTTTTTTACGAAAATTCACTAAAAATTAAAGACGATTAACACAGAAACATTATAACTAAAACTACCCATCAGATAAAGGGTCTATTAAAAACGAATTTTCTAGAAATATTTTAGTAAAATGAAGGACAATGACGTTGAAACTTAAGGGTTTGTAGGACACTCTTCTTGCGACAGTTTCTCCGCATAACCTGTATTGGTTTCAGGGTTTTTGCCTAATTCTTGCCAATTTTGAGGTTCCAAATTGCGACTTTGATGTTTTAGGAGGAAAACCCCCTTTTCGCTTTAAATGTAGCTTTTTGTTATATATATATATATATATATATATATATATATATATATATATATATATATATATATATATATATATATATCATACTGACCCCGGATATATTTTCTAGGGGGCCTAGCTCGCGCGCTTTAAAAAAAATTCAATATTCCAAAGTCGCGATCTCCTTAAAAGAGATTTTTTTTTAAAGAACATTCACTAATAAAAACTTGTTAATAATAATTCTATTGTAAAGTCCATTTATAAGTTTATACTCTATAGTACAAATTTTAAAGCAATAAATTCACTTTAATTCCTACCCACGGACAAATTGTATCTGAGATATGAAATCGGACGTGTCGTCTCTCAGAATACAATCACTATTAAAGTAGAAACACAAAAAATCGTGATTTAATAGTTAAACCGATATTACTAGTTATATCTACTAATATGATACTACTAAGGATCGAGGAGAAGATCTTAACTGGTTGCCAATTAACTAACAAAAATATAGTTGTACATGGCTATGTATACAATCTAACAAATATTGAACGTGTTTATTTTCCACTAGTAAATAGACACTGTTTTTAATTTTAACATATTTGTTTTACAAAACTTGCCACTAGTGTGAAGAGAAAGGTGCCTTCCACCAGGCCTCAAACATAGTATACTCACTCGCACGCGTCGTCCTCCTCACCCATATAAGCAAATTCCTTCGCACAGTCAAATCCAAAATGGCTGGTAATACGTGTAAAAATTAAGGACCAATCAGGCTTAGATTGCACAAAATGGCAGTCTTGTGTATGCCGGCATGTCTGAATTGTAAAAATATGTACAGTGTATATTATTAAAACTCGTCAGTGACACGACACGTCTGTGGTTAAGGGTTAATTTGCTATTATTTGTTTCAAATATTTCCGATCCTAATAAGAAGCAGGAGAAAACAAAGCAGGACATTATCAAAATAGAAGACTTTAGAATGTGGAAACGATAAGATACATCGATATAAATACTAATTAATATGTGGTAGGAAAAATTGACAAAGAAAGACGCTTGCTAAAATAAAATAAAAAGAGAAAGGCAACATTTGTTAGACATACACTGAGATACAATAACTTTCACACAACACTGTTTGAGGGACACGTACATAAAAAGAGGTATATATATATATATATATATATATATATATATATATATATATATATATATATATATATATATATAAGGAAGTACATTTCTGGACACCCTGACCTACTTGATGAACTGCAAAAATTGCAATGAAATCAGAAAGTCATAGATACGTCGAGAAGGCTAAAATGCCTTCATACTACGATAATAGTGACTTCAGAAAATAATACCTATCAGTAATATTTAATTTGTCTAAATTAGATATTTCAGCTTTTAAAAATTTATTAGAGTTTTTAAGGATAAAGGTATTTATTGACCTAGAAATGTTAGCGCCACACTGTCGAAGGAGGAGAATGAAATTAGGACTAACGACAATCAATGGAATTGAAACGAGCAAAACCTTATCTAATAAGCTTGACAGTGAATGGTCAACAAAACATTTTGTGAAATCATAACTTGGCTTAATTCACATGTATATATTGAACAACATAAAAGGAACAAAGATCACAATGAAAGTCCTAAAGTAAGGTAGGTAAGTAATCGAAACAAGGCTATGACCAAACAGTGTGTAAAATTTAAAAGTAGGTACTCCAAAAAAGGTATATAACTTCTACCAGTCGTTTTCGAACTAAATGAATTTACAACGAAAAATATGCAATTGTCCCTAAATTTTATATAGTACAACAAACAAAAAATTTGTACACCGCACTGTATACGCCGCGTCCGTTGTAATAAAATATAAAGAAAATGTTTTGAAACGTTGAGAATTCCACGATTTGCGCATGCGTTGTATTAACGTGCCGCTGTATGCAACAAATAATATGCAATGCTGGGTCACTACCGAAGAGCTAACTATTGTAAGATTACGATGGGATTGCGCCGAGTGTACTTACAAACTGTAGTGATACTTACATTAATATAACCTGTGACGAAGTGCACTGCCAGGGGATCCGTTAAGTCATGCGGCGAGGGGGAGGAATCAGCCCAGCACATCTTGTGCGAGTATAAGGCTCTTAACCGCAAAAGATAACTGATCTACGGTCAGCCTAGACCCGATAAAAAAATTATAATACTTCACAATGATTTTGGAATGGGTGGAGTAAAAAAGACAAAGGGCATTCACAATAAGCCAAAGGCTGCTGTGCTATCGGAGCGGCAAGAGGTAGACCAGCACTAAGGGAAAAAAAGGCCAGAGGCGTGCATTCGCCAGGTGCGGGCCACACACACAGGAATACACACACGCACACAGAGACGCACACCTATATTAACAATAAAAGAAATAGTCATCTATTACCAAAACTGTGAATGCTAATTGTTATTAAAAAAAAGAAATAATAATTATTTGTAAGAGAAACCTCATTTGTTTTCAATTATTTCTAGGTAAGCGTAAAGAAATATTAAAGAGAGCTATAAATATAAAGCGCCTGTATACTGGTAATCTACTATAACGCTACTCAATGAAAAATAACGGGAAAAATCACTTAATGTTAAAAACCAAAAAAAAAGGCAATCAAATTTATAGGTATTTTAATTACTGACAAAATAATTTCAGCTAATTTGATTTTACCAATTTGTAACTTAATAACCTAGATAGTATTGCGAGGGAAAGACAGTTTGCATATTATATTCCAACAGCTTAATATCTTACTAGAGTTAAGCAATTAAATATTTAACAATATTCGAGAAGTTACAATTACCAACGAATTAAAAAGAGGAAAAAAAAACAACTAAACAATGCTACTGAACAAGCTTCACCCTATAAAAATGCCACCAAATTATTTTTAAGTACAGTAGTTTATATAAAAATTCTCTAAAAGTGTACAATTTATACTATAAAAAAGACGCAGCAAGTGCGTTATGAAAGTGAATTTTCATAAAAACGTTTTTAATAGCAAATGCGAGCAGGCATCAATCTCAATACCGGTATTGTCTATGTAGTAAAACCAGTCTACTATATTTTATCAAAATTACCTATTGTTTGAAAATGTACAAACATTTTCCGAAAATAAACTTAAATCTTGGTTTCCTAGCCAACAGATCTCACGTAAATAACAAATTGAGTTATTAATATTTGAAGGATTTAAGGAAAATTCGCTACCAAAACGCACTTACTGCGTCCAGATTTTTTTCTTACAAACATGCAGCATATTTTGATATAAAATTCCGAAAATGCATTAACGTGTTTGTTTTATGAAAAGTTAGCTAAAAATTATAGACCGTTAAACTATAAACTTAACTAAACATACAGCGAAAGCATCAACTTAACTAAACCGACAGCCAAATCATCAGAGAAAGGCTCTATTTAAAATGAATTTTCTGTAAACATTAGTAAAATGAAGGGCAATGATGGTTAAAGCTGAAACTTAAGGATTCGCATAAACATTGTCAAATTTGACGTTTCAAATCGCGACTTTGACGTTTTGTGGAAAACTCCATTTTTTTCCTTTCACTGCCCATAAGTTTTTTGTGTTTAAACTTAGAGACTTTGTACATGGTTCACTCTCAATAATATAAACACGCTCACCAAATTTTGTTGCCCTTACTTTGTTATTTACGGAGATATACAGTTTTTTAGAAAGAAAACACAAAATTTTGCGGGAAAACCTGGGCCGATTTTCCTGGCTAACGAACTTATCCAAGCCACTTGCCAAAGGTAGGTAATCACCAAATTTAATTAAGGTCAGGCTATTATTTTTTGAATTATCGGTGTGATATATATATATATATATATATATATATATATATATATATATATATATATATATATATATATTTAAGTTACTTAAAAGAAATAATACTGATTGCTATTAGGTTGGTCACGCTTCAAATATTGATTAACGATAGAAGATATTTTCATTTACGAGTAGGATGCTCCCAAGACGTTCAAGGCATACATTTTCTGCATCTCCTACATTAAGATTGATGCGTTTCTTATTTCTTCTCAATATCAAGAATACATTTATTTTTTAATGTGTTATTGCGAAGTTCGTCAGACAAATGTATTTTTTGTAACTGCTAAATTTTGCAGTAAATTTTAAGAACATAACATTTTTGAATAATAACTGAAGATGTCTTTCAAATGACACATCACAAGCCCCTACTGGCTAGTTACAAATTTGGTGATTGCAAACTGTCACTCGAAATGGGTTGAATATAGGGGTGAGGTATTCACGTTGCAGGATGTCATTTTTTATTAGAAAATTGACGTGTTTTGCGATATTTCTTATAAACCGAAGGGATAATAATTGAAAAGTGTGTGTGTATGTTTTGTTTCTTTAACGTCGGCCTATCTCCGCGACTATGGCCAATCACCGACGTCAGGGATAAGTTTCACCTCACTATCCTAGAAATTTTGCCGAACCCCTGACTTTCTGTAAGGAGGGTAGGGATGTTTAACGTGACCAACATCGCATGGACACGGGACCGACGGATTTACGCGTCCTCCGAAGGGTGGAACGTGCAGACGATCAATTTGCTCAAATACAATGCCAGAACCTCGGTAGATGTTAATGTTATAGTTTGTACTGAAAAAGTTAAAGGAGTATCCTGGGATCGAACCCAGTACCCTTCGGTTCAGAGGCACACGTTCTTACCCGTCAGCCGCCGAGGTTCCTACAATAATTTAAATAGTGAATTTATTTAATTTGGCTTTTCGACACCGTATGCATCTTGTATATGTAAACAATATAGCGCGAGACCACAAATAATTATCTAATTTTATACAAGAAGCTATGGTAGATAAGTGTACGCTTGCAGGCTACTTTATTCTAAACATGTACCTATAAAGAACCTTTATCCTTTGAAAAATGTAGTACCTAAAGTAAGCAAATTTTATTTGCAGATTCTGAATATTAAATCAAGTGGAATTTAAGTATCTCGGTTTGTGTTCAGCTTAATAATACCGTTTGCAGCAAACATAAATAACTCTAACAAAGCTCTATAAGTTTTATAAATGTAGAGCTATGATTCAAGGCCGTCCCACACACTCGAATTTTTCTGATAAAATAGCTTCGACTTGTAAATATAAGGTTATAGTTTTATAGCAAAAATTGCTATCGTCTGACTCATTTAGCGGATACCACTCTGGCAGCCCATTCCATATCACGACCGGAAAAGTATATCGATTCTGGTTATTGGGGCGGGTATTTTGAATGAATGGAATAGCTGCATGTCATCAGCACCACACACGGATTTCGTGAAACTTCCGTTCGAACATAAACTGGACACATAAAACACCAAATTTTCGTTTGGTTTGAATTATGGTAATAAAACTGAATTTGCTAGCAGGTAGCTGCAAAATAATTTATATAAATACTGCGGGTTCGTGCATATTTTATTAAAACACATAAAGAGAAAAACTCTGGACACAGCAAGTGCGTTATGGTAGTGAATTTTCATAAAAATGTTTTTAATAGCAAATATGTTTTCTTAAGAAAGCAGGCACCAAATTTGGTTACCAGTATAATCTATATATTAGAAACAATGTGCCATGTTTCATCAAAATAACTTTATTGTTTGAAAGTGTACAAAAATTTCCGAAAGTAAACTTAAATTGTTCCCGAAAAAACTGGTTTTATGGTCACCCTTATAGGTTAATAGCAAATTGAATCAAAATTTGAAGCATTTAATGAAAATTCGCTACCATAACGCACTTTCTGCGTCCCCAATTTCCTTTCTTACAAAGATGTATTATATTTCGATGGAAAATACAAAAATGCAATAACATAGGGCGTGTTAGATTAAAAAAATTCACTAAAAAAAAGAAAATTTTAATCACCAACGACTTATGGGCCACCCTGTAATTGTGGAAATATTTTTTAAGATGTAGCTTAAGACACCCTACAATTAATGTATACATTTTTTTTTCGTAACTTGCATAATAATGGATATATTGCGCTTTATTGATTTTTTACGAAAATTCGACAAAAATGATATACCATTAAACGATAAACTCTATAGCCAACACTACTGCTAAAGCATCAGAGAAAGGGTCTATTTGAAATGAATTTTTTGGGAACATTTTATTAAAATGAAGGACAATGACGATTGAAACTAAGAGCTCAGGCTCTGTAAAACATTATTCTTGAGACATTTTCCTTCCATAGATCATATTAATTTCAGGTTCATTGCCTAAATATTAACAATTTTGACGTTTAAAATCGCGACTTTGACGTTTTGAGGAAAACCCAAATTTATTGTTCTGTAAATGCCTGTAACGTTTTTGTCCTTTAACCTACAGCGCTAACTTTTGGTAGGTAGCTTACCTATAATGATATAAACCCGTGTACCAAATTCGTTGCCCTTAATTTGTTAATTCCGGAGAAATAAAAAAAAATCGATTTTTTTCGAAAGAAAACACAAAATTTTCCGGGAAAACCTCGGCTGATTTTTCTGGCTAACGAACTTATCCAAGCCACTCGCAAAAGGAAGGTACTCACCTGATTTTATCAAAATCGGTCCATTATTTTTTTAGTTATAGTTGTGACACATAAATATATAAACATATATATATATATATATATATATATATATATATATATATATATATATATATATATATATATATATATATATATATATATATATATATATATATATATATATATATATATATATATATATATATATATAAATAAATATATATATATATATATATACATATATATATATATATATATATATATATATATATATATATATATATATATATATATATATATATATATATACATATACATACAAACATCTGAAACCGACCTCGTATTTGGGTTCCAGGGGTCCTAATTAGCGCTCATTTGAAGAAATTTTTTCAAAATTCAAAAGTCGAGATCTCCTCATTAGTGAATTTTTTTAAAGAAAATTCACTAAAAACAAGAAAAGAAAGTAGAATTTACAAAATATTAATTATTTGTATATTGACCTAGTAAGAAAAAGTATTTAATTACATTTTGAGATTTGGTAGGAAATTAAATAAACAACCTAAATAATTATACAGAATGTTTTGAAATATGGAGCTAAAAATTTGGAGGATAACTTTCATGAAGAACCAATGCCGCAAGTTCTCATAATATCACTAAGTGAAGATTGGAACCTGTGATGAGCACCGATAAGCACACTTGGAGAAATGAATTTACCACAACAAATTTTAAAAAACCCGACGATGGTTTTACTATTACGTATTTAGAGGAGTTGTTAAAAATGAATAACATAACCTTAACAAATCTTTGTATCAAACAAAATAATTTTCATTTTAACAATTAGTTTTTTTTAACAAACCCAATGGCACGGCAATGGGCAAGCCCCTAGCGCTATTTATTGCGGGCCGTTTAATGAGTAGATTTGAAATAGCTCTTAAGAGTGAAAGTGAGTACTTTCTTATAGTATACTTTCGTTACGTGGATGATATTTTCGCAGTGTTTAACACAACAATTTGCAAAATAAAGGATTTTATTGTAGAATTGAACCATAATTTGATTCTATCAAATTTATCCACGAATTATAAATTAATTATTAATATCCCTTTATAGAAGTACCAGTTATCTAAAATAAAGACACTTTAGAATTCGATGTCCATAGGAACGAAATCACCACTCTAAGTTACATTCCGAAAGACTCACATCATACGTACGCATAAAAAATTACCAGTCTAAATTTTTTAATAAACAGGTTAATTAGTTTTTCTTTAACTAAAAATAGATATACGATACTAAAGAATTAGGGTATATAAAGAACGTGGCCGAATATACACGATACACTATTTGCCTAGTGGAGAAATCAATTAACAAACAGAAGACAAAGGAAATGTTAGCGGAATCAAGGAATTTTAGAAGAAAAAAAGCCAAAAAAAAATTGTTGTTTGATTACCATTTGAACCAAGAATTACGAGGGGTTTAGGACAGCGTTTTTAAAAAGCCAAGGTGCAGTTAACATTTTCGATAAAAATACTTAAAAAAACTTGCTAGGTAACCCGAAAGACAAGGATGGTAGCGTTAAAATGTCGGGAGTTATATATATATATATATATATATATATATATATATATATATATATATATATATATATATATATATATATTGTTAAATTCAGTACCAAAAAAAATGTGCGAATTTTACACCGCCGCCTATGGTAAGTCTGCTGATAGATCACTTTACACTAAAGACAGGCAGAAGCACGTTTGATAGATAGTAAAGGAATTCAGGTATTTCCGCCAAACGAAATATGTTAATTTTTGTGTTGTTGGACAACCGAATCGCTATGGACCGATTAGCTGAACAAGAATATAAACAGTAGTTTAAAAGTTGTAGATGTAAGATATTTAGTATTATTCATCCTCTGTTGACGCTAACTTGGTTAGTGAAACGATCGTCAGGTTTTTAAAAATGTATTGTGGTGATTTGAGTTCTCCAAGTGTACTTCTGATAACGTTTTCTGAAACTAAAAATAGCTGACAGGCAGTTGAAAATTTGTTTTCTCTACATTTTTCACGGACATTTTTTTTTGTTTTCGTAGAAATAATTTGTTGTACAATTTTTGTGAAATGTTGATAATGAATAATACATCTTTAATATGTTATTAAAATTATCTTTTCGAATTTGGTTAAAAAAATAATTCCAATTTCAGAAAAAAAAAGTTTAGGAAATTTTCGCAAAAAATTCGCAAATTTTAATAATTTTTGGTGTAACACTAACTTAGCCGATTTTTGTGAAGCAAGGCAAACTTGAATTTGCAAAACATTAAGTATTTATATATTGACTTGGTAACGAAAAGCATTGAATCAAATTTTGATATTAATGCAAAAATACAATCTACACCTTAATTATTGATGCAGGGTGTTTAGAACTAAGGAGCTGAAAATGCGGGGGGTGACTCTACCTAAACAACTAATGCCGCAAGGTACAGCCTCTTGAAAATTTGTTTCCTCTAAATTTTTCTTTGTAGCTTTGTTGTTAGTAAATGGATTTCTTTTAAATTTGGTACCCGTATAACTAATATAATTATCTAGTTTGCTGTAAGACTTTCCGTAAATCCTTTGAAGTCAAAGGGTTAAAACTGCTGTTGATCTGAGGAGATTCATTCATAATTTTTTGTGTTCGTAATTTTTTTTTACCTCCAAAAGCATGTTTTCAAAGAGAATACCGAAATATACAAAAAGTTTTTCTGTTGCATCGCTATAAAATTAATTAGTTTCAAGAAAAACACTTTTAAAAATCATCTTGCAGTGATTGAGAAATATTATGATTTACAGGTCCCAAATCTAATTACTTTAGAACCTTTTTTAAAGGCTTATGCCCAGTTTCACAAAGCCCGATTAAATATTTAACGGACGGTTAGTTAATCAAGGATTAAGACGACCAATCACAGGTTGTGATTCGGGTTTTTGCCATGACAGCTAATTATTTTGAAGCTGTGATTGGTTGTATTAAGCCTTGATTAACTAACCGGCCGTTAAATGTTTAATGAAGATTTGTGAAGCTGGGCCTTAGTGACTTTTTGTATATTCACCAGTGAGAAAGAAAAAAGTTATAGGCATTTAAAGAAAAAAAATTTTGGTTGCCAGACTGACACAAAACAAGAATATTTTCTGTGCTTAACAAAACCTTTTACATATTACAGACAAAGATTAAACTTTCTTGATGCAAAAAGGCCAAGGACTACTAGATAAATTACTTTAAAATGTTTATAAGTTTTCTGCCTAAAATGTCAAAATCACGATCTGATACAATTGTCGACTTTTCGACAAATAACCTAAAATACGGGTTATAAAGGAAAAATATCGTAGGAAGTGTGTTTTGCAAAGTGTTATGTTCCCGCTTCAATCATCATTGCCCTTCGTTTTGCTCACACGTCTGTGGAAAATTCATTTCAGCCAGAATCTTTGGTGATTTTATAGCAGCTTTAGTTATAGTCTATGTGGTTTTTAGTTTTTAGCGAGTTTTCGTAGAAAAAATCCGCTACGAATGAGGTGGCGACTTCTGAATTTCAAAAAGATTTCTTTAAATGAACGCAAACTAGGACCCCAAGACCTCATATTGGGGGATAATTTTAATTTTTATATGTAAGCTCAGTATATCCGTTATTGTAAAATAACAGGAAATTTGTATACGTTAATTATAGGGCGTCTTGAGCTGCATCTTATAAAATTATTTTAGCAATCACAGGGTCGTTGGTAATATAATTTTTTCCTTTTTTTATAGAGCACTACTTATATTATTGGATTTTTGCATTTTCCATAGAATTATAATGCATGTTTGTACAAAAAAAATGACAGTTTACCGTTTTCAAATTGTTTTGCACCTTTTCAAATTTTTGGCACATATCAAACATTATAATACGCTGTTTTTTACCAATAGATACTAGAGTCTTATAAAAACAATGCAACCAGATTAGAAAGTTTTCACTTATACTATTCATAGAAAAAATCTAGAGGTCATATACTGCTCTCAAATGGTGGCAGAATTAGAAACAATTTGAACTGCCGCAAGTCATTTTTTTTCGAAAAACACAGCCTACATTTCATGTCTCAGAAGCGGAGAGGCATGCCCTTTGCTTCAACTTTTGTGTTACGCTCCTTATACGCTCCGTAACTAAACCTAATTGCGTTTATCTCATAAAACATATCAAAATCGACCAAATGTTGACAGGCAGCGGTTAACAGGCACTAAATAACCTGCTGTGCTAGCAATAGAAAAAAATAAAGGTGCATAGGTTTTGTTTAGAAAACTATTGCAGCGATAGTACTTACGCACGGCCCTGGTGAAGCTGTCCACATTAATACGGAAAAAAATACCTTAGTTTTACACGAAGAATCTAACCACGAACGATGACACATGTTTATTAAAACACCTCACCTGTCTGTACATATAAGGCTACACGACAATCAGCCAAATTTGTCAGACGCGGAGTAAAGTTTCAGTCATCTATATATACATATATATATATATATATATATATATATATATATATATATATATATATATATATATATATATATATATATATATATATATATATATATATATATATATATATAATTTTGAATAAACGTGTAAAGGGGTTCCAAATGATCCTATTCGCGCTTATTTGTGAAAATTTGCTAGAATGTAGTGTTACATCAAGTACTACAACTGTGTACTTTAAATGGTTTAGGTGAAAGCACGCTTGAAATAAACGAGGGGCCAAAGGACATTTTATTATGCCCTTCCAGAATCAGATCAATATTTCCATAAGAGTATAAAACACCCCACATGCAAATTAAGTATTAAATAAAGATCTGTAAATTGAATCTTCCAAATAATCTTAATTGATTTAAGCCACGTATATTTATTGAACCGCGAAACTATTCTACACCCCGAAATAAATTAATTACTTTCAGACTGTCAATACGTGAAAGTCTGGCATTGGCGAACAAAATAAAAATAAAAATTCACTTAAACATCGTAAAAAGTGTCAAAATATATATAACACATAATTTGGGAACGAAATTATTTTGTGTCTGTCGGTCTGTCAGTCTGTTTGTAGCCACGATAACTTTGGAACGAATTGAGATATCGTCTAGAAATTTGGTATACACAAACGAATGGTTCGTATTGTTCTTGGGTAAAATCGCTTCAGGGGGTTGTGGATGAATAGGTGATGATTTGGGTTGAATATGTAGGGGCGGAATATCGGCAACAGAAATTTCGATTTTTATTTTTTTTGCTAAAACGGCGTAAAAAGTCTCAAAACATATAGAACACCCAGTTAGCGGCCGATAAAGCAACGCTTCTAATTGTTTTTGGGTAACATCGCTTTAAGAAATAGGGGCTACATGGGGGGTAATTTGGCGAAAATGGACATTTTTTTGTTAATACCCGAGCAATATAACGTTTCAGAGGTTTATGGGTACGGGAATACAAATATTTTCTTCGTGGTCAAGTCAAGGACACAAAATTGATTTCAGGAGATAGTCTCTCTGAGGAGAGCAGATTATCACAGCTATGTGGAAGTTATGATTCAATTTGCAGCACTATTTTTTGTGGCGTTCGAATTCAATCTGTACACATATATCTTTTCCAAATTTACTTTGCTGGTCACGAATAATATGCAAATGTAAGCTGCAGATATACGCAACATAACCGACTGTTGAGAGTCAAACGAAACCTTGTTTGTTTTTTGTTTCCACACCGTTTGATTGCCAACACTTCCAGTCAAGTGTTAGCTGCTAGATAGCGGAAGTTTTACTCATTTTTTTGTGTCCTGATACTGTAAGAACCTGGATAGAATGGGACAGATGACATTAGAATCACAAGTGGTGACTTTCCGTTTAATTCGAGTATTTGTATACTTTTCGGACGGTTCGTAATGTTCGTGAACAGTGATTTAGCTTGAAAAGCTCTTACGGGGAATGAAATGTTTTGAATTTCAAATGGCCCAAGCCACTGCGAAGTTAGAGATGAATGGAGAGTTTACGGTTCGCAACAAAAGGATTGATTTACATCCGGGACTAGTGTGATATTTTACAGCGAGCCACTCATGGAGGTTGGACGTAAAAACTCTAATAAAAGGTAAAGCATCATGAATGGCCGATAAAACAAAACAGTTTCGGGCAACATGGTAACATACGCAACATGTCTGGGTGACACGCTCTAGAGGGTATCAGATTCTATACAGAATTCATGTTTTGTAGATGAGCTTCTATGTAGTGTCACCAGCTAGAGAAGAAACCCTCTGAAGCATCTCATACAAATTAGACTTTCTTGACTTCAGTTACTAAGTTATTAAAACACAAAAAAAAATGTTCAGTAAGTTTAAAAGTAAGACAGTCGCTGAGCTCATCATTGCCAAAAAATTAAATATATACATTGAAAAAAGCTCTGTACGCAGTAAGGGACTTCTGGCAGCAAATTTTTGTATAAATTATATACACTCGTTACATAAATTATATATATATATATATATATATATATATATATATATATATATATATATATATATATATATATATATTGTTATGTTAATTTGAAAAAAACAATTGTTTTTAAATGTAATAATAAGTTTCTGTGACTTTTCAGAGCCTCTATGTTGTATGTGAATTGTTTTTTTTTGTTTTGTTTATGGTTTTACATAAGTAAATATATTATTTGTATATGATGCAAGTATGTTGTTTTATTTATGTATTTTAATTTCTGTGTCATAAAATATCTTTTTATAGTATATTAATATGGGGTGGATTTATTATGTGTAGTAGTGTATCCAGTAGTATAATTTTGTGTCCGGTTATGTGTATTTTCTGTATTTCTTATAGAAGGCAAACAAGGAAGCATGTACGTGTGTGTGTGCATGCGTGCATGCATGCATACACATGCATGCCTGCATGTGTATGCATACACACACACGTGTGTGCGTGTATCGTACCCTGTGGAATCCCTACTTCCGGCTTTTTTACTCCAAATGTCTTAAGGCTTGGGTTCCACCTGTTTGTTCACTCTTAATAAATAAATTACCTGTTGATGAAAGTTGAGTTTCTTTTGTTTTCACTCCAAATTAAAAAATATCGAAAACATAAATTCTGAAAAATTAAATTGTTTATCTTTATATTTTGCTGTAAGGATGATACATTTTTATCTATTATTGCATTATTTTTTTTTTTGAATGTGCCCTTTAAACCAAATATATCAGTGATAAGCTTTTCTATTAAATACATAAATAAACATTTATTTACTTATGTAACCTAAGCAAAAAAAACTACTTTAACATTTAGATTATGGAGATTTTGATGGGGATCCTTTTTATTTTCGGCCAAATACAAACAAAAACCTATATATTTTTTATTTAGATTATGGAGATTTTGATGGGGATCTTTTTTATTTTCGGCCAAATACAAACAAAAATCTATATATATATATATATATATATATATATATATATATATATATATATATATATATATATATATATATATATATATATATATATATATATATTTATAAACCAAAAATTATTTGCAGAAATAATAAATTGAAACTAACGGATTACGTAACCTTTAAATCGAAATCCTTCTGACATTTGATCAAATCCAAACACGGGAATTCTCGCTTCTTATATAATTTTTTTGCAAGGCGAATTCAACTCATAGAGTTGACTGTTGCTTTTAATGTGACTTTTTAACTTTTATTAGCTGAATGTAGACGTAGCTACTTTTTTCTGACCTCACAAAAGCTGATATCGTTACTGCAACAGTTTCACGTTTTACGAGTCCTTAAAAGGCGAAGTGAGTTAGGTAGAAAAAAGCGAACACTTGTTATGCCAGTAAGTTTCTACGTCTGTATTAAGTATGAAATAGTCATTTTTCACTAATTGAGAGCAACAAAAATCAAAGCAACTTTTAAACTATTTAGCTAACAATTTTCCGATGAAAAAGATTTGAATGAGGAAGTTGCATATAATTTACATTTTATGAAAAACGTATTTACACTACAGCAAAATACTCTAAAAATATATGTCTACAAGTAAACCCCCCTTAAAGTGAACCACTAGTTAGTAATTAATTATTGAAATATTGAATATAATTCAAAAAGACGGGGTGGGTGAAAACGCGATCTGATTGAAGAAGTGTATAATATAGGTTCAAAGGTAGTAAGTTGTGTATAATCTAGTTTAATGCGTGATTCTGTGATGGCTTCAGCAGATTCATAACCACAACACGAGAATGTGAAAAACATAACAGTTCGTGGAAATAAATATTATAAGTATTGTATAGAGCCCAAATGTACTTCCACAACAATAACTACTCCCAACAAATTATTCTGTAATGTACCTAAGGATGAGAAAATCAGGAAGAAATGGTGTATATTTTTCTTGTAGATTATTTGAATGGAGAACATTTTGAGGTTATGCTTTTATTTACATTATATTTTATAAGAAATTACTACATAAAATCCAACAAAGATATCTACAGGATAAAATAAGGTTCATATCAGACACATACCTCCCAGCTTTCCCTCCTTTTAGTTCAGCACCCATCAAATTCAGGTTGTTTTCTAAAAACGCAAACATTGCTAGTACACCAAATTTTGGTAAATTATCAGTATGTCCTTGGACAAATCCAACTTCTGTAGTCATATTATAAGACTGTACAGTTTTTAAAATAATTAATACGAGTATATAGATATTAACAATAATATAAGTTGATGACAATAACTATCTGGCACACGTAAGTCGCATAAACAATAATGGTAAGATGGGGATCTCTGTGTGAGTAAGCGAGACGAGTTTGGCCGATACCGGATCGTGACGTCATAGTAGACTGTCTTTGTTTACGGCTGCGTTTTGGCGCGGAGACAATTATTTTGATTTTCTATTATTTTTTACAGGAAAACTATTGGTTAAAAATTAAAATTTTATTTGGCAATTGATTTTATACAATGTGGGGAATTGAATAAGATGGGAATAAAAAAATGTGCAAATTCCTCATTGAAATTCGCTACAATTTTGCACTTGCCACGTTACTACTTCTAGAAAAATTGTTTTTAAATTAAAAGCCACATATTTTTTCATGAGCCTCGGTGGTTTAGTGGTAAGAACGTGTGCCTCTAAACCGAAGGGTACTGGGTTCGATCTCAGGGTTCTCCTTTCACTTTTTCAATACAAACTGTAACATTAATATCAACCGAGGTTCTGGCATTGCATTTGAGCAAGTTGAATGTCTGCACGTTCCGTCCTTCGGAGGGGGCGTAAAGCCGTTAGTCCCGTGTCCATGCACGTTAAAGATCCCTACCCTACAGAAAGGCAGGGGTTCGGCAAAATTTCCAGGATAGTGATGTGAAACTGATCCCTGGCGTCGGTGATTGGCCATAGTCGCGGGAAAAGGCCGACGTTAAAGAAACAGAACACACACACATGTTTTTTCACATTATACAACAACCACGTTTGCCGAAGTTATCTAGTTTCTCCGATCACTAAAATCAATATGAGTTATTTACCATACGAACATAAACCACCTGCTGCCTGAACTGAACAGCTCTGTACAACTTCGTCTATGGGTGAAATTGAACTTTTTTACTTTGAAATTCAGTTAAAAGAACGTGAACGAATCAAGCAAGTCCATGCAACTCTAAGTAAATTTGCCTGGAAATTCAAGTGTAACAGAGCGAGCACAACTCGAACCAGATTCTGAGACTTCTTCGAAAGAATTAGGTATGTCAATGACATTATGTAAATTTTATACTATATTTGACGCTTTTTAGATCTGGTTATTACAGATCAGTCGCTCACAGATGTTTGTTTTAGCATACTAAAGTGATTATAGGAGCAGAGTTTGGCACTGAGAATGATGGTGATAAAATAATACACAACTCCTTTAATATTTTTTTGTGAAACATCACGAACTTCTTTTTAAGAACGTAAGGTTTAGCACACCTTTAGTACATATTGGTTGATGGCAGATAACGTACGAAAATGGCAAACAATCTGCAATTAAAATGCATTTCTTACTTTTTAAGGTCTTAAGTGATGTAGTATGTTTTATATCACCGCGATTTTATGTTTGACAGTGACAGTTACTGCAAAACTGTTTGAAACGAACAAACTAGATATTCTTTCTTTAAAAAAACTCTAGACGCAGCAAGTACGTTATGGTAGTGAATTTTCATAAGAATTGTACACTATTAGTCAGATATATTATTCAAACTAATTCTTGAAATTTAAATGGACCTTGGAGATCGATTTTAGAGTTCCACTTAGCAATTATTTGAAAAAATTTATATTTTATATGAAGCTACTAAATTAAAATTAGGTCTTAGATATAATATGTAAGTACTGAAAGTGCCTTTAAAAAAATTGTGTTACAAATTTCATTAAAGTTACAAACGTTTTTCAGAAAAAATAAATGATTTACAAAGGGAATGTAGCTGTCGAAGTATAAAAATATGTAAGTACCGCAAGTGTCTTAAAAAATTGTGTTACAAATTTCATTAAAGTTACAAACGTTTTTCAGAAAAAAAAAATTATTTACAAAGGGAATGTACCTGTCGAAATATAAACATGACAGGTATTTTTCCATATTAATTGCTTGGATGGTTTTGTTTTAGTCAACCCATCCAGTTTTTGCAAACAATAAACAATAAAAAAGGTTTTTTATGTTATGGTAGAAAACTTTCGTAAAAATATTTCATATCCGATAGCTCAATAAGTTTCCCATTAAGCCAGAATCTTCAATCTTGAACTTTAGTAACACCTATGTAAACGCACGTGGGTAATAAATTAAAGAAAAATAACATATTGAGCTTCGTTTTGTTTTAAAAACCTTTTTTGTTGTTTATTGTTTGCAAAAACTTGATAGGTTGACTAAAACAAAAGCATCCAAACAATTAATAAGGAAAAATACCTGTCATATTTATAATTTGATAGGTACATTCCCTTTCTAAATAATTATTTGTTTTTTGAAAAACTTTTGTAACTTTAATGAAATTTAAACAATTTTTTCAAAGACACTTGCAGTATTTACATATTATATCTAAGACCAAATTTGAATTCAGTAGCTCCATATAAAACATATTTTTTTTCAAATAGTCGCTAACTAGGACTCTAAAACTGATCTCAAAGGTCCATTTAAATTTAAAGAATTAGTTTTAATAGTGTATCTTACTATCAGTGTACAATTCTTATGAAAATTCATTACTATAACGCACTTGCGTCCCGAAACTTTTGTGATACTGGAACCAATAAGTATAAATTAGTATATTTGTTTCACTTTCCAGGTTATTAAAAATATTGAAGAACACAAATAACGATAAGCACGTGCGACTTACCATTGATCAACAATTGTGTCAGAAACTTTAGGACCAAATCAAAAGAACACTTTTCAATAACAACTCTAACATAATATGTAGAGATATAATAATAAAGAGCTTTATAACAACAAACGTGGCTAGTCGGTAACATTCCATGTAAGGATGCTTTGCAAAATAAAACCATAAACAATAATAACGAATGTTCGAATGTTTTGAGGTTACATTGATATTTAAAAGTGAATAGATTTCTGGATTATAATGCTACTGGCGCTGAAGCGTCGGAAATTATTACTGAACTTAGTTTTAAACCACTTCATTAAAGTGAAACTTCTATTTGGTATATTCTGTAATATAACAAAATATTTCAGTTTTAATAAATGTAAATAACACGTTGAGTGTCTCACGTTTCGGCATCGTCAGTCGGCGGTCGACGGCTCCCGTTTCGCGATGACAGTTGGTCTACCATGCAGCGGTGTCAGATTGAGTAAATTAGAATTTATGATAAATCGAGTGAGAAATTATTGGTAACTCAACATTTATTAATACTATGCCACATTTATTGGATGGATTGATTTTTTGACGAACTTTTATTTGTCATCAATAAATACCAATATGTGTCACCATATGTTTTACATTTTAAGATTAAAATGAAATTTTATTAAATCTGACAACCCGGCTCCTTTATATTTAATTGTCAGGTGACTGTTTCTATTTGAATTCTCTACTCAAAATGACGCATTCACAGTCTAATCATTCTTATCAACATTGAACGTGGTAAATGCTGTATGAAATTTGAACTGATATCTTAGACTGTTTATTCATTTATAATTTTATTTTTAATTAACTCCTGTCCTCGTATGCCATTTAATTTGAAATTTAGTTAACGGCTATATATTATGTGTAAATTTTTATTCGAAACACTTCAATATTTCAAAAAATATTGCGTTTACAAAATTTTCTTTACATCTACGAACTCATCCAAGCCATTAGCAAAATCAAGGTAATTCCTGAATTTGGTGGAAATCGGTCCAGTATTTTTTGAGTTAGCGGTTGGATACACACACACACACACACACACACACACACACACACATATATATATATATATATATATATATATATATATATATATATATATATATATAAACATATAAACATTGAAACTTACCCCGGATATGGGTTCTAGAGGCCCTAATTTGCGCTCATGTGAAAAATTTTTCCAAAAGTCTTACCATCGATACCTCTCTATTAGTGAATTTTCTAAATGAAAATTCACCAAATATCTGGACTGATGAAGTACGTTATAGTAGCGAAAGCTAAATCACGAAAAATAAGAAAATAATTTCTTTCGGAATTGGAAACTTGTTTTGATTAGGTTGGCTACCGAACTCATCTAAGTGATTACTGAAGGAGCGATTATTAATTTGGCCGGCACCTACCTTTCTAAAATAACTTAACTAAGTTGTTGTTAGACAGCTTGATCCAACCAGCTTCTCCGAGAAAATTATATATTTTCTCGGAACAATTGTAAATGGGGTTATGTACTTTTTTTAACATATTCGAGACTATGTCAAAGAACGTTTGGACACAGAAAGTGCGTTGTAGAAGCAAAGCTTCATAAACATGTGTTTAACAGCAAATATGTCTTTTTTCAAAGAAAGCAGGCATCAACTTTAGTTACCACTATAACCCATATAGTTAGAAACAATGTATATATATAGATATATATATATATATATATATATATATATATATATATATATATATATATATATATATATATATATATATATATATATATATATATATATATACATAGTAACACTACAGTGGACAAACTTCGGACCCAGATGTCTTTGACTTCTGCGGAGGGAGCTTATATACACATGCAGACAAAGGACGCCACCCATAACTTATCAGAAGCCAGCCTTTCCACATTCGAGTGAAAAAACTGATTGTCCGAATACGGGACTCGAACCCGCGACCTCCTAGTCCGATTCGAGAGGTTACCCACCTCGCGAACTGCGCTATTCAGCCTGTTATATATATATACAAGTAAAAATTGAAACTGTTTTTCTGTTCTGTAGCTTTATTCTGCACTCCCCTAAAATTAGCAACATATTAACTTGCACAGATTATTTTCTCTGTTTAATTGAAAAATAAGCTGGGAAATAATCGTAAAAATGTCGCAATTCTCAATTGACTTAAAAAAATAACGCGTTTCGATGGAAGCAGAGAATAATCGTCATCATCAAGGTCCATGATAAAAGATTTTATAAGCAAATTGAAATTATGTTTTGTATTTTCACCTATAATACACCTATAATAACTTATGATTTTGTTACCGAGAGAGTAAATTCAAAATTGGTTTGCACACATACATAGTTTTTTACGTAGATTTAAATTTTATAAAAAATACATTACCCTATTCAAAAATCAAAAGCTGCCTTCCGCCCTTCAACACAGAGTGTCAAAGATATGTTCAAATATGTCCCCGGTCTCCCTATTACGTCACGCAAATTTAAAAAATTAAACGCTTTTCGAGATATCCCCCTATAATATTCAGCCAATTTTGATTTTCGTGTTTTGTAGAAAATTGAATTATAGGCATCTATTATTGTATTTCAGGAAACACCAATTTAATCATATGTCCGAAGGTTTGCAAAAACGGTTTGTTCACGAGAATCCGCAAATGAAATTTCCATAAAAAATATGCTTTAATAATTAACTATACGTGCTTGGTGGAATTCACTAAAAAAACCGTAGTACCGAAATTTCACTAGGAACATTTTTTCACGAAAAGTCATCAAAACATATTTATTTATATAAATTCATCATTATATTTTTACTAAAATTTGCTCAAAACTTTTTGTTACAGATGGTTAAAAAATGTAGGCATACAAACATTTGCCTAAAAAATGTTTTCCACGAAAATTAGCTAAAATATTGTCAATAATTATATTTTACATCAAGTCATCACACACCTGTGCAATTTGAATCGGTTGAGTTAAAAAGTTATCCTGTTGTGTTGTCTGTATGTTTTTTGTTAACGTCGGTCTATCTCCGCGACTATCGCCAATCACCGACGCCTTGGAGCAGCTTTACCTCACCATCCTGGAAGTTTTGCCAAATCCCTGCCTTTCTGTAAGGAGGGTGGTGATATCTAATGTGCCCAACATCGCATGGACACAACAGCGACGGCTTTACGCTCCCTCTGAAGGACGAAACGTTCAGAAATTCAATTTTCTCAAATAGAAGGCCAGAACCTCGAGTGATGTTAATTGTACAGTAAGTAATGGAAAAGTGAAAGTAGTACAGTGAAATCGAACCCAGTACTAAAAAAATGGAACGGAAACTCTGAGAATCGAACCCGGTACACCTCGGCTCAGAGGTACTTAATAATAATAATAGTAATAATAATAATAAGATATATTTTCTGAAAACAATATACATTTATCAGGACTAGTCAAAATAAATAGGATAACAAAAATTAATAAACAAAATATAAACCAAACAAACGCAAATATAAACACAAAAAAGTCAGCAAAGATGTACAGCATTTAAGCAACAAACATATCATTGCATATGTTCTCCAGACATAAATTCGTCTAAGACATAAAAACATTTGTCCAATAAAAAATTGTTAACTTTTTTTTTCAAAACTTAACTGCTACATGATCTAGGTAATAGTGATAATTGTATGTCGCTTTTAGTTTAGCAAATGGCACGTAAATTTTGTTTCTTGTCTTGTATCTACATCATGATTGACTTTTTTGTTACAAATCTTCGATCGCTATTTCTTAAAAACAAGCAAAGGAAGTTCCACTACAATAATCGAAAATAATGTAAGCACTTTATTTTGCTGAAAAATAATTGAGGTGAGGGAACTCTTTTAGAGCATCGTACTACCATTTTCTCGGTTTTAAATAGAGCTTTCGTCTCTACTAAAAGTCCCCCCCAGACTATTATGCCGTTACGCAACCGAAAGTCAGCCTATGCGTGGTAGAGCATCAATAAATTATTCTCCTCCATATAACCACTGTGTCTAAACTAATACGAAGCCGAATCAATCTGCTACCCAGTTACGCGCAGTGATCATGTCAGTTCAAAGAATGGTGAAAAAAAAAATACCCAACAACTTTTAATCTACATCTGTGGCTGTTACGGACACTAAAATATTATTGTCTAAAAACTGTATTACGTTACAATCCTTTTGATAGCTGTGAAATCTAATCGTAACATTGTAACCACAATTCAAGAAGCATTAGCAGAAAACCTCGCATTTGACTCCGCGCAAACAGAGCTACACTTAGTTGTAAGACCCCACATCTGAAATGTCGGAAACAATAACAACGATATCATCCGCATTGATAGTGATCGACGCTGGCACCTCCAAGCGACCTATGTCATTAATATATAACAAAAACAGCACAGCACCCAAGAACGATCCCTGCGGAACGCCCAGGTTACTGCTAATAATTAGAGAAATAGTCCGCCCGACAACAACATATTTTATCCTATGGGAAAATGACTAGGCAGCCAAAACAGAGGCAATCCCCGTATACCATACATAACTACATGGTGTTCGATGCAATTGATTGTGCCAGCCTGAATGGTTTTAATTATAGAGATAAAGTATTAATGAGTTGCCGTCGATGTTGATTTATTGTCAAGAAATCCATGTTGATTTTTTGTAGATATATGCTGCTTGAAGTAGTAAGTCATGAGCCGTTTCTGAAATGTATGCTCAAATATACATGAAAAGCAGGAGGAGCCGCCAGTGGTCTCTAGTTTTAAAATAAATAGGAATATTGTCTTTAATGGACCGGAACCTTCTTATCAGTCTTTAGCATTTCATGGAATAGTCCACACAAAAAGAAAGTATTGACTAGGTGTAATAATGGTTCATTTATGACATACAGACATTTCATAAGAAGAAACTTGGGAAGCTCCTCATAACCATAAAATAACTTATTTTTTAAATCACAGATTAGTATATTATAAAGTTTCGTTTCCGGAAATGGGGCAAGATAAAATGAATTTGACACAGACGTAGTATTCTTCGTGAATTGCATATGGTTATTCTCGTGGTCCATATGGTCCTTCTCGTGGTCGCCTAACTGAGAGATCATCCCCTTTGGAGTCTGTTGAAAATAGAATAGGTACAATTCAACCCCACCAAATCACAGTCTTGCTTTCTTTCTCATAAGAGATACACTAGCCCTAGACCCATCACAATAAACAACCAAGTTATTCAAAGTAATGAGTCCTTTTCACTTGTTGGCATCTCTGTGGATGGAAATCTCAATTGGCACCAACATGTCACATCAATTGCAGAAGCGGCTGCTAAGAAATTAGGTTTCCTCTTCCGGGCTCGCAAATACTTTTCACCAGCTAATCTCTATACTTTATATACTTCACAAATAAGACCAAACCTCGAATACTGCTCCCACATATGGGGTGCTGCTGCCGCTTCTATACTCACTATCCTGGACTCCATTCAGAAGAGAGCTATACGTCTCATCGGTGACCCTACCCTCACCCAAAGGCTGCCATCCCTTGCCCACCGACGTGCCGTTGGTGGCCTCTCTCTCTCTTTTATAGATATCTGCACGGGCACTGCTCAGAGGAGCTTTCTTCCATAGTTCCTCCACCTGCTGCCCCCAACAGATCTACCAGGGGAATAGAGCGAATGCACCTTTTTACTGTCCAGGTCACCAGACATAGAACATCTTGTTATGCCCGCCCATTTGTCCCGAGGACTTCCAAGTTGTGGAACTCCTTGCCGGCACATGTTTTGCCTTCTCCCCCGAACCTCCAAACCTTTAAGTCCAGAATTAACAAGTTGCTTCTTTCCTCCTTGTCGACATCCACGGTACGATAGTATTTAGGCTGTAAGCCCTCGCAGTGTATTGTTGAAATAAAAAAATAAAAAATTCATTAGCAGAAGTCACCACACGATTGTCTTGCTGGATATGAATTTCATTGCCCTTTCTCCTAAAGTTTCCGAATAGTTCTGACACAATCTTTTAAGAACCCTCTGAAGAACTATAAAATTGATATAATTAGTTTCGAAAATATTCTTTATTTGCTTAATATAATGAGACTGTCATGCTTTTGTTTTGCTATTTTATCAGACAAATTGATATGAGTTTTAAGTAATAGAGATTTTCAAGACTTATGCCAGCTACCCTCACTTCATCACTAACCTAATTTTTGGAAATGTCACCTGTTACTTTTCGGTAACGTTTAGGGAAATTAAGTTTAAACTGGTAAATAATATATTGGTAAGTATTTACTGTATTATTAGAACGTCTGGTGCAAGACTGAAACAGCCTTTCTACGCACTCAAGAAATATTTTAATAATTATGCCTAGAAAAGTTACTTCCTGCAACTCGTAGTTATGTCTGAATTACAGCATAAATTTAGTTTTTAAGCTTTTTAGTTATTTAGTCCAAGTGAATCTGTCATTTTATAATGGCCGGCGTAAATTATTTTTTAATGTATATTTTCTTACATAATTAAGAGTATCTCAAAAACTAGTGTAATAAATAGAATAAATATTTGTAAAACTAAGTAGTTTTACTATCTTATAAAAATTCAATTGTCATAACATTTTCCTGGAAACGGAATTTCTTTACGGCATTTCCGCTATAAAACTCTTTATTTCTCTACTTTGTTGTATGAAAAAGTAGTGACTTTAGCGCAGCCGTTCTTCCAGTTCATTATAAGTTATGGGAGCTTCAGTTCTACTTAGGAATCTTAAAACAATGAAATGAAGACCTTTAATAAGACTGACACGTTCCGATCATAAAAGGAAACGCTTCAAAGACGTTCCACTGCCATCCGCTGCATTATCTATAATATCACAAGAATGCACTCAAAACTGAACATAAATTGTCTTTATTGCATAAAGAATGTCGCCTGTAATCTGTGTAAAAAGCTGAGCCGTTCGCATCTAAAATAATAAATCTCTCGCCCCAAATGAACGGGAATTCTAATCTGAGCACGCTCCATTTCTCCTAATCTTAAATCATCGCCGGCATATCTTGAAGAACGTTCAAGCTAAAAGATCGCGAATATAACCACCACCACTTCGGTGGTGCGTTTTATTATTTGCCAAAAGACGGAGTGAAATGTATTTTCACTGTTGGGAAGATGTCTTATTCTCCGTGTAAAGGCACTTAGATATATTTCCGGCCCAAATGGCCACCTTAATCTAGATGCAATCGGAACTGGAGCTCCTCTGTAGCATTGTGTAGGATCAGAACAAGGATTCTCGCCCTACTTTACTTCTGAACTATAGCCATACAATCCTATTTTGTGGTATTTGAGATCGCTGATTTATATATTTATTTAAAAACTGGACTTTAAATCTGCCAAGTCTTCTAAGATTATTCAAAGATAAATTTTTACAACAATTTTATACCCGCATAATATCTTAAATGCTTTTACTTAACTTCAGAGAAAGGGTCTATTTATTCTCTTGGAATATTTAGTAAACTGGAGGACAATGACGATTGAAGTTCAAATTTAAGGATTTGTAAAACACTTTCCTTCCTACATTTTTCTAAGTAACCCGTATTTGTTACAGGTTCTTTGCCTAAATGTTGCCCATTTTGACATTTCAAATCGCGACTTTGATGTTTTAAGAGAAAAAATCCTTATATTTTCCAGAAAAACTGCGGCCATTTTCCTGGCTAACGAACCACTTACATAATTAAGGAACTTACCAAATTTGATCAAAATCGGCCCATTAATTTTTGACTTATCAATGTGATCCAAACACACACAGTCATATATATATATATATATATATATATATATATATATATATATATATATATATATATATATATATATATATATATATATATATATATATATATATTAAATTGCAATTTGTTTACGCCCTATAAAAGAACTACCATCGGTCATCAACATATCTCATTTCTGGGTCCTAAAATCTATAATGCCTTACCTATCTATTTAAAACTTCCAAATACTACCTGCTTCAACAGAAAGTTAAAATTATGGTTCTCTTGCAATAGGACAAGTTTTATGACCGGATTATCAGAATGGTTATAGTACGTGACAATCACTATACCTTCGACAGATTCAACATTCATTCATAGTATTTACTTATTGCACGGCTACTTTCAGAATTATCATTGATGTCATGTTAGTCTGTGTTAACTTTAAACATCTATATCAATTCAATGGTAACCTTATCTGGATAGTTTTGATTGCTTTTTATGTACATTTGTTTCATTTATCAGCACACAGTTAATTTAGCAAATGTTCTCCCACCCATCTTAGCAATATTGATCATGTTTTAGGTTAGTCTATTTTCTGGCATTGTACTATTGCACTTACAATTTAATTTATTGTACCTCTATGCACACACAAATTCTATGGATTTATAGTGCTATCTGATATATGTACTACTTATTTGTATGTATACAAATATATTACATTATTTTCATTTACCTTCCATATATATGTGTATCTATGGATGCTGATATGTGTATGTATATATATATATATATATATATATATATATATATATATATATATATATATATATATATATATATATATATATATACATAATAGCACCACAGTAGACAAACTTCGGACCCAAAAGTCTTTTACTTGTGCGGGGGGAGCTTATATACACATGCAGACAAAGGACACCACCCATAACTCATCAGCAGCCGGCCTTTCCACATTCGAGTGAAAAAGACCGATTGTCCGAATACGGGACTCGAACCCGCGACCTCCTAGTCCGATTCGAGGGGTTACTCACCTCGTTAACTGGGTTATTCAGCATGTTATATATATATATATATATATATATATATATATATATATATATATATATATATATATATATATATATATATATATATAAATTGAAACTGTTTTTCTGTAGGAAATTAAAGGTAGGTCAAATCCGAGCACACCGTTGGATTCAGCATGACAAACTACACAAGGAAACGCCATTAGTTTTCAAAAACATTGATAATGAACGTGGCTATCGCTGTTCATTTTCGTCCAAGTGAAGTTGCGAATTTCTCCCTTAGTATTAAAGCTAGGTCAAACCCGAGCACACCGTTGGATTCACCATGACAAACTTCATAAGGAAATGCCATTGGTTTTAAAAAACATTAATAATGAACGAGTCTATCGCTGTTTAAATCACGCAAGGAGTCTTTTCAAGTGATGAAACTGAAGTTGCGAATATTTCGCTTAACATTAAAGATAGGTCAAATCCGAGCATACCTTTGAATTCAGCACGACAAACTACACAGGGAAATGCCATTATTTTTCAAAAACAGTGATAATAAACGAGGCTATCGCTGTTTAAATTACACAAGGAGTATTTTCAAGTGGTGAAACTGAAGTTGCGAATATCTCGTTTAACTTTAAAGCTAGGTCTACACCAGGAACCGCCATTAGTTTTCAAAAACATTGATAATGAACGAGGCTATCGATCTTCATTTTTGTCCAACTGAACTTGCTAATATCTCCCTTAACATTAAAGCTAGGTCAAATCCGAGCACACCGTTGGAGTCAGCACGACAAACTTCATAAGGAAATGCCTTTAGTTTCCAAATACATTGATAATGAACGCGTCTATCGCTGTTTAAATCACACAAAGAGTTTTTTCAAGTGGTGAAATTGAAGTTGCGAATATCTCGCTTAACATTAAAGATAGGTCAAATCCGTTGGATTTAGCACGCCAAACTACACAAGGAAACGCCATTAGTTTTCAAAAACACTGATAATGAACGAGGCTATCGCTGTTCATTTTCGTCCAACTGAAGTTGCGAATATCTCCCTTAACATTAAAGCTAGACTAAATCCGAGCACACCGTTGGATTCAGCACGACAAACTACATAAGGATATGCCATTAGTTTTCAAATAAATTGATAATGAACGAGTCTATCGCTGTTTAAATCACACAAGGAGTTTTTTCAAGTGGTGTAACTGAAGTTGCAAATATCTCGCTTAGCATTAGGGGTAGGTCAAATCCGAGCACACATTTGGATTCAGCACGACAAACTACATAAGAAAATGCCATTGGTTTTCAAAAATATTGACAATGAACGAGTCTATCGCTCTTTAAATCACGCAAGGAGTTTTTTCGAGTGGCGAAATTGAAGTTGCGAATATCACCCTTAACATTAAAGGTAGTTCAAATCCGAGCACACCGTTGGATTCAGCATGACAAACTACATAAGGAAACGCCATAAGTTTTCAAAAACATTGATAATGAACGAGATTGAAGCTTCTCTGTAGCATTGTGTTGGATCAGAACAAGGATTCTCGCCATACTTTGCTTCTGAACTATAGCCATACAACCCTATTTTGTGGTATATGAGATCTCCCTGATTTATATATATATATATATATATATATATATATATATATATATATATATATATATATATATATATATATATATTAAGAAACTGGACTCTAAATCTGCCAAGTCTTCTAAGATTATTCGAAGATAAATTTTTGCAACAATGTTACACCCTTATAATATTTTAAATGCTTTTACTTAACTTCCATTAATTGTGCGAATAGTTAACCTAAACCACAGCCAAAGAAACCGAACAATGAATGAATACTTAACTTCACCTACCTGCACATTAATAACTCAGTACCTACATATGTTATTTGAGTAAAACCTTACAGGTCGATTCTTACCCCTTTCTACGTAACCCACTGACTTAATATTATATAATAAACTCTGGTAAAAATATATACTTGCCGTGTTAATTGAAAAAAAAACCTAAATATGACTGCTGCAATAGAACAGATAAGTTCTAGGAAATGGATACACGGAGGCTTTAGCGCAGAGACTAATAACTGCAATCGAAATATTTAAAACAGTGGCTACATTATTGGGTAGGAGTGCTGAAAAAATAATTGGATTGAATTAAAAATTCATATACAGGAGTACCACTAACGGAAGCGCCTCCGTGGCCGTGCGGGAAAGTCGATGACTTTCCAATACGGACTCGGGGGTCGGCGGTTCGAGACTCACCGGCGGCGGATGATTTTTCAAATCGCTGTCGTCGTTGAGATCGAGCTCAAGGTGGAGGGTAGGTTAGTTTAGATGAGCAAAAAGGGTCAGCAATGGCCTAATTGCCAGTAAGCATCTTACCTTTACCTTCACCACTAACGGAATTAGCAAGACTGTTATCCACGGTATTATCTAAGAGGAGTCCCGAGAAATGTGTGTACATCTGCTTGGATAGCCAGGCAGTCCTCCGGGCAGTCTGCGCGGCCAGAATCAGGTCTACACTGGTTCAGGAGTGCGCTGACGCCCTCAAAGGACTAGCCAGGACAAAGGAGGTACAAGTAGTGTGGGTTCCGGGACACTGTGGCGTAGCGGGGAATGAAGTGGCAAATAATCTCGCAACGCTCGGTTCCTGACGGCCGTTCTGTGGCCCGGAGCCGGCGATAGGTATAAGTATGAAGACGGTCTCTGTCGTCTTAGACAGGTGGACCGAGGAAGCAATTAAGAGGCACTGGAGGTCAGTTGGTGGCTGCAGGCAGGCGAGGGACTTCGTGGAGGGGCCGGACATAGATAAAACTGTCTGGCTACTCGGAGGGAGTCGACCTACGCTTGGCCACATCCTTGGGGTGCTAACAGGCCACTGCGTCCTTAGAAGACACATCACATTGATAGGCGTAGACAGGGATCCCATTTGTCAGAAGTGCGGCGAGGATGAGGAAACGTTCTACCACTACCTGTGCGAATGTGAGGCTTGTCTCTGAGGCCTAGGGTTGAACACACTGAGACCTCACAGACGATCTCCGGCGAGATTTGGGGAGGAGGCAGATTGAGGCCCCGTAATCGAGCTACAACAACCCAACCTACCTTTATCCACCGCTCTAAGGAGTAGGCAGATTGAGGCCTTAGAGTGTCCTTACATATTTCCTTTACCTACCTTTGTCCACCACTCTAGGGAGTAGGCAGATTGAGGCCTTAGAGTGTCCTTACATATTTCCTTTACCCACCTTTGTCCACCACTCTAAGGAGTAGGCAGATTGAGGCCTTAGAGTGTCCTTACATATTTCCTTTACCCACCTTTGTCCATCACTCTAAGGAGTAGGCAGATTGAGGCCTTAGAGTGTCCTTACATATTTTCTTTAATTCTTGAAAATGGCTCCAAAACAGGAGCCGAAACGTCGAGTTTCTATAGATTCTGGACGCGGTTTAACCCGAGAACCAAGCATGTCTCATATATATATATATATATATATATATATATATATATATATATATATATATATATATATATATATATATATATATATATATATATATATATATATATATATATATATATATATACATATATATATATATATATATGTATCTCTCCGAGAGATAACGCTAAAGTACTAAACTGTTTTGAACGACACTTGGCACATATGTGCAGTTTGTTAAGACCGCGGACAAGTTCGTTAGCCAGCTCGATCGCACTAGTTTTTCCCCAAAGAAATTGATTTTCCTTTAAAGAAAAAATCTTCTGAGATAAAAAAAATTGTTTTCGCAGAAAGGAACAAAGGTATTTTGACAAAATTTGGTACATGTGTTGCAACGGTAAAGACCTTACCGTGTGCCTTCAGCGTTCTATGGTTATTGCAAATTGAGGTATTCAGATTTAAAGCATTTAATACAAATTCGCTACCATAAGAGACTTGCTGCTTCCAGAATTTTTTGGTATTTTGTTTTGGTACACGTAAACAAGGTATTGTTTTTAAGTTAGTTTTTTGACATATATTTTCTTTAACTAATGTAGTTTAAACCATCTATTACTGTTTCCAATATTGGGTTTGTTTGTATTAATTTTACATTAAACAATTTGTACGGATTTGGCAGGGTATTTACGGGTGTCAAGATTTTTTTTAATGTTTATAGGTTTTTAAATTTTAAAGAACTTGTTAAAAGGAAACAAAAATGAATACGACCTATTGCTCAAATTTATGTGTAATATTAACACCCCTTGCCAAATTTATGTGTAATATTAATCTAACAATTGTACTTTTACTATAAATATAAATTAATAATTAAAAAACCCTTAACATCAACAGATCTTTCTGTTTAGATTAATGAGCTGAAATCGGATTGTAACCTCTAAAGGTGAGTGATGCACTTACTTCAGATCGCCAGTAGCAACAACTGTTTTTCTAGTTACTTGCTTGAAAACAACACCACAAAAGCGGACTTACCACAGCGTTGGCGAATAAAATTAATAACATTGTATACGCCATAAATAATTGCTCGCTTAAAATATAGATTTACGATAATATTGTATTATTATTGACATAAATTTGCTAATTAGTTTAAGAACATAAAAAGCAAATGACAGATATGGTTTGCGATTTATCTTAGCGTTTAAATTAAGAGTTAATTAACTTATAGATAGAGGAGTAACTCAATTACAAAATTTCAGCGATCCTAAGGATTTCTACACAGGGGATTTGTAGAGACTGGGATCTTAACTCGACGAAAATTGTGGAGAATTAATTTAGGTTTCTCCTTAAACTTGGAAATATCTACTTTTTATTGAGTGGAGTATTGCGTATCTGCAAAGCTTTGTTCGATATAGAGCTATACAGAGTCATCTACTGTGATTTTAAGATGAGTCTAAATAAATTCCGTTTATAAGATTACATTTAGAGGAAAGATGAGATCGAGCCAACAAATGTCAAGGTCACGGTAATCCTTCGGCACCTCTTAAGATAAAGTTGCTTATACAGTTAGATGTTGTCGGCTCGTTTTTTAGTTTACAATCTTGTTGAGAAACTGTATTTTGTTAGAAACGGGTATTGTAATAATTTTTAACAGAATTTTAATTAAATAAATCGCTAGTAAAGAGATTACGACTTTTAAACTTTGGAAAAAAGCACAGCCAAAGTCTGGCATTGGAAGGTACACTGCCTAAACACATAGGATTTAAGGAACGAAAAGAAAGGGATCAAATGTACATGTCTTGACATTTTTTTTGATTTGTCAATAACCGTAGTTTACAAGTGGTGGCAACCTTGTTATGTGAGTCTTTGAAGAGCTATTTTTTGCAAACATAACAGTGCATTTAAGGGCGTTACATAACAGAATATTCAAGAAAAATCAAGCGAAGTGGGAAAACAAAGTGATTAAGGTAGTAAGGTAATTTACTACAACATGCAGATAACAAAAAAAAATAACGTGTATACTGTAAACCGATAACCACGTTGCAATTTTATGCTCGGTACCTACGCGAGTTTTAAGATTAGACAAAAACGAAAAGGATAGAAATCTTAATACTGATGGGTTATGGATATCAAAATAAACTCGCATGAAAACGTGTAACTTATTTAACGACACTAATTTGAAAAGGCGTGCCTGTTAATATAACAAAAATCTGGACACAGCAAGTGCGTTATGGTAGTGAATTTTCATCGAAATGATCTGGCACCAAACATTTTCTTCTAACATTTTTTTATTGCAACATAGAAATACAAGCCTATTAGCTGTCATCAGTAAGGTATAGCCAGGTGATGATGGGAACACTCTGGCCGAAGAAGCAAAAATAGACGGAGTCACCACAGACAACCAGTGCACATTTGCAGCATCATTCGGAAGACCCTCAATTCGAGGGTAACACCCAAATAGTCATGGAGGCAAAGAAATCACCTGCGTGAGCATCCGGAGCCCAGGAGTCATACTATTTATAACAGGATTTTTAATACGGAATTTCTGTATACTATACAAGAAGAAAGGTTAAGGGCATGGCCGCAATGATTAGCTATCATTACTACGGTATAGCCAGGTGATGGTGGGAACACTCTGGATGAAGAAGCAAATTGCGGCCTTGCCCTTAACCTTTCCCCTTGTGTATACAGAAATGCCGTGTTAAAAATCTTGTTTTACATACCTACACACACACACACACACACACACACACACACACATATATATATATATATATATATATATATATATATATATATATATATATATATATATATATATATATATATATACACTTGTGTGTGTGCGCGTGTGTATGTGTGTGTGTGTGTGTGGGGGGGGGAGGTTTCGGGTTGCAGGAGACCAAATTCGCGGTAATTTGAATCTTTTTTGCACAGTATCACCATCGATTCCTCTCTATTAGCGATTTTTTCACTAAAAACGTGTAATATTGTAATATTATGTGTTACCTCCAAAATTTTAAACTGGTACATATAATCTAGGTGAGAATATATCTAGGCTTACATACATTGTCCCTATATTAGACAATAAATAGGCCAGAGCTGACAATTTACAAAGTAGTTAGTTGGTTATACACAGTCTCTATTTAATAACATTTTGTGTTAATCTGTAATCGATCCTATTGATAAATAGTATGTGTGCAAACTTTTGCTGATCATGTAAGCGTCATTCAGGAGTGGATATGAGTATTTATGTATATATGCATATTTACTGGCGGTACAGTAAAAAATTAATTTCACAAGATACAGGCTGTCCTAATAGTACAAAACTTATCAAAATTGTTTTTTTTAAATGAAGCAGAATGTATATTACCAGTTTTAGTTTCTACGACAAAAGTAAAAAGTCTGGACGCTGCAAGTGCGTTATGGTGGTGAATTTTAAATGTTTCTAATAGCAAATATGTGTGTTTTTTTAAGAACGCGGGCATCAAATTTGTTTACCAGTATAACCTATATGGTAGAAACAATATGCCATGTTTCAACAAAATAACTTTATTGTTTGAAAATGTACAAAAATTTCCGAAGCAAACTTAAGGTGTTCTCGAAAAAACTGGTTTCTTGGTCAACCTTATAGGTCAATATCAAATTGAGCTATTAAAATTGGAAGCATTGAATGAAAATTCGCTACGATAACGCACTTGCTGCGTGCCAAATTTCTTTTCTTACAAACATGCATTATATTTCGATGGAAAATGCAATAACATGAAGCGTGTTTGATTGAAAAAATAATAATTTGTATCGCCAGCGACTTATGGGCCAGCGTGTGATCGTAGAAATATTTTTAAGATGTAGCTCAAGACACCCTATAATTAGCGTATACAATTTTTTTTCGTATCTTTTATAATAACGGATATATTGAACTTTATTAATGTTTTACGAAAATTCGACAAAAATTATATACTATTAAACGACAAATTCAATAGCTAAGACTACTGCCAAAGCATCAGAGAAAGGGTTTATTTGAAATGAATTTTCTGGAAGCATTATAGTAAAATGAAGGACAACGACGGTTGAAGCTAACACTTCAGGCTTTGTAAAACAGTCTTCTTGAGACATTTTCTTTCCATAGCTCGTTTAGTTTCAGGTTATTTGCCTAAATGTTGGCAATTTTGACGTTTTAAATCGCAGCTTTGACGTTTTGAGGAAAACCCCAATTTATTTGTCTTTAAATGCCTCTAACCTTTTTGTCTTTTAACTTACAGAGCTACATTTTTAACGTAATTCACCTATAATGATATAAACTCGCGGACCAAATTTGGTTGCCCTTACTTTGTTATTTCCGGAAATATAATTTTTTTCAAATGAAAACACACAACTTTCCCGGAAAACTGTGCCGATTTTCCTGGCTAACGAACATGTCCAAGTTACTTGCAAAAGCATGGCATCCAAAAAAATTTAACCAAAATCGGCCCAGTATTTTTTGAGTTATCGGTGTGATACCTACATACATACACACACACACACACACACACACACACACACACACACACACACACACACACACACACACACACACATATATATATATATATATATATATATATATATATATATATATATATATATATATATATATATATATATATATATATATGTTTCTAACAAATTTAATACTTAATTCAGCTATGAAATTTTGGCAAGTCCACATTATTATTTTGCAGTTGTCAGTTACTTACAAAAGTCTATCTTCGCAAATCGTCTTGTAGTGGTAGCTTGTGGTATTTAAATGAGAGTTTATCCAAATGAAAAACGAAAAAATATGGCTTTAATGCTTTAGGAATGTCAGGAACACTGTTTATTATCAGCACGAATTAACGTTTAAAAATTTTCCAAAAGAATTAAGCTTTTCTTAAGAAATTGTTGAGTCAATTAAAAAAACTGGTACTGTTCATCATGATAAACCTAAAAAAGAAGAAACATGAAACAGAAATTTAAGAAACTGGATTAATGTGATCCAAAATTGCAATTTAAGCAAAACAAAATTGGGCAGAACATTAATATTAGCCAATCAGGTGTCTCAAGAATTATTTAAAAATATAGTCTATGAAATCTGGCGCCACCAAGAACTTTCCGAAAACTATTTTGAGAATCGAATTGGATTTGGATGTGGGCGTTAGACAGGTTGGGAGAAAATGAAAACTTCAACTTTTTTTTTCTGTTCAGTGACAAATCTAGGTTTCACAACAATGGCTTCGTTAGCAGACCTAACTTCCATTATTGTTCTACTTTCAATCCTCATAAATTTAGTTTAATTAGCAATCAACACAGTTGGTCAGTGAATGTGTGGGGGTAGAATAATAGGCCGATATTTAATTGGTTCTTATTTTTTCAAAGAACCTTTAAATTGAATATGGTTTTTGTATTTTTTTTTATAGAAAATTTCCAAAATTGTTGGATTGGAAGTAATGGATTTACGAACTGGCCATCACAATCACCCGACTTGGCAACACGGGATCTCCTTCTACGAGCATAACTGAAAGGAATCGTTTATAACACATCTCCAGCGACACCAGATAATATATAGGAGCGCCTTAAAGAAGCTTTTTGAACCATAAGTCCACAAATGTTGGAAAATGTTGCTGAAGGATTTAAGAAGACGATACGTTTGTGTTTAGTCAGATGGGCATCATTTTAAACACAGGCTATAAGCTACTGTTTGCTCTATTTCCACCATTATTTTATTTTCATTATTGTTAAAATTAGCACATAATATTTAGAATATTGTTCACTAAATGTTTTTGCTGTAAACCTGCTGTTTTTTTTTGCAAGTAATTCTGACTTGTCAAAATTTCATAGTTGACTTGTTAAGTATTAAATTGGTTAAAATCAGTTTACATTCTGAAAATGTGCATTTTTCATAGAAGCGTTAACATTTATCAGTGGGAAAGTATCATAGTATTCAATAGAAAATTAAATTCTATATCTTGTGTTGACATAAAATACAGGGTGTTTTATCTAAACTAAACAGGTTGTTACAGTTTAAAGCTAGTAGTTGTTGAGTCATCCTTTTTGGACATTCTGTTTAGGCCAGCCAACGTTCCACAATTGCGCCACATATCTTAATTAAATAGTAAACTCGGTGTTTAATATATATATATATATATATATATATATATATATATATATATATATATATATATATATATATATATATATATATATATATATATATATAGATAGATACAGGGTTATTCGACACGAATGATTATGGCTAAATGAGTAGATTTTGAAAACGTGCAATCTTTGCGGTGAATAGCAGTTTACTGGCGGTACATTTTGTAATTAGCTTTACAATGTACAGGTATCCCAAAAATACAAAACGTATCCAAGTGGTATCTTGTTAAATGGAACACCATGTATATTATTGCATTTTTAGTTCATACGATGAAAACAAAAACGAGTTGTGAAAACTTTTACCTAATTTAAACCTTACCGTTATTGAAATATCTCGTATTTGATGAAAATGTAACATTTTTAAACTTTAAATTCTCAAGAACTATTTATTTTGTTGAACCAAATTAAACACCGAGTTTACTAATTAATTAAGATATGTGGCGCAATTGTGAAATGTTGGCTAGCCTAAACAGAGTGTCAAAAAGGATGACTCAATAACTACATCCTGTATTTTATGTCAACACCACATATAGAATTTAATTTTTTATTGAATACTATGATACTTTTCCACTGATAAATGTTAACGCTTTTATACAAAATGCACATTTTCAGAATGTAAACTGATTTTAACAATTTTAATACTTAACAAGTAACAAACTATGAAATTGTGGCAAGTCAGAATTACTTGCGAAAAAAAAACAGCAGGTTTACAGCAAAAACATTTAATTAACAATATTCTAATTATTATGTGCTAATTTTAATAAGAACGAAAATAAGATACTGGTGGAAACAGAGCAAATAGTTGCTTATAGCCTGTGTTTAAAATGGCGACCATCTGACTACACACAAACATTTCCTCTTCTTAAAACCTTCAGCAACATTTTCCAACATTTCTTCACATATGGTTCAAAAAGCTTCTTTAATGCGCTCATTTATATTATCTGGTATCACTGGAAATGTGTTATAAACGATTCCTTTCACTTATCCTCGTAAAAGGAAATCCCGTGTAGCCAAATCGGGTGACCGTGGTGGTCAATTCTTAAATCCATTACTTCCAATCCAACAATTTTGGAAATTTGCATTAAAAAAATACAAAAACCATATTCAATTTAAAGGTTTAAAAAAAAAAAGAACGAATTAAATATCGGCCCATTATTCTGCCCCCACACATTCACTGACCAACTGTGTTGATTGCTAATTAAACTAAATTTATAAGGACTGGAAGTAGAATAATAATGGAAGTTAGGTCTGCTAACGAAGCCATTGTTGTGAAACCTAGATTTGTCACTGAACAGGAAAAAAAATGTTGACGTTTTCATGTTCTCCCAGTCTGCCTACACCCACATCCAAATTCAATTCGATTCTCAAAATAGTTTCCGGTAAGTTCTTTGTAGCCGCAGATTTCGTAAACTATATTTTTAAAGAATTCTAGTAGACACCTGCTTGGCTAATATTAATGTTCTGCCCAATTTGGTTGTGCCTCAGATGGCGATTTTTGATTACATTAATCCAGTTTCTTGAATTTCTGTTTCATATTTCTTCTTTTTTAGGTTTATCATGTTGAACAGTTCCAGTTTTTTTAATTGACTCAACAATTTCTTAAGAAAAGCTGAATTCTTTTGAAAAATTTTTAAACGTTAATTCGTGCTGATAATAAACAGTGTTCCTGACATTCCTAAAGCATTAAAGCCATATTTTTTCGTTTTTCATTTGGATAAACTCTCATTTAAATACCACAAGCTACCACTACAAGACGATTTGCGAAGATAGATTTTTGTAAGTAACTGACAACTGCAGAATAATAATGTTGACTTATATATATATATATATATATATATATATATATATATATATATATATATATATATATATATATATATATATAATATAGAATGTTAATTAAACTTTATTTAGAAAATAACTTGAATGAGTTTGTTAATAAAAAAATAAAGTAGTTAGTATCTCGTTCAGCTGTACAGTACAAATGTCAAATCTTAATTTTCGCGGTTGCATCTGTATTACTATTATTATTTATAGGGAATAAGAAACAATAATCTACCATTAAAAAACCGTAGATGTGCTAGCTAAAAGAGCATAATCAATAAAATACTAAATCGAAATGCTCCGTAAGAGTGTTCTACCAAACTAGGTTATATCTAACTTTATTCAGGCATCTCTGGACATGAACACTCTTACGGAGCATTTCGATTTAGTATTTTATTGATTATGCTCTTTTAGCTAGCACATCTACGGTTTTTTAATGGTAGATTATTGTTTCTTATTCCCTATAAATAATAATAGTAATACAGATGCAACCGCGAAAATTAAGATTTGACATTTGTACTGTACAGCTGAACGAGATACTAACTACTTTATTTTTTTATTAACAAACTCATTCAAGTTATTTTCTAAATAAAGTTTAATTAACATTCTATATTATATATATATGTTAATAAAAAAATAAAGTAGTTAGTATCTCGTTCAGCTGTACAGTACAAATGTCAAATCTTAATTTTCGCGGTTGCATCTGTATTACTATTATTATTTATAGGGAATAAGAAACAATAATCTACCATTAAAAAACCGTAGATGTGCTAGCTAAAAGAGCATAATCAATAAAATACTAAATCGAAATGCTCCGTAAGAGTGTTCTACCAAACTAGGTTATATCTAACTTTATTCAGGCATCTCTGGACATGTCGCTTTGACAAACGCACACACCGACGAAGGATAAAAAAATGTAGAATCCAATCTCTAATCCACTTTTAACCTAAATGCAATTGCCATGTATCCAGAAAACCGTCCCATTATATCCTGTGACATCTCTCTACAAGTGCTTCTCCCTTTTTATACATTATAAGCTCCACTGGGATGGGAGCTAAAACCTGCCCTAATACAATATCCCTTGAATTATTGCAATCTGTCATGTCCCGGCCGTATGAAAAATTGTGATTGCATGTATAAATAATCTCATCTCAGCTCCGCAGATATAGAAAAACTCAATTTACGAGCATTAGCCCGCCCATGTGATGCAGCACAACGGTGGTTGATGCATTGATATGTATCGAACGTGAAGAAGAATTATGATGCAGAATGCAATGGGTGATCAATTGAAATTTAATTGCTCATGGCAAGTGCATTAAAAGTAAACTTTCAGTAGAACTGGGTTGTTATACCTATTTGACTGTGATGAAATGGATAAATTGTAATATGGATTATTTTTCAAGTCGTATAAAGAAAGACAGTTTCAATGATTCTCTCAGAGTTATTTGTATTTTATTGTCTGGATATTCTTTCCTGTTCGTGTCTGCCAATTCACCTCATTCATGTACTTGTGTAGAATTTAACCATAAGATAGTGTTTGTATTTTGGTAACAAAATTCCTATTAAAATTGTTTATTTTTAAAATTTGAGTGATAGAAAATTTTCGATGAATAGATTTCCTACTTTATGTATAATAAAACATATTATTGACCAACGCAACAACCCATAGCAATATATATATATATATATATATATATATATATATATATATATATATATATATATATATATATATATATATATATGACATTCTCGGGTTGAATCGCATCCAGAATTTATGAAAACTCTACGTTTCGACTCCTGTTTTGGAACCATTTTCGAGACGAAAGGAAATATGTAAGGACACTCTGAGGCCTCAATTTGCCTACTCCTTAGAGCAGTGGACAAAGGTGGGTTGGGTTGGTTTCAAGAGGTAAAGGAAATATGTAAGGACACTCTAAGGCCTCCATCTGCCTACTCCTTAGTGCGATGGACAAAGGTGGGTTGGCTTGTTGTAGCTAGATTACGGGGCCCCAATCTGACTACTCCCCAAATCTCGCCGGAGATCGTCTGTGAGGTCTCAGTGTGTTCAACCCTAGGCCTCAGAGAAAGGATTCAACACACTGACACCTCACAGACGATCTCCGGCGAGACTTGGGGAGTAGGCAGATTGAGGCCCCATAAGCGAGCTACAACAAGCCAACCCACCTTTGTCCACCGCTCTAAGGAGTAGGCAGATTGAAGCCTTAGAGTGTTCTTACATATTTCCTTTACCTCTTGAAACCAACCCAACCTACCTTTGTCCACCGCTCTAAGGAGTAGGCTGATTGACGCCTTAGAGTGTCCTTACATATTTCCTTTACCTCTTGAAACCAACCCAACCTACCTTTGTCCACCGCTCTAAGGAGTGGGCAGATTGAGGCCTTAGAGTATCTTTACATATTTCCTTTACCTCTTGAAAATATCTCCGAAACGTCAAGTTTTCATCAATTCTGGACGCGGTTCAACCCGAGAACCAAGTATGTCTCACATTAAAGACCGCGGAAATCTTTCTGAACATTTATATATATATATATATATATATATATATATATATATATATATATATATATATATATATATATATATATATATATATATATATATATACATATATATATATATATATATATATATATATATATATATATATATATATATATATATATATATATATCACAGCAATAAATTAAGAAGTAATCGATGGTGGTGAAATTTCCTCTTGTAATTGACTTAGATGTATATACATATATAGACGACATAGATCTGCTCAAGAGTCAATTTTTTCAAGAAAATTCGCTACAAATCAGTTTCTCGTGGCTGCAAATGTATAAGGATAATAATTTATGTAGAAAAACTTCGAAACACAGCAGCCTTTGAAAAGCTCAAAATAATGTTTTTTTTTTGGTACATAGGTTACTGTCAGGGAGCGAGTTTAGTAGATCTCAACATTCACTAGTAAAAGTCTATATTTACCAGATGCATCGGTAAAACATCGAATATTTGAGAATACTACTATCTTGCTCAGACCTTCACCGGTGTTATTTGACATATATCGGCGAGTTTCGGTGAGTGATAAAAAGCACAGCAGGTCTCAACAAGTGCGGGTTTTTGTTATTTGACTGCGGAAAGAGATGTTTAATTTTTGTTGGCTCGTCACTCTTATTGTAGTGTAAATGTGCAGTTTGTTATAATCTGATTTTGTGTTAATAGTGAATATTATAATAAACCGTGAGTCTTTTGTTTTAAAAAAATTGCGTGCCTCAATTGACAGCAAACGAGAAGACGGCTGATTTTATTTACCTACGAAAGGTATTATAAAATACTTCCTAAAGTGATTTATGCCAAAATCAAAAGCAGTATACACCATTGTACCACAGGCATTCAAACCGTCTTTTTATTTGAAAAGTGTGTATGCAGCAAGTGCGTTATGGTAGTGAATTTTATAAAAATAATGTGGCACCAAACATTTTTTATTTAATGCTTATAACTTTTTTTTCTTGTTACGCAGAAATCCGAATTTTGGCATGTTGTTTATTCTTTATAACATAAACCCTCACACCAAAGTTGGTTGCTATAGTTTTGTTATTTTCTAAAATACAAAAAAATTAGGAAGAAAACTGAAAATATTTTCGGAAAACGTGTTCCGATTTTCCTAGCTAACCAACTTGTCAACCCACTCACAAAATAAAAATTCAAAATGACCCTGGATGTGGGTTCTAGAGGTCCTAGTTCGCGCTCATTTAAAGATTCATTTAAGATTCAAAAGTCCGGATCTCCTCATTAGTGAATTTTTCTCCGAAAATTCACTAAAAGTTAGTGAACGATAAGATGATTGTGCTGTCGAAACTAGGAGAAACAAGTATACAGTACTATGTTTGTTACCCATGACGAAATATTAAATATATATCGCACTTTCAAAACTCATACTAGAACAGGCCATGGAGATAGAACGGGTAGTCTTCCTAGTTAAATATAAACATATTACATATCAAGTTTTAGTGGTATATATGGATTTATGTTAGGAATGTGGCAAATGAAACGCAGTGCGTTTAAAAAGGCATTCCTGAAAAGTAATGACATAATCCCTGTTTTTCAACGCTTGTGCATTTAGATAATTGCAAACGATTCAGTAGTTCAATCCTATCTAAACTATGTGCCATGTTGACAAACGTCAAGATAGTTCACTGAAAGCCGCGGAGTTAGTCAAACACAGGCCTCTGTGGAAAAAGCCAATCAGGATATACAAAAAACGAAGATGAGCGGAGAGAAAAGCCAGGCTCTGTGTTAGGATATGTTTAAAGTTAAGCTAAAAATACCGCCAGTTCTTAGCTGTCCGTTAAATGGCGACCGAGGAGGACCCCGGGCACCCTTGCTGGTGCGCTCCGGGGCCTCGCAGCGAGACGGTTCCGCGGGAGGCCAAGGCACGGGACCGTGCTCGGATCCGGCGTCGTATAAGCTAAGCTCTTCACCTCGCACAGGCCCGGCACGTCGGCCGCGACCCGCTTCCTCGTCACGCCCGACACGCCCCGACCCTCAGAGCCAATCCGAAGTTACGGATCCAATTTGCCGACTTCCCTTACCTACATTATTCTATCGACTAGAGGCTCTTCACCTTGGAGACCTGCTGCAGATATGGGTACTAACCGGCGCGACGCCTCCACGTGGCCCAGTCCCGGATTTTCAAGGTCCGCGGAGAAGATCCAGACACCGCTGCAACTGCGGTGCTCTTCGCGTTTCAAACCATATCTCCCTGCTAGAGGATTCCATGGAACTTGAACGCTCATGCAGAAAAGAAAACTCTTCCTGGATCTCTCGACGGCGTCTCCGGGTCCTTTTGGCTTGCCCCGACGAACTCTCTTGCGACGGCCCGACTTTTTGACGGTTCCGCTGCCGGGTTCCGGAATAGGAACCGGATTCCCTTTCGCCCGCCGTGTGTGATCATCTGTGCCTTGCATAAAAATTAAAGATATTAAAATTGAAGAAGATCTGAAACAATTATTTGATACTATTTAAGGCAAATGTACTAGTGATCAGAGAATTGCCAATGAGTTCGAAAAAAAATGCTAAGTATAATTTCGTCGAGGACTTAATACAGCATTTTAGTTAACCGCAACTCACCACGTCTTTATTCAAAACAGCGCGGGAACAGCATAGGTTAATTTCAAAATATAATTTACTTCCGAAAGCAAATAAAATGCTAAGAAGCTTTTTTGGTCTTAAGAGAATCAATGCCAGAAGTGAAATAAGACTCAACGGTTAAAATTTTCTCTCAACTTATTTCAGTATATGCTGAGCCACTTATTGACAGGTGACACCTGGCTACGGCACTGTATAACGTATACAAAATGTTGATATTTTAAACTTGGAAAACTATATAACTAGTCCCTAAACATTCCTACCTGAAACTAATACCAGATTATGATTTATTAGAAAGCATATATATTTTGCAGACTAATTAACCAAGTAAACGACTAAAACTGTCAGTCTGGTTGAATAACGGCCACTAATGCACCAGAACCATCTACAACCATGTTAGTAAATGAAGTTTAGTAACCCCAGGCCAGGCTATACTGTGAAGGTTCTCGTAAATTAATAAATGCAGGAACACTTCTGATTTTATGACTGACATGTAAATATTTTTTATTACCGATCTACGCTATTTCAGTACTTGTGTGTAGTAAAAATACGGAAGCAGTAGGTTGGGAGGCGAATTGGAAGCTTTTGTACGAAACAAGCTTATCTAGACGGTAATCATAAAATCTAGATGGAGGGTAATAAAGTTTGCCTCAAATTTTTGTCGTGCATCGGTAGTGACATAAAAGCATTCCATTTACTACAAGGTTTAGGAAAGTATCCTTGATTGCATTATAGCTAACGGATTTAATACAAAAATTGTAAAAAAATACTGACAAGATCTTACAATTTCTACGTGTGCTACGTTTTTTAGCGAATGTAAGTGTAAAAAATTCACTTACACCGAGGTCGCAGCTAACAAGCTGTAATTTCTTTCATTAAAGGAACAAGAATAGACAACTTGCATGGTTTTTCCATTAAACGTATTTAACGTTTACCTCATGATTTTTCATACATAGAACGTTATTACATGCATGAGAATGCCTAAAAACATAAGATGTGGTGGACAGAAAAAGAACTTTAAAATCTAAAGGTTTCGAATTATTATCATGCGAACGTTCTATTATTGGTCGCAACGTACTTGGACAGTGAATAAATGACGTGTTTACATTTGCCTTATGGAATGATAAGTATGATCGCTTATTTCTTAACACCTCGGAGATTTCTTTTGTTTATTGCGTTTCTTGTTCAATAGTGTAAAGTGTGCGGAACAAAATGGGAGAGAATGGTTTTCAACAGGCGCAAACGGATAATTTGACAAAATTGATTCATTTATGGTGACATTATTCTTTGACGAAAATCCAGATTTCATAAGTGCTGAAATCAAACGAGCAAGAGCTGCAAGGTATGTGTAAGTAAGTTGATGCTAGTTGAACACATATCTTGTTCTAACTGAAATAGTACGTATATCTTGACCACAGGGAAATTACAACCTAACTTAATAACGTATGACAAGAAAATCTCACTAATAGTCATTGAGAAAATGAGGAGATACTTACACTAAAATGATCTTCACAACAATATAAGGCGGTTTTCTCAGATAATTGTATATTTTTACTTTCATCCACCTTTGTAACTTTGCACCATTGCTTTCTAATTTGAACCACTTTTGGAACAATAAAATATGGTTTTCTGGAGTTTCTGTAGTCGTATTTGTTCAGATTTGTACTATACTGAATTTATAAGCTTTACTTTGAACATTGTCAAATAAAATCAGGTGCAGAGGCCACGATTCAATCAAAAACTTGCAGCAAAGGATGTAAACACAGAGAAGCAAGTTCATTGCTGATATTTTTGTACTGTCCTGTGACGTCACAGATTATGGCGCCAAGATAGGTTAGATTTAAATTGTAGTGGGCCATACCGGTCCCTCCACCATTATGGCGTTTGAAATCAATTATGAAATTCGCATTTTCAAATATTTTTTGCAGCGATATTTTTGTAATATGCAAAACGAAAAAAAAAATTAAAAATCATCTTAATAAGGGGTCTATCAGATGTGGTAAAAACAAAAATTTCGGGAGGCAGCAAGTGCTCTTTCGAAAGTGTTTCTATCGGTATCTCTCCATTATCCAAAAAATCTTGCGTTTCCACTCCTTTTGAGAAAAATGCCCAAAACTTAAATTTCTATGGAAATAAAGAAGTAAATTTTGCTATATCTGTAGATAGTGTAAGTCTCTTTTAAATAAACTTGTATTACCAATTTCATTAAAGTTGTACAAAAGATTTCCAGAAGGAAATTTGATTCATATTTAGAAAAGTAAAGTATCTGCCAAATCATAAACGTAGCAGTTATTAGTGAATTTTCTTTAAAATATTCACTAATGAGGAGATCCCGAATTTTGAATTTTGAAAAAATTTCTTCAAATGAGCGCAAGCTAGGACCCCTAAAATTCATTTCCGGGGTCACTTTATATATATATATATATATATATATATATATATATATATATATATATATATATATATATATATATATATATATATATATATATATATATATGTATCACACCCATACCTCAAAAAAGAATGAGCCGCATTTGATGAAATTTGGTGAGTGGCTTCCTTTTGCAAGTAGCTCAGATACGTTTATTAGCGAGGAAAATCGGCGCAGGTTTTTCCGGAAAATTTGGTCTTTCTTTTTCTAAAAAAAAATATATTTTCGGAGATAACAAAGTAAGGCAACCAAATTGATACGCTGGTATTATAAATAGTGACCCACGTACCAAACTTTAGGTCTGTAACTTGAAAGACAAAAAAGTTTTCCTCACAACGTCAAAGTCGCGATTTGAAACGTCAAATTCGCAACATTTAGAACATGTAAAGAAATTGTCGCAAGAAGAATGCTCTGCACACCCTTAAGTTTCCGCTTCAACCGCCGTTGTTCTTTAATTTACTAAAATGTTGACATGAAATTCATTTCAAATAGACCCTTTCTCTGATACTTTTGCTGTAGGTTTAGTTAAGTATATGGTTTAGCGCTCTATAATTTTTTAGCAAATTTTCGTAGAAAAAAATTGTTAGGGAGGAGACCGCGACTTTTCAATTCTAATAAGATTTCTTCAAATGGGCGAAAACTAGGCCCCCTAGAATCCATATCCGGGTTTACTTTCGATTTTTATCTGGTTGCATTTATACAAGGTGATGCATCTCTACGGTAAAGCTTAATATAATTGCTATTACACCAGATACGGGAAAAAATTGTATGCGTTAATTATAGGGTGTCTTGAGCTGCATCTTGTAAACATATGTTGACAATCACAGGGTGGTCCATAAGTCATTGGTGATCCCTACAACTGTTTTTTTCGAGCACACTTATATTCTTGCATTTTTCCATTTTTTATCGAAATATGATGCATGTTTGTAAGAAAAAAAATGACGCAGTAAGTGCGTTTTGCTAATAAATTTTCATTAACACGTTCAAATTTCAATAACTCAATTTGCTATTAACCTAAGGTTTGTTGGCTAGGAAACCAGGTTTCTCGGAAATATTTATAAGTTTATTTTCGGAAAATTTTTGTACATTTTCAAACAATAAGTCATTTTGAAAAATTAGTGTGCATTTTTATACTATATAGGCTATACCGGTAACCAGATTGATGCCTGCTTGCATTAGAAATACCTATTTGCTATTAAAAACATGTTTTGAAAATTCACTTCCATTACGCACTTGCTGCGTCCAGACTTTTTCTTAATAGAAAGTTACATTTTATTTGTATAATATATTTGCAGAAAATTAATTTAATTTAAGGTCTCAACCTTTTCCTTAATAGAAAGTTACATTATTTAATCAGTTTCAAAAAGTCTGGACACTGCCAAAATAAATGTTGTCTCGTCCAAATTCTACAGTTAAAATTTCGATCCCTTTTCAGTCCAGCAAAAATTTCCAATCAAACCAACAGTTCCCCTATCATTATGTTGTGCTTTACCGCATCTTTATACGTTTCAGTAACTTATAAAGAGCGCGAATTTCCTTCGAAACGAAAACAATTAATTACTTCCACATCGTGAAGTATAGCATCGACGACAAAAATTTCAGACATTTTTTTTTTCGCGTAAACGTCGTAAAAACTGTCAAAAGATACATAAAATAGGATTTGGAACGAAATTTTTTTTGTGTCTATCGGTCTGTAAGAATGTACGTCTGTCTGTTTGTATCCACGATAACTTCAGAACGAATTGCGATATCGTCTTCAAATTTGGTACACAGTTAGCACAAACGAACGGTTCGGATTGTTTTTGGGTAAAATCGCCCAAGGAAGTAGGAAACGAATAATGGGATGATTTCATGAAAATGTACATTTTTTCGTTAAAACTCAAGTAATATAACGTTTTAGGGTTTGTTTATTAGAAAAATTTCAATTCCTTTAAACATCTCGTATTCTGCGCTGAAAGTAAATTAGGGGTTGAATGCGGTAGAATATCGGTGACAAAAATTACAACAACAAAAATTGCCAAATTGGTGTAAAATGTCTCAAAACATATATAAAACTTGATTCTGGAACAAACATTTTATGTTCTGTCGGTCAGTCGGTCTGTCGGCCTGTACGTCTGTCTGTTAGTATGGGCAATAACTTTCGAACAAATTGAGATATAATATTTAAATTTGATATCCAGTTAGCACACGACACAACGTTCCGTTTATTTTTGGGTAAGATTGCTTGGGGGTGGAAGGAGATAAATAAATAAATGTGGGGCGATTTAGGGAACATTGAAACTTTTCGTTAAAACTCGAGTAGAATAACGTTTCAGAAATTTATAGGTAAAGGAATACGAATAATTTCTTTGTGGTCAAGCAATGGACCCTAAATTCATTTCATGAGAATGTCTTTCTGTGAGGGTAGATTATCATAGCTATGTGGAAGTTATGATTCAATTCGCCATACAATTTTTATACATTAGAGATGTCACAATACTAGATATTTAGTTGCTGCTTTGTATAAGACATTGTCGTTATTATTTCGTATAAATATAAAAAAACAAATTCCAACACACTTTTTTCTAACCACTGCCGTTCACTATAAATGTTCTCGCTTTATCTAATGAAATACCTAATGAACTCGAGCCATGCAAATTAGTTTAACCGCCGCAGATTGAGTTTAAATAATAATCAGTTCATCAGTAACTAAATCTCCATTTATATATCGAGACACATGTGTGCCAGATTGAGTGGAGCACACGAAAGCCATTGCAAGAGAGTGTTCGTTAGCCAACGGATATTCAATATTATATTGGGTGAAAATGATGCTCTTAAATTGAATGATCTATTTAGTGGAACAGCTGTGACGAGAGTATTGGCGAATTGCTTCCAATAAGCCATTTAGCTGAGACGAACTGGTTAATGGCTGAAAACCGCAACCAATTAGTTGTAGCCTCTGGTAGACGACAAATCGAATCATAACTGGAATCAAAAATTCCCTTGAGCTGGAGACCAGCAAGGAGATTGAATGTGGGTAATTCGGTTATATTGCAGACTGCACAAATAACTTTTTTAAACGCAGTTTAAAAACGATTTGTTTTATGGATTACAACTACACCTATTTTAATTTTTTTATGTCGACGAAGAAGTAAAATTTATCACAATTAGCAATTTTTTATGTTACCGTCATTGTCGTAGAAATACTGAAAGTCTAGGCGTGGAAAGTGCGTTATGGCTGCAATTTTCACGAATAATCACAAACAAACTGCGACTCGCGTTAATGATTTTAATTGTTTTGAAAATCAATGGCTATGTAATTTTCTATATGTGTTATGCCATGGATGTTGTGCATCACAGAAAAATCTTGAATACATGCTCACCGGTTGCTTTTATAGCTTATCCAGGTTCCAATTTGCTTTGCTGTCGGCTCCTGAAGAAGCGATAAAAACAATGCGAAATATAGGTAGGAAGTTGGCTTTAACTCTGTAGTTTTGGTGACTAACAGTAATGACCGCTACTTCTCCTAAGACCTTAAATGCACTAACTTTCAGAAAATACGAACGCACGGAAAGGGTTAATCAATTTTAATCGAATTTATACATATTGTGTGTTTAGTTAAATTTCAAAAACGAAAACATTTTCAAAGTAAGATATAAAAAAATAGAAAATTTATTTATCACTGAGTGGGTCCGCCGCGGCTTCTTATATATTCGATAACTCTTCGAGGCATCTTGAAAATAAATCATTTATTATATCCTAAAGAATGGCAACCTAGGCTTCTTGAATTCGGTGACTAAGCTCAACCAGGTTATTTTGTGATTGGGGTAAATTACTCAGCCAATTGCCAATAATGTCCCATATAGGTTCAACTGGTGCCAAGTTTGGGGAGCGAGAAGGCTATGGAAGCTGGGACACGTTATTTCCTTGTAAGAACCTTGTAGTACCCCTGCTGTATGAGTACGTGTGTTGTCTTTTTGGAAAGGGGGTTGAATTAACCCTCGTATGGCAGTGCAACAGGCTGCAGTACGTTTTGTATGTGATCATCTGCATTCAATTTTCTGTCAGTTAAAGCTAGAGGTGATCTGTTACCGTATGCTACGCACCCCACACCAATACCCCCTGTGTAAGGGCCGTATGCCGTTCGACAGAAAATTTTTAACTTCTGAGTTTTCCACGTAATCGCCTTACTCCTCTGCCAGCATCGTGGAGACAGCATCTAGATTCGTCAGAGAACACAACACGATTCCACATTACCATGCCAATTTAGTTTGCCGTGAAATTACTCCGAGTCGAGATGTCAGTGGAGACATAATAATGGTATATACGAAGGAAGCTTAAAAGTGGGTATTCTGCAATATATCGTTTCCATAAAGACTCTTTATTGCAAAACTATCACCAAACCATTTGCAATCAAACGTGCTGTGGACGCTCTGTATTGTAAAGCCGCAATCCTTTTTTTCCCTTACGATACTAACTTGGTTAGTCAAACGATCGTCGGGTTTTAAAAAAAATATGTTCTACAGGTATCGGTTTTTCAAAAGTGTAGCTAAAAAAATGCTTGCAACATTCTATGATTTTTCTTCTAAAAACGTCTAACTTGCGTTTTGAAACATCAAAATTGTTCAGTTTTAAATAAAGCCTCTAAAACGAAATCGAATCTTGGACAATAAACATTGCCAAGAGTGTACTTAACAGGGTCTTACATTTCTGTTTTCATAGCTTTTCTTCAATTGACTAAAATATTTGCAGATTTTTTTTAATAGACCTTTTCTGCGATATCAGAAGAGCAATTTTAATTATAGAGTTTGTAATTTAAATACGTAATAATTTTTTATTTAACAAAATATGTTTGAAGCAATTCTTTTTTTTTTCCGTCAGCAAATCGATAAGTGGACTAACAATATACAACTGTTAGTAATAGTTCGGATTTAGCAAGTGTGCTATGGTATCGCATTTTAATTACCTTTTTTAAAACTTAATTAAACTGATTTTCTCTTCATCAATCAAATCCTCCTTTGTTATAAAGCAAAAAATATATAAAGGCAACATTTGTACGGAATTTAATCAAACCAAATTGAATGTTATGACATGCAATTATTTTACTTTCCGAGGATTCTTTAGATTTGGAAATTTGATAAAAATTTGCTGCATCCAAATTGTTTATTTATGAATCTAAGTTACTCGAGTCAAGATTGGAGCCTGAAATGATCATTAAGACCAGACGATCGTTTCGCTATTAGCGACAACTTTGTTTGTAAAAGGCTGGTGAAGTCTAAAAAATGTGTTAATTGCGTTCTTCAAAGCATACTTACTCGTATTCTCAGTTCTATTCGCTAAACAGCCTTAGGTTAAGACGAACAGAAAAAAAGTGATGACACATTGTGAACTATTAGTTTGTATTTATGTTTATTTGGTAAATAATGCAAGAAAGATGAGATCCTATTTCCAAATAGTTTATTTTTCGCTACAAATGACGCCATAGGTTGAAATTTGGGATGGATTTGATGAATATAAAATAAAACTTAGTAATTCAGTATGTCAAAATTCGCGTTAACGTTATTATAAAGGTTTTGTTGTCAATTTTTGGAGCTGTGCCATTAAAAGAACATCTTGGACAAGAACAAGTATAAGACTTATTTGTCAAATAATGTGCTGTGAAATTAGTTACATAATATATTACTATTACTAGGTGTATTATTATTACTATATAATGAAGCAGTTTTATTGAAAATTTACCTTACCTATTTCGTAATATAAAATAACGATAATTTACAGAAAGACGAAAGACATGATATAAAAATTAACTGCTCGATCTAAACAGTGTATCGCATTACAATAAATGATAGATGGCTAAATAAGATATATGATATAAAGTGAGTGTTTCGATCGCAGATATATTTGTCACCACAAGAAACAAAAGAATTCGCACAAACGAGTTGAATATAAATCCCATAATATTACTGGCTCGTAAATATTTTCTGAATGGAGTGTACCATATATCTATCAAAACTGACAAATTCCATAACAACATTCAGCTCATGCTAAAAGCGATTACATAATGATTGAATTGTCGACTGTATAATTGAAAATTTATTTTCAGTTATTTCCAGTTGTCGAAATTGGACCGTAATTCATTAAATTTTTTAATGATAAAACATACTCACTTATTTGTAAACAATAATCTCTACTCAGTGCGACTGGTCCACCACAGACTTTTGTGTGTTCGACATTCAGTATGAATGTAAGCAATAAAACTAATATATATATATATATATATATATATATATATATATATATATATATATATATATATATATATATATATATATATATACATCTGTTTGACCACAGTGTTATATGTGTTTGACATGGACAAAGTTATGAATGTGAACAATGAATGTTTTATTTACTTTAATCTATTTGTAACACATCTTATACAAAACTCTTATCTTTCTGCACTGCTTTCCTATATGAACTGTAACTATGCTAAATCTCACACCCCTCCGTGCGCGCAATGTGTTTAGAAAAGAGTACAAAGTTTTTTCTTCACGTATTAATATATACAGGGTGGCGCATTGAAAACGAAACAGACCGATTTGGGTCCAGAGATTTTTTTTTAAAGAAACGCTGAAACACCTCAATTTTAATATTGAGGGGGACATGTTTTGACATAAAACTCAACTTTGTTACATCAACCCCATAATGGTGGTGATAACAACCCTTATATTTTAAATAGGAAACATTTGTCCAGTGTTATATAATTTGAAAACTCTTTCTTTTCTAAATTCAGCACACAATTTTTTTTGGAAGTTTTATCAACTCGTTTAAAAATTATTCACAGTTGGAGTTGCAAGAACGTATTTCATTCATTGTGATAAGAAATGCACCAATTAGTCAATTTTTCGTTAAAAAAACTATCTGACCAAACTAAACGTTCAAAAATGTTTATTCAGTTAAGTAAGTGTTCAAATTGTTGACCACCAGCTTCCATACAAAAGTACAAATTTTGTTCAAACTGAGCTCTGACATTCTGGAGCATTCGTGGAGTTATTAGACGGCATTCTTCAACAATGCGTTGTCGTAATTCTTCCAGAGCCTCCGGCTCTATTGCGTAAATTCTACTCTTTAAATAGCCCCATAGAAAGAAGTCTAAATGAGTTAAATCCGGTGATCTAGGAGGCCACTCAATAGCACCTCTACGTCCAATCCATTGTTCTGGAAACTCTATTTTCAAAAACTCCCTAACACATTGTGAAAAATGCGGAGGCGCTCCATCTTGTTGAAACACTAATTGATTTTCTTGATAGCGATCATCATTTTCACCAATGTCAGTTAGTAGAGGCTAAAAGATATCTTCTAGTAACTCCAAATACGTTTCGCCACTCAAATTGCCATCAAGAAAAATTGGTCCGATTAAACGGTCTCCAAAAATGCCAGTCCAGACATTTAATTTCTGTGGAGTTTGAGTGTGGACTTCGTGAAAATTTCTTGGATTGTTATCTGCCCAATAACGACAATTATGACTATTATCTGTAGAGTTTAATAAAGACGTACACTCGTCTAAAAAAACAGATATTGAACAGAAAGTTCCCGTTATCAGTTATTCGTGCAGTCAGAACTTCACAAAACTCCAACCGCCGATCAAAATAATCTTCATTCGGTTGTTGTACAAGATGAATTTTATACGGGTAAAATTTATGATGCTTCAATATTCGCTGAATAGTTCTTCTTTTGATGTTTGAAAGAGTGACCAATTTTCTCGTCCTCAAAGTTGGGTATGCAGCAATTTGTCCTAAAACTTCTATCTCAGTAGTCTCATTTCTAACCGGAAATTCACGTTGAGGATCCCGTTTCTTTTTGTTAGATACTGAACCAGTTTGGCGAACTTTGCAACTAACTCCAAAATGTATTTTCTGTTAACATGTCTGTTCGGATGTCGTTCATTAAACAAATTTGAGGTACGGTTGGCACAGTCATCGTTTTTGAAAAATAAAGTAATTATTTCAACTCTTTCTTCTACAGAATACACCATTGTGAAATTAATTTTCGGTAGTACTATCAAGTATCAAACCGATCGATAAACTGAAATAATAAACCTCATTTCTCTCATTCCGATAAGAAATGTTCTGATAGTCAATTTTTTGTTTACAAACCAAAAAAACATTGACTATCAGCACATTTCTTATCGGAATGAGTGAAATGCGTTTTTGCATCTTCAACTGTGAATAATTTTCAAACGAGCTGATAAAAGTTCCAAAAAAAATTACTGTGCAGAATTCAGAAAATAAACAGCTGCAAAATGATGTAACACTCGACCCAAGTTCCCTATTTAAACTATAAGGGTTGTTATCACCACCCTTAAAGGGTTGACGTGACAAAGTTGAGTTTAATGTCAAAACATGTCCCCCTCAATATTAAAATTGACGTTATTCAGCGTTTCTTAAAAAAAAATCTCTGGTCGCAAATCGGTCTGATTCGTTTTCAATGCGCCACCCTATATGTATATATATATATATATATATATATATATATATATATATATATATATATATATATATATATATATATATATATATATATATATATATATATATATATATATATATATATATATATATATATATATATAGATGACCTACTTTAGAATCGAGTAGCTCTCAGTCAATTGAAATCAAAGTAAAATCATTATCATCACAACCTGATATGCAGTGTGGAGTAGCCAAAAGGAATAAATTTACTAGTGTATCAGTTATTTTGCATTTTTCACAACATGTTAATTTTAGTTTAAATGATGAGACCCCGTAACATGAAAACTTAAACCCTACATTCAACGCCCTTCGAATGGGAAGTAGGGGCTTGTGATACCTCTTTATTATCTATTTTAATCATCCATTTCTAAATGTTATGGTTTTAAAATTTATTGCAAAAATAACAGTAAAAAAATAAATTCATCAACACACTAAAAAATTAATAACTAATTGGGTTTTATCCTTGATAATGAGAGAGCGGGCAAAAACAACTTAAGTGTCCTTTTTGGACGGTATCCAATAAAAGCAAGACAAAAAGTTATCAAAATTCTTTACAGTTGGAAATGTAAGTTTTGTTTAAAAAGCATTAGCAACTGGCTGTGTGACCGTATTCGCATGACAGTAGTTGTCAGTTGTTAACTGTAAATTAAAAACATGGTTTATTTAACAGAATTGCATAGAACAACAGTTCCAACAAATGATTTCTTACGAAGATAAAACATGATAGCAGATCGAATATCTTCGCCTATTTCAAGAAACATTTCGCGTTTTGCCGCCTATACCAAAAGCGGCAATTAGGTAAAGTAAAAATCAATTTCGCGAGCTTTGACATGTAAAGTAAATACAAAAAACCTTCTAATGCAGTGAGTAATGACACCAGATTGGCTATAATGCTTGAGTTTGAGGACAACCCATATTCGTCGAGTCGACAAGCAGTCACAATATTATATATTAACCAATCATCGATTATTTGATTTCGCTAGTCTTATTTACGTAAGTCAAAGATGTGAATTTATTCGCTTTATTATAATAGTGGACGGGAATATTTGCTGCAAATCTAAATGGCATTTATTTTTCTTTATAATATTATCAAATAAATCGTGTATGGAATTTTGGTATGCATAGAATTTTGAAACTTCTCAAAGTTGTGCAATTGTCTGTCGGTACCCCTGAAACAAACTTTAATATCATCTACATATCTACATATATACACCAGAAAACGCATAGTTTAAATAAAGGGTGTATCTGTATTGCTTCCTCAATGTTGTTCCTAAATATTTCTGCTAATAAGGGACTGAGAGAGTTACCCAAAATTAAAACTTATAACTTAGGTAAGTTTTATTGTTAAAAGTGAAATAATTTTGCTGTAAACAAGTTTCCAAAAGGTTTCAAATATCTGATTATTGGATTTATACGATAACATTCTAGAAATTTATTTACTAGCTTGATTTTTTTTTTCTGGGGAGTACTAGGAAATTAATTTTTGACACCAAATGAAATTAATCTGGCGTTAACTGGTGATTTAACATGTTCAATTCTCTAAATTGATTTGTATTAGTTTTTAATGGAAAATTATTGGACGGAATTTGCAATAACTTTAAAGAGTGTTAGTAAGAAAATGGAAAAGTTGGTGTGCTGGGGTTGTTTAATACGATACTACAGGTCCCATGGGGCAACCGTCTTTAAGTAACCTAATTAACGAATATAATTGTGGTGGTTGAGGATTTCACTCAATTAATTTATATGTATCTTTGTCAAATATGATTTATTTTGCTTTGTTACAGCAGTCTTGATTTGTCTCTGAAATTTATTGGTGGGGTGTTTGTTGAGAGTGAAATAATTTTCTGTGGTCTAAAACTGTTGTGCTTTTCAGTGAAATTTCTTTTAAAAAATTCATTAATGAGGAGATCCCGACTTTTGAATTTTGAAAACATTTCTTCAAATTAGCGCTAATTGGGCCTCCCAGAACACATATCCGGGATCAGTTAAAATTTTTATATGTTTATATATATATATATATATATATATATATATATATATATATATATATATATATATATATATATATGTATATATATATATATATATATATATATATATATATATATATATATATATATATATACATATATATATATATATATATATATATATATATATATATATATATATATATATATATATATATATATATATATATATATATATATGGGACTCCGTATATTTTTCCATCTTTATCCAGAGTGTTACCATCTTCACCTGGCTATACCGTACTGATGATGGCTAATTAGCCTGAAACACGTGTTTGCGGTTGTCTCCTTGCGGCTTTGCCCTTAAACCTTTCTCCTTGTATAGTATATATATATATATATATATATATATATATATATATATATATATATATATATATATATATATATATATATATATATACCTGTGTGTGTCACACCGATAACTCAAAAAATAATGGGCCGATTTCGATTAAATTTGGTGAATACCTTCATTTTGCAAATGGCTTGGATAAGTTCGTTAGCCAGGAAAATCGGCCCAGGTTTTCCCAGAAAATGTTGTGTTTTCTTTTGAAAAAAAATTTTATCTCCCGAATTAAAAAAGCAAGGGCAACTAAATTTGGTGCACGGGTTTATATCATTATAGGTAAGTTACCCACCAAAACTTAGCTCTGGAGGTCAAAAAAAGTTATAGGCATTTAAATAAAAATAAATTGGGGTTTTCCTCAAAATGTAAAAGTTGCGATTTAAAACGTCAAAATTGGCAACATTTAGGCAATGAGCTTGAATCTAATACGGGCTATGGAAAGAAAATGTTCCAAGAAGAATGTTTTACAAGCCCTGAAGTCTTAGTTTCAACCGTCATTGTCCTTTATTTTACTAAAATGTTTCCAGAAAATTCATTTCAAATAGACCCTTTCTCTGATGTTTGGCAGTAGCCTTAACTATAGAGTTTATCGTTTAATGGTATATAATTTTTTCTCGAATTTTCGTAAAAAAATCAATAAAGCTCAATATATACGTTATTATACAAGATATGAAAAAAAATTGTATACATTAATTTAAGGGGGTCTTGAGCTACATCTTAAAAAAATCTTTCTACAATCACAGGCTGGCTCATAAGTCGTTGCTGATACAAATTCTCTTTTTTTTTTAATCAAACACGCCTTATGTTATTGCATTTTTGCATTTTCCATCGAAATAGAATGCATGTAAGAAAATAAATTCTGGACGCAGCAAGTGCATTATGGTAGCGAATTTTAATCAAATCATTCATATTTGAATACCTCAAGTTGCTATTAACCTATAAGGTTTATCAAGAAACGAGTTTTTTCGGGAACACTTTGAGTTTACTTTCGGAAATGTTTGTACATTTTCAAACAATAAAGTTATTTTGATGAAACATGGCACATTGTTTTTACTATATTTATTTATATCACCTTCTCCCAATAAATGTATAACTAGTTGCATACGATATTTTAATATATGTATAGATATTTCAAATTTCCCGGCTTTCAGACTCCCACAACTTAAAGGCTATTAGTTAATTCTCTCTTTTTAGCTAAAAAAATCACTAATGACGAGATCGCGACTTTTGAATTTTGAAAAAATTCACTCAAATGAGCACTAATTAGGCCCCCGATAACACATATCCGGGGTCAGTTTCAATTTTTATATGTTTTGCGAGTAGCTTGGATAAGTTCGTTAGCCAGGAAAATCTGCTCAGTTGAAATATATTAAACAATGATTTATTTTAATTAGACAGACGGATTCCCCCGGTCAGTATCAGTTCTGAGCTGACCTTAAATGTATGGAATTTCGACCACGAAATTATAATGCAAGTTTTGTAAGAAAATAAATTCGGGACTCAGCAAGTGCATTATGGTAGCGAATTTTTATGGAACGCTTCAAATTTGAATAACTCAATTTGCTATTAACCTATAAGGTTCGTTGGCCAGGAAACTAGTTTTTTCAGGAATATTTTAAGTTTATTCTCCACCTATTTGTGTACATTTTCAAACAAAAGTAAAATTATTTTCATGAAATATGGTACATTGTTTCTACTATATATGTTATACCCGTAACCAAATTTGATGTCTGCTTTCTTAAAAAAACACATATTTGCTATTTAAAATATTTTTATGAAAATTCACTATCATAACGCACTTGCTGCGTCTTTGCACATAATCATATATCGTAAGAGCTATTATTAGTGAATTTTCTAAGAAAAAATTCACTAATGAGGAGATCTCGACTTTTGAATTTTGAAAAAATTTCTTCAAATGAGCGCGATCTAGGTCTCCTAGAACTCATATCCGGGGTCAGTTTCAATTTTTATATGTTTATATATATATATATATATATATATATATATATATATATATATATATATATATATATATATATATATATATATATATATATATATATATATATATATATATATATATATATATATATATATATATATATATATGTATCACACTGATAACTCAAAAAATAATCGACCGATTTTGATAAAATTTACCATGTGCCTTCCTTTTGTAAGTGGCTTGGACAAGTTCGTTAGCCAGGAAAATCGGACCAGGTTTTCCAGGAAAATTTTGGGTTTTATTTCGAAAAAAAAATTTATCTCAAAAAATAGGAAAGCTATGGTAACCAAATTTCGTACGTAAGTTTACGACATTAAAAGGAAACTATATACCAAAATCTATATTTCTATGTTTTATTGTATTACTTTTACCCACTTTTGTGAATCCAATGGCGTGTAATTTTTGGTTATTTTTAATTGATTCGATACTTGTGACTACTGACTTGTTGGTATCAAAATTGCAGAAATCTTTCTTTATAATGTTTGCAGCTTGGTATTAAACATCTATATGAACAGTGAGGTCTGAACGACCATACATAGTAAAAAGTTATTTGATTCTAAGTTACGTTCTACAATTTTAGCTGTAACAAAGCTTACCGATGTTCCAGCCAATACTTTCCATCCTATAAGACGGGCAACTTCTTTATTTTAGAATGCAATTGTTATTCTAGTATAACCAGCTATACATTTTAGTTTTAAAATTCAGATACACAAACTCCAATCTCCCACGTCACCATAAAGGTACTTCTAACGTAAAATGATGTTATTATATTGTCGTCTGTGGAAATTTCCCATTTCTCCAAAATAACACTGCAATCCTTCACTCGCAGGGTTTCGGAACGATGCATTTCACATAATAGAACGTATACGCTTATAACGTTAGATCTGTCATATTCAGTCATAATGGGAACAATTCAAACTGACTTTCTTGGTCTCTTTGTATCAGGTTGGGGCTATTGCGTCTCAGAGGGAGGCCGCCGGAACACTCTCGTGACAGATTTTATCGCTAACTAACGGCCTCCATTCATTATCTTGCGCGGCAGTAATCTACGCCATGTTAGCTTAAAAGCACACGGTAACGCAATACGTCAATACAACGACGCAACTAGGTATTAAAAACGGCCAAATAAGATTTCACCGTTTTCTTTCATTGGTTTCTTATATTGTGTCTGATAAACAAAATCTATTAATTGTAGACCAATATATTAAGAATAAGTACACTTTGAGAAAACCCAAATCACCACAACACGTATTTCAGAAACCTTACGATCGTTTCATTGACAAAGTCAACATCTTCAGATGATGATAAAATAGTCAATATAATAAGTCAATATATTAAGCTTTATTCGCGCAAAGAGGCCAGGCAATACGAGAAAAGTACCTTCAAAATTTTATAGTTTTTCTTCTTTAAACGTCAAACTCGCGATTTAAAACGTCAAAACTAGAAATTTTTAAACAAATATTTTGAAACGAATGCCGTTTATGTAGAATAAATGTGGTAAGTAGTCAAGGTTTATGGATTAGACAGGTTATCTCGTAACTCTGAAAGGGGAGAGACGCGAGAGGAGGTCATTACATGATGTAATTATTTATTAGTTTTTATTATAAACTTGTGTAACTTTTAATGAGTTTGGTAAAAAAATTCGAACGCGATCAGTTGCACATTTATTTTAATCTTTGTTTTGTACGAAACAGCAGTTCAAAAGAATCCTAAAGACAATATTTTATTTCGTGGGGTATTGCGTTGTAAACATAACTGCACACCGAATTATAACGTTATTATGAATTGGACGTTATTTTTTCAAGATTATTTTTATATTTAATAATTAAATCCGGGAAATCGTCATAAAGGTAGATATGTTTAAAGAAATAGGTTATAGGTACACACTTGAAACAAGAAGTCAATAGACAACTTATCCTAAATATCTGTTTGGATGCCTGGTGTAGTTGTTTGTGGTGTATTAATGTGCAAAAATAATTCTAAAAAGGCAATGGATGATGTAGATAAACTTTCTTTCTTTTTTTTTCCAAAAGAAGTAAAAATAAAGTATTGGATAAATTAGCTGATAAGCTAGTAGTAGTAGCAGTGGTGGGGGCCAACGCCAAGCAAGTAGGCTACCATGGTCCCTTTTTGCCAAACCCAGCAACCATGCTCTACTCCTCCTCAATTCCGTCGCTAAACCGCCTCGACCTCGAAGATTAAGGCCGTTACGGTCTTCAGTTGGACAGTACTTACCTAGTACTCAATCCGAACAATTCTGCTCGAAGACTTCCAAAAACCTCACATTCGCACAGTTGTGGTAGGACGTTTCCTCATCCTCGCCGCATTCCTGGCAAATGGGATCCCTCTCTACGCCTATCAATGAGAGGTGTCTTCTGAGGGCGCAGTGGCCTGTTAGCACCTCAAGGATGCGGCGAAGCGTAGGTCGACTTCTTCTGATTAGCCATACAGCTTTATCTCTGTCCGGCCCCTCCAGAAAGTCCCTCGCCTTAGTGCAGCCACCAACCCACCCCCAGTGCATCTTCATTGCTTCCTCGGTCCACATGTCTAAGGCTACAGAGACCGTCTTCCTACTTATACCTATCTTCGGCCCCGAGCCACAGAACGGCCGCCGGGAACCGAGCCTTGCGAGATTATTCGCCACCTCATTCCCCGCTACGCCACAGTGTCCCGGAACCCACACTAGTTGTACCTTCTTTGTCCTGGATAGTCCTTTGAGGGCGTCAGCGCACTCCTGAACCAGTGTAGACCTGATTATGGCTCTCAATGTATATTCGTGCCCCGGAGGATTGTTGGTCCTCCAGCCCCGATCCGTCGGTGAAAGAGAAGCCGTTCTCGGAGAGCCGCTCCAAGAGACCGTCCATGACCAGACACCATAGATAAGGCGAAAGGCAGCTGCCCGGAGGGCAGCCGCCCGTCAGCCCGACGTCCGGCCCCCGCCCCCCCAGGGTCAGCGAAACTCTCCTGTCCTCCAGCATGCTCGCCACCCAGCTTATTAGGGACCTCGGCGTTCCCCTATCCTATAGGGCGGTACAAACCGTATCCGTCCTTGCTTTATCAAAGCCCCCCTCTACATAGAAGAACACAGCTAATGTGCTCTCCCCGTAGTGTAGGGCCCTTTCCACCTTCCGCGTCACAGCATGGAGCGCCGTTTCCGTCGACTTCCCCCGCTGGTACGCGTGCTGACCTTTATGAAAGGGGTGATTCTTTAGGATCTTTCCCAACATAAACCTATCTACTATCTTTTCTAATGCATTAAGCAGGAATGATGTAAGGCTAATTAGCCTGTACGCCTTGGTCAGAGTGTAGTCTTCCCTTCCCGGCTTGGGAACGAAGACCTCACTAACCCGGCGCCAGGCCTTTGGGACGTAGCCCCACGCCAGGCTGGCCCGGAATACCTCCCTTATATTGGAAAGCAGTGTATCCAGGCCCCTCTGTAGCAGTGCCGAAAAAATCTTATCACAGCCTGCGGGATTGAAAGGAGCGAACTCTCCCACTGCCCAGGCTATAGAGCCATCCGTAACCACCCCCTCCGCCAGCTGCCAGTCTGCGTTCGGAACCATCCACCGGCCCAGGTCGGCAGCTCCTGTGACTGCTCGACCGCCCGCGAGGTGAACTTCAGCGAGATGACGCAGGGTCTCCTCACCGGTGCATGTCCAGCTCCCGTCCGGTTTCCTCAAGGATCCTACATTACTGCCTACCTCCTGTTTGAGTACCCTTACCAACCTGGCTGCGTCAGGCAGGGAATTGACTTCCCCGCAGAACGCGCTCCAACTAGCTCGTTTACTCCGTCGCAATTCCTTCTTAAACTCCCTTCTGGCAGTCCTGAATTCGTCACAGGCCGCTTCACTCGATTCTCGGACGGCTCGGTGTAAGGCCCTCCGAGTCCGCCCGCGTAGTTCGGCGAGATCCCTGTTCCACCATCTGAATTTCATGAACAGTTTCCCCCTAAGTGGTGACGCGGCCTCGTAAGCTGCCATTATTTTACCTTCTAGAGCCTCGACCTCTCTATCTAATGCCTTTGTAGAGAGTCTTCTCCGCTCTGGGCTCCTTGGCGACTCTCCGAGGGCTGCTACATAGGTATCACAGTCGGTGTTCCTCGAATTTCTGCTGGGGGGAGTGCTCTTATGGTCCACATCCAATTCAAAGCTGATCATACGATGATCAGACATTGATATGTGTTCCGTCACCCTCCGCTGATAAGTTAAGGAGGGCTTTGAGGAAAAAAAATCAGAAGAAATATTCTTAGAACCCTCCTGGATGTATAAACCACAAGAAAAGTTTCAAGCACACAACCCCCGCGAAAGTTACGGTACCAGCATTGAATAGCGGTGCTTGGCAGGGAAAAGTATAAACAGAAAAGGAGAAACAAAAACAGCCTATCCGGACCTATATAAGATGCCTTTATCCCATTTTGCAGCTACACCTCCTTAAAATCTAGTTTATTCCGCACAGAACCCCTATTCGCCTCAGGTCCCGTAATTTTCTTGTGTCTTATGGTTTGAGGGTGGTTGTATGCATGTACGTCCCCCGTATTTGGGGGAGGGGGTTATGAGTGTTTCATCCTAGGGGTTTTTTGTTCCCCTTTTGCATGCATACAACCACCCGCAATGCATAAACCAAAAGAAAAGTTTATTGGGAACAATCCCCACGATAAACACGGGACCTGAGGCGAATGGGGATTTTGTGCCTGATAAACAGGATTTTAAGAAGGTGTACCTGCAGTATGAAACAAAGGCGGCATATATAGCTGTTTTTGTTTGCATTATTCGTTTCTTCTTCCCCGTACATCATTCTTATTCACTCTTGGTCCCGTCATTTGTTGGGGTTGTTTGCAAGATTTTTTTGTGGTTTATGCATTCAAGGGGTGTTAGAAGCATGTTTCTGAAAAATATTCTAAAAGCCCTTCGTGAGCTCATATGCAATATCTAATTTACATATTGCGCTGGGACGATTTTCTATTATTTCAAAATTAAATAAGTATAAGATCTATGAGTTGTTTGCTCAAAATTGATTGTGAAAATTATAAACCTACTATTTTGTATGTGTACAAATACATACTCATCTATAGATTATAAACTTAACTATAATTTACTTATTCTGATTAGTTACATGTTATAAAATGAGAAATATACGGTAAAATAAGTGAACCATTAAAAAAACTAAAAACCTTGGTTGTGGTTTAGAATACAAACACTTTATCCAATTTGAGGCATTATGAATTTATAATTCCATAAATATTAATTACTTTTTTAATCTTTTTCAAGATAAACCGATTAACTGTATTCATTAATTTGAAATCGATTAACATCCTAAAACTTCAATACTTTCTGCTACTATGTGAACATCTTAATTTAAAGTTTATATTAAATGTACAACCTTTTTAAGTGTCCGAAAAAACATTCCTTTGAAAAGACGAACATGAAAATACCGACTGATTTCAATATTCAATGCATCATTATTTTACTTGATTTAAATTGAGAATTCATGTGGCGTATTCCCGCTCCACTCTCTGATTGTTCAAGAGTTACTATGCAACCTCTTTAATCTATAAACCTTGGTAAGTTGTGTGCTTTACAAAGCCTAAAATTTATACTACAACTACCATTGGCCTTCATTTTACTAAAATATTTGAAATATACCCTTTTTCTGGTGCTTAGACAGTTGTGTAACTATAGAGTTTGTGATGATAAGTAGTCTAATATTTTTATTACTTAACAAAATATATTAACAAACCCTCTCCTTAGGAAATAAATCGAAAAGCCCTGAAACCATATATTTAACAGTAAGAATTCGGACGTAGCAAGTGCTTTATGCTAGCGCATTTATATAAACGATTTTTTTCAAACCTTAATAATTGTTTTTCTATTATTAATTTATGAAGAAAAATAATAAAGCTGTAAATTCGGTACGTAAATAGCCTATATATATATATATATATATATATATATATATATATATATATATATATATATATATATATATATATATGTTTAGAAAGATTTCCGCGGTCTTTATTGTGAGACATACTTGGTTCTCTGGTTGTACCGCGTCCAGAATTTATGAAAATTTGACGTTTAGGCTCCTGTCTTGGAGCCATTTTCAAGTGGTAAAGGAAATATGTAAGGACGCTCTAAGGCCTCAATCTGCCTAATCCTTAGAACGGTGGACAAAGGTGGGTTGGGTTGGTTTCAAAAGGTAAAGGAAATATGTAAGGACACTCTAAGGCCTCAACTTGCCTACTCCTTAGAGCGGTGGACAAAGGTGGATTGGGTTGGTTTCAAGAGGTAAAGGAAATATGTAAGGACACTCTAAGGCCTCAATCTGTCTACTCCTTAGAGCTGTGAACAAAGGCGAATTGGGTTGTTGTAGCTCGATTACGGGGCCTCAATCTGCCTACTCCTCAAATCTCGCTGGATATCGTCTGTGAGGTCTCAGTGTGTTCAACCCTAGGCCTCACAGAGATCTGGCAGTTCTTCGCAAGTCTTGTCATATATATGTCATTCCGTCTACTTGCTTCGTTGTCAGTGAAAGAAGCTGGGTCAAGGTCAATTAAGTGAGGGGCTTTGGTCACGGTACTTAGAGGATGAGGAGGATTAAGAGGGTCACCGGCATTTGTTGAGACAGATAAAGGGAAATAAAATTCTCTGTGGAATTTATTTTCTGTTTGTATGTGTATTTGTTGTGTTTGTAATGAAGATATAATAGGTTTCCAAGTGGTCGGAAGGCGAAGACCATCATCTCTCTTATTTAAACAATCGGGACGTTTGTCAGTCTCGATTGCTTCGCGGATAATTCTCGTTTTGAAGTTGTAAACCGGTGCTATTGTTTTGGCATTATCGAAGCCTATTTTGTGTCCTGTATGAGTATGGTGCATGGCCAGCGCCGATGAGGGGTCGGATTTTCTAACTGCGAGGGTGTGTTCATATATTCTATTGTGGATGCGTCTATTTGTTTGTCCTACATAAGTTCGGGAACAGTCGGAACAAGGAATTTTGTAAGCTCCGTGGGATTATTGCCTGCCTCTTTTATTTCTTCCCTAATGAATACTGGAATGTTGTCCTCTTCTACGTCCATTGGCTGCGGTTTCATTACTTTATGTTAAGGAAACGGTTCTTTGGAGGCTTTGAGGTGTTGTTCATTGGAGCATTTAACAAGTGAGCGTGTACCTATCCGCCAGAACGATCTTGTATCCTGTGCCCCATATATCTTTATCTATGTCCTCACATAGCTAACTCCATGCTAGTTCTTTTAGCTTTGTAACAGCCTTTTTACAGCTTGCGATTTTATCATTCTTCCAATATGCTGCTTTGTGTCACTTCCAGGGGGATTTTCTGCTTAATACATTGTAACATGCGGCGTCTATTGATTGCGATAGTTATGCAAAGTGAGTTTTTAGCTTGGCTGCATGACCTTTTATTGCATTTCTTCGAGCAGTTGGCTTGCTTTTTCGTTTTTTTTTCGCATCGTTGGGAGTTTTTATAAGATTGGACAGTTTTTTCTCTGTTGTGAATACGGTTATGATATTATGGATTCTACGAAATTCGGCTGATTTTGTCGGTGACACCTTTAATGTATGGTAAAACCGCTATATGTTGTTGTGTGGACTCTGTTTGTTCTTGTTGTGGTGTAGTGGTTTGTTGTTGTGCGTTTCTAATGTTTCGGAGTTTCGCCTTCCGTCCACTTGGAAACCTATTATATCTTCATCACAAACACACAAACAGAAAATAAATTCCACAGACAATTTTATTTCCTCATTATCGGTCTCAACAAATGCCAGTGACCCTCTTAATCCTCCTCATCCTCTAAGTACCGTGACCAAAGCCCCCTACTTAATTGACCTTGACCATACTACTTTCACTGACAACAAAGCAGGTAGACAGAACGACATATATAAGACAAGACTCGCAACGCACTGCGAGATCTCTCTGAGGCCTAGGGTTGAAAACAGTGAGAATTAACAGACGATCTCCGGCGAGATTTGGGGAGTAGGCAGATTGAGGCCCAGTAATCGAGCTACAACAACCCAACCCACCTTTGTCCACCGCTCTAAGAAGTAGGTAGATTGAGGCCTTAGAGTGTCCTTATATATTTCCTTTACCTCTTGAAAATGGCTCCAAAACAGGAGCCGAAACGTCGAGTTTTTATAAATTCTGAACGCGTTTCAACACGAGAACCAAGTGTGTCTCTCATATATATATATATATATATATATATATATATATATATATATATATATATATATATATATATATATATATATATATATATATATATATATACTATATAGGTTATACTGGTGACCAAACTGATGCCTGCTTGCATTAAAGACATATTCGATATTAAAACATTTTTATGAAAGTCCACCTCAATAACACACTTGCTGCGTCCAGACTTTTTTACTAATCATAATAAGACATATATCTTTACAGCAAAGTCGTGTTGTTGAACACATGCGCGACATATATCATTCTGTATGTACTTACGTATGGTTTGCCCTTTTTTAGATCTAAAAGCACTTCACATGATAGCAGGATGAGCATAAACTACAAAAACTATGCAGCACTATATTATTTCCTGAGATATCCTTCGTCTTAAAATGATATACAGCACATTAAGCCTGCCAGTGAGGTTTCTACAAGGCTGATAAATGATTTCGGTTAGAATTCGTTTCTGTGTTTGTGTTACTATGTGAGCCTTGTGGATGAGTTGTTGCATATACATTTTCCGCTGAAAGATAAAAAAGAAGTAGAACGCAGTAAGAAAGCCTGCAAGCCGGTGAGTTAATAGCTTTACGGAGGTTTACTGCTTTAACAATGGAGTGAAATATACTAAGAACAATGATGAATTAAGATTGAGGGGCGATAATTGCAATTCTAGCCGGAGAAAATAACAGAACAGGAAATCTTGAAGAGCACACAGTGCGAAATGTTAGCTTTACCTTAATAATGGTCGATTCTCTATAAAATTACAGGCACTTTTAGAAAATAAATTATTCTCCACTTATTCTCTTTTGTACAATACAAATATACAGATGCGAGATTTTGACCCTTGACATCATTGGAATCTCGGAAATCGTAAGAGAAAAAAGCTTGGTTAAATTAGACAAAAGTTGCACAAAAATCCAGAGCCTTTTAGATACAAGCAAAATGTCAAAAACTACTATTTTTCCTTTCTTTAATATCTGCGCTGCACATAAATTTTTGTAGAGGGACATAATTTGTGATTGTGGTTGCCATGGTGTCCTTAAAACTTGTTTATATTAATTCCTTTCTGAGTCGCGATAGTCAGATTTTTTCTTATATCATAAATATATATATATATATATATATATATATATATATATATATATATATATATATATATATATATATATATATATATGTACAGGGCTTTCATTAATTCCCGAACCCCACGTGACCGCTTAAGTTGGGCAATCCGGCATACACGGTTGTACAACCTGAATTAATTAAATCCCTAAGATACCAGTGTTGTCTCATATTTCCTTGGGGGTTTTATAAAAAATATAAAAATTATAATAAGGTGGAACAGTAAATGTCATAAATGTATTTATTATTTAGTATTTTTAACAGCATGTCTGTTAATGTATGGTTTACTGTTATTGATTGTTAAAAAAATAAATTAAAAAAACTCGGGACGCAGCCAGTGCGTTATGGTAGTGAATTTTCTTAAATATGTTTTTATTGCAAATATGTCTGTTTTCTTTTAATTTCAGAAAGCAGGCATCAATTTTGGTTACCAGTATAACCTATATAGTAAAAACAATGTGCCATGTTTCATAAAAATAACTTTATTGTGTGAAAATGTACAAAAATTTCCAAAAGTAAACTTAAAGTGTTCCCACAAAAACTCGTTTCTTGGTCAACCTTATTGGTTAATAGCAAATTGAGCTATTAAAATATGAAGCATTTGATCAAAATTCGCTACCATAACGCACTTGCTGCATCCAGAATTTCTTTTCTTACAAAGATGCATTATATTTCGATGGAAAATCCAAAAATGCAATAACATAAGGTGTGTTTGATTAAAAAAATAAAAAAATTTGTATCACCAACGACTTATGGGCCACCCTATGATTGTAGAAATATTTTTTTAAGATGTAGCTCAAGACACCCTATAATTATTATATAATTTTTTTTTCATATCTTGTATAATAACGGATATAATGAGCTTCATTGATTTTTTTTACGAAAATTCGACAAAATTATATAACATTAAACGATAAACTCTATAGCTAAGGCTACTGCCAAGCATCAGAGAAAGGGTCTATTTTAAATGAATTTTCTGGAAATATTTTAGTAAAATGAAGGACAATGACGGTTGAAACTAAGACTTCAGGGTTTGTAAAACATTCTTCTTGAGACATTTTCTTTCCATAGCCTGCACTAGATTCAAGTTCTTTACCTAAATGTTGCCAATTTTTGACGTTTTAAATCGCAACTTTGACATTTTGAGGAAAATCCCAATAAATTTTTATTTAAATATACCTATAACTTTTTTGTCTTTTGATCTACAGAGCTATATTTTGGTAAGTAGCTTACGTATAATGATATAAACTCGCGTACCAAATTTGGTTGCCCTTACTTTGTTAATTTTGGAGATATAAATTTTTTACAATTTTTTTCTAAAGAAAACTCAAAATTTTCCGGGAAAACCTGGGCCGATTTTCCTGGCCAACGAACTTATCCAAGCCATTTATAAAAGGAAGGTACTCACCAAATTTAAAGAAAATCGGCTCATAATTTTTTGAGTTATCGGTGTGATACATATATATATATATATATATATATATATATATATATATATATATATATATATATATATATATATATATATATATATATATATATATATATATATATATATATATATATATATATATATATATAAACATATAAAAATTGAAACTGACCCCATATATGTGTTCTGGGGGGCCTAATTAGCGCTCATTTGAAGAAATTTTTTCAAAATTCAAAAGTCGGGATCTCCTCATTAGTGAATTTTTTTTAAGAAAATTCACTAACAATAAAATATTACTTTTATTTTGTATAGATATCAAAATTTTGTAATGTACGTAAACAAATTGAGGTCGGATTATTTAAACTTCTAATTTACGGTTTTGTGAATGTGTATTGTGTAACATTGAACAAATATGTACCTATTTGGGCAGATTACCGATAAACAGATTTGGTAGGGCTTCATTCCATGCGATGTTCAATATCGTCAACAACATAACCTTAACATACCTACACTTTTAACTTACGTAAAAACGGAATGAAAATGCTAAGTTTTGATAAAAACTGTTATTTTTATTGTCCAACAGATAGAAAATTATTTGAAGAAGGTCTGAACTGGTCGAACTTGGAAAATGCACAATATACATACAAAATAACCGTCAAAAGAAATTGAGCGCCAATGGACTGAACTGCCAATTGTCAATTGATTTAGTAACTTTAGGGTCCCTAGTCTAGTGGTTTTTTTGGTTACTTTTTGGACTGCCAACTCATAAAATCATATTCCACTAAAAGAGAGACAGAATCCGGTCACGTGGGGTTCGGGAATTAATGAAAGCCCTGTATATATAATAAAAATACACAACACTGCCATTTTCTTCTTTCTTCCATACCTACAAAACTATGTTGCTCATTATCTTGAATTTTTCCACAACTAGATAGTGCGCCAATGCGGTTGCCATGGTGACTTTAGAATTTGTTTACATTCATTACCTTCTGAGTTGCGATAGACAACACTTTTTTTAATTGACGCCATATTGAATTTTTTCACCAAAATATATTTTTTATGGTTACAATAATGTACCACTAGATGATGTTTTGCCCGCATTTTTGCCAGAAAAGTTAATTTTTGTTTTTTCCAAGAGAACGGTGCACCAGCTCATAAAACACGAATCGTGATCAACTTTCTTAACAGTGTTTTTGACCGAAAACTAGGTAAAATAAGTTTTTGAATTAGAAAAAAAGCCAGTTTTCACCAAATCACCCCTCATTTAATCCTTATCCCATGGAGCGATCTTACCCAAAAGCAATTCGAATTGTTCCTTTGTCGGGTGCTAACTGGATACCAAATGCGAAGATGATATCTCAATTCGTTGGAAGGTTATTGCGCATATTAACAGACAGACGCACAGTCCGACAGAATGACAAACTGACAGATACAAAAAATGTTCGTTTTCAAATCATATTTTCTATATGTTTTGGCACTTTTTACGACGTTTAAGCGAAAAAAAATTCGAAGTTTTTGTCGCCGATGCAAAGTAATTACTGAACAATTTGTTTATTTGCAGTTTGTAAACTTTATGTTAACGCACCTTTTAACAGATCCTAAAAAATCGTTTATAAAACTTAAATGAATATTTCTAAGCTCGTATATCCCGCTGAAACCAGTTGTTTGCTTTCTGCGTTTATTCCAGAGAATGTTTTTGTTTAAAATGCCCCACTTTCCTATCTAACCTAATGCATAATACATCCTGCTAGCTTTAAATGTAGCTAAAGAAACAAAGCCTAGTGAGCGCATCACCAGTCAGCTAAAGCCAATAACTGCGCGTTTTACTCGTGTAACAAATGGATGTAGATAGTGGCGCCACTGGCGGAACAATGATGAATTAAGATTGAATGTTAGCGATAAGCAGGAGGGCAGACAGACACAGAAACAATGTGATGAATGAAGAGGCCGGCTAAACTGATTGGGCGCATCTGCCGTCTGTCCTGGTGCAGATACAGTTAATGTCCGACATGCTGGCTGTATTATGTAATTAAGGCGGCTCTGACTGCATGTTATGGCTTCTGTTGGCAGCCAACGATGTGTATATTCATAAGCCTCTCACTGACCCGAGGAATCTTTGCTTGCAGTTACTGGGGCGAATAAGTAGGGCTTGGAATCAGACATAGGACAATGAAGATTTGATATAGTCCTAGTTGATTGAGCTTAATGTAGCGTAAACTGCCTTGTGTTTAAACTTATCTTAATATGAAAATGAAGCAATAATAAGGTCGTATGAAATCCTTTAAAGTAAATGTTTCTGCCAGGTCTCTCCATGAAGGGTTACAGTCATGTCGGGGGTTAATTTTAGCAATTTTTTTGCGTCTGAAAAAATTGTGGTGATTAGGTTTATTTTTTTTTAATGGGCGTGAACTAGACCTCTAAAATCCATGTAATATATATATATATATATATATATATATATATATATATATATATATATATATATATATATATATATATATATATATATATATATATATATATATATATTACCGATAACCTATTTACGTTAAACATATTCTGCATCAGCAGGAGACTAAAGACGAGCACAAAACTTTGATAAGCAAAATTTGTTTGCGTTTATTTTTGATAACAAAATAAAATAAAAGACAGGTCCACCTTAATGTAGGAGATGTTCGAGATGCATCCTCTAAACGCCTTGAGAGCACCCTAATTCTAAATAAAAATGTCTCTTAACGTTCACCAACATCTGAGGTGCGACCGGCCTAATCGCATTTGTTATTATTTTTCTTATGTCAGTTAACTCGCGTGGTTTGGTTTTGTATACCATAATTTTTACACATCCCGTAAGAAGACGACTAATATCGTAAGATCTGGTGATCGTGCTTGCGATTCTAACAAATATTGCTTCCATATCGACCAATTTGGAAATATTAAGTCGAGGTACTGTCGTACATTGATTTAGTAACTTGCTGGTGCTCCATCCTGCTGGACTAATATCACATTCGTTGGAACATATAGGTTTGTTCAAACAGGATATAGACTTTTCGAAGTGGACACGACATTATTTTGGAGCAGTGCTAAATAATTATCACCATTCAAATTGCCATCAATGAAAAAGGAACCGACGACATGGTTTCCAACTATCCATGCCCAGAGATAAACCTTTTCAGGGTATTGCGTTCTTCTCTCATCCAGTGTGGATTTTTTTTAGAACAGCAGCAAAAACTTTGACGGTTACCATGGCCATGAAGTTTAAAATTGCACTAATCAGAAAACATTTCTAGTTGTATAACAGAGTTATCACACCGATAACTCAAAAACTAATGGGCCGATTTTGATAAAATTTGTCATGTATCTTCATTTTGTCAATCGTTTGGACATGTTCGATAGCCAGGAAAATCGGACGAGGTTTTCCGGGAAATTTTTAAGTTTACATTCGAAAAAAAAATTGTTTAAAAAAAATAAATAATCTAGTACAACCAAATTTGGTAGGTAGGTTTACGATATAAAAAGTAAACTATACACTAAAATTTAGATTTCTATGTTACAAGAAAAAAAAGTTATAATAAAATATTTTGTGCCAGATCATTTCTATGAAAATTCACTCTCATAACGGACTTGCTGTGTCCAGGCTTTTTAATATTTGAATAATCGGTGAATCGCTAACACTCAATGTTGTGGCTGCTTGTCGACTCGAAGTATGTCGGTTTTCCTCAAATGTAATAATTACATCCAATGTATTATTACTCAGTGCATTAGAGGTGTTTTTTGTGTCTGCTTTACATGTCCAGACTCGCCTTTAAATTTTACTTTTTGTTTCTTGCGACATAAGAGAAAAATTGCGCAATTTTTCGTGAATAGACTGGGAACTTCGATCTGTGATTGTATGTAATCTTCGTAACCTTCTGTAGAATTGTTAATTCATCAATTTCTGGTAAACAAGCCATGTTTCTAAAGTGCAGTTAACAACTGACAACTACTGTCATGCGGTTACAATCACATAGCAAGTTGCTAAGGCGTTATACACAAAACTAACATTGCCAGCTATTAGGAATGTCGATAACTTTTTATATTTTATTTTCAATTAACACCGTTCAAAAAGGACACTGGAATTGTTTATGCTTGCTTTCTTATTATCAAGAATAGAACGCAATTAGTCAATAATTTCTGCGTGTGTGTTGTAACGAAGTGCGCCAATCAGATAAATTTTTTTATTGACTGTTAATTGTCACAATGGATTTTAAAACTATATGATTTTTGAATAGATATTGAAGACATCTTTCAAATGAGGTATCACAAGCTTCTACTTTCTATTTAAACAACTGGGAGTTGCAACTAACATTATTTCTAAATAAATGACTAAAACAGAATGTGTGCCTGAAGTGAAGAGGTCTTTGCTATATAATTGACTTTACTCTGTTAATGAGTTTTATATGTTACGCTTTGATTAGTGGAGTTTAAATTTTAGTGGGAATCTGTCTTGTCTGGAAGTTACTCTTTTCCTCTATGATTTGTCTGTGTCTACTTTTGTATTTTTATTTATACGGTTGTTGGAGTTGGTGGATGGCATATGTTGTTTTATCTCTACACTTTCTTTACAGAATTAGATTTTTGTCAACAATTTTGTATTGCCGCATGTGCTTTATATTCGTACATATCATATCGGAATTTTGCTTCTGTTTATTTAGACTTTTCGTTATGACCAGATTTGCAATGATGTTGTAACAATTGTTATTATTGGTAAAGGCTGACTAAATATCAGAAGAAACCTCATACATGTTTTTAAGCGAGGTTAAGCGTGAAGAGAAGTAAAATACTCTCCATAAATTATTTACAAAAAAAAAAAAAAACTCTTAATTGCCTCTTTGCCAATAAGTGATCGTAAATATTTCTCTATTAAATAACCATAAATGTATTATGTTCTTCTCTATAGATAGAGGTATGCAATTTTTCAATATCACAATAATGGCCCTATGGTCTTACAACAGAAAAATATACAACATATTGACGAATAAAGATAACATGTGATGGTGATACAGCTTTGGATGTGTTCCTTTACTTGCAAGAAAATTCTACTTGATTGTTTCGACAGTTTGAGGTCGACCACGACGTCTGTCACCGGTCTGTATTGAATTAATTTAAAAGCAAAAACATTCGTTTATCCAAAGTTCATTTGGCTCAAAAACATAAGGAAGATAATTTTAACCAGAAATTGGAATTTCGAAAGTATCTTACGGAAAATTGTAGCTTTTATCGATATTTTGCGAATAACAGACGCTTCTCTGAAGCAGGTACATATATGTTGAATGAGTTCGTTAATATGCATACCGGTAGAGATTGGTCTGCAGCTAATCCTCGGTGGGTGAAAGAAAGTCATACGGAAAGAACGCCAAAAGTTTGTATCTGGGCAGGTCTTGCTAGCCAAAATGTGATTGTTTCCTTTTTGAATTTATGTCAATTTGACACCGGATCTGTTGCATTTACCGGTGACCTTCTGACAACAACTTTGTTCAGTTCTTCGACTACCTTTCTGAAAAAACCGATCATCTGATTTCTGAATACCCTTCCTCCCAGGTCACATTTCTTGGTGACTTCAATGTTTATAATTAGGAATGGCTAGGATCGCTAAATACGGATCCACAATGAAGAGCAGCGGAGGCCTTTGCAGTCAGCAATTATTTCGCCAATATGGCTCAGTAATCCACTTACTTTCCCCGCATCTCAACACGCAGCTCAAATCCCTTGGATCTCCTTCTTACTACAAACCCTGAATGCTATAAGACATCAGTCACCCCCCCCCCCCTTGTCGCACAGACCACGGCCGTTGGTGACCCCTCTCCCTTTATAGGTATCTGCACGAGCACTGTTCAGAGGATCTTTCTTCCATAGTTCCTCCACCTGCTGTCCCCAACAGATCTACCAGGGGAACGGAGCGAATGCATCCTTTTACTGTCCAGGTTACCAGATATATAACATGTTGTTATGTCCGCTCTTTTGTCCCGAGAACTTCCAAGTTGTGGAATTCCTTGCCGGCGCATGTTTTTCCTTCTCCTCAGAACCTCCAAACCTTCAAGTCCAGAATTAACAAGTTGCCTCTTTCCTCCTTGTCGACACCCACGGTAATATAGTATTTAGGCTGTGAGCCCTCGTGGTGTATTGTTGAAATAAAAAATCGGATATGTATTAAGAACTGCTCCAACAATTAGTAAGTAGAGGGCTACTTTCCTTAACAGAGCGAACATCTGGTTCCAACAGTATAGTGCCCCAGCATAGTTTGGACTTCATTATTTTAGATATTTCAACCAGATATTTCTCTATCAGTAAACAGGACGGCGAGGTGAAATGGAGTGGCTTGCTAGATTAACTGACCTGATAGCATTAGACTTTTTCCTTAAAGGTGCAATTAAATCAAAGTATATAGACAGAAACCAACAGATATTGAGCTGGAGGCTCCCATTACTACTTAAATGCAAGAAGTTTCGCTAGACAATTTGCGCGATGTTGCTAATGAATTTCGGTACACAACTTTCTCATTATCTAGGTAACATTGGCAGATGTTTTAAGCATCTCTTACGATAAACATTTCTACTGCTCTTACACTCTATTTATGCCATATTTGCTTTCCTTTGTAAACAGATACATTACGATCTAACACATTTTATGATTCACCATAGAACAGTCATTTTGTTGGCTAGATACAATTAGTCTTACAGCTTTTATGTAATATGTATGCACATGAGAATACCTCTTGGAAGTTCGAATTTCCGCATTTCATCAATGCAAGTAAATTTGTTGTAATTCGTCCAGCTGTTTATTAGTTCAATAGTTTCTACTAATTTTACGATATGTTATACAAAAAGCATGAGCTTGTGCTGTATATTACATATTTTTGTTCATAAAATTCAAAAGTCCAGATGTCAAACTCACTTCATTCTATTGATTCTTAATATTTTGGAATTTTGAGCTTCTTGGAATATTTTCAGTTACCAATACTTTGACGAAAAATCACAACATTGAGTCGTTAATCGTATCACAGCTCATTTTAGTTTCCAGATTTTTCCAAAATAATAATACGAAATGACACTTTAATTTTGACGTTTACATATTCTGACAGTGGTTGGCTGAAGATATATCTACTATTCCAGACATTTTGATTACCACACACACACACACACACACACACACACACACACACACACACACACACACACATATATATATATATATATATATATATATATATATATATATATATATATATATATATATATATATATATATATATATATATATATATATATATATATATATATATATATATATATTGTTGTAAATGTTGTTATTATGAAATATATGTATTTGTGTATGTAACTTACACCTGGATGTACTCAATGTATTTTTTTTTCCTGTTTAACACACAGAAAACAACCAATCACATATATGAACTGCCTCTCAACTCAGGGAGCTTAGTAAGCAAGTGGGTTCCAGTCCCCTTTGGTTTCTTTTTTTTTATTTTTTGTAATTTCGAAATATTCTGCCCTATCTAATTTCAGTTCTTTCCTTCCAAATACTCATATATGTGTAAAAGAAAACAAAATAAGGCAAAGGTTTCAAATGATCACCAAACTTAATATTTATTACACTTAAATATATGACAAAAAACCTAAACCTTATGTATTACTTATACCTATTTGAATTTTACACTATAAAAGGGAACGAAAGAAAATAAAATAAATGTTAACGGTACCGACACCTATTGGTGTTTATATTAATTCCACTGTATTGTGGCACTTAGTCAATAGACACAGAGTTCCACGCTGACTATCAGTTAGTTATAGCCAAAAGATCCCCTGCCTCTATAAGTATCTTGAATGTCGTATAAAAACCAAAGCACAGTTTATGTACTTATTTTTTTAGCGAGTTTTATTATTCCTTTTATTTTTACACTACTCACTCAGACTGCTGCTGTCTCTGCTGCCTCTCCTGTATTTGCTGAGTCGGACTATCGGATCAGCGACCCTCTAGATTTTTGTATCCTCTAGACTAAATTTTCTCCTCTTGCTACTATCCCTTTTCAAACCCTCTAATTTCTCAAACTATATCCTTATTACCAAAAATTCCCATCTAATAATTTATTGACAATTTCAAACTTTTTTCATCTCAAAAATTTTAATCTGATACTTTTATCAAAATTTTCCCATCTGTTTTTTATTTTTCCTTGTAACCAGCGTAACCAATCAAAAAACTGTTATCTGCCTGCTTCAAATAAAATATCCTAACAAATTTTAACACAATAATCGTTTTTCATCATCTCCTCGGATACATACATACTTCTGATTGTTGTTAGTCAATGAGAGAATAATTAACCTAACTATAATTTTAGTGTCAGTTTGACGTCTGTCCTAAATAAAAAACAGCTGACTTAAACATAGGTTATGACATGACATTTCTTACAATTTAACACTCAAATTTTGACATCTTACTATTCTTAAAGCTAACAATATCCTTAATTCTAACAAACAATAACATCTTAAATTACATAACAGCTATCAAACAATAATACCTTAAACTATCTAATTAAACTGGTCATACCTTTACACCTGCCTTGCCTCCTTTCAACACATATATATCTGTAAAATTTAGTTTCTCCCTGCCTTACAGTGCAAAAACATTGCATACACCAAAGGTAAGTTGTTGTTTGTGTATATGTATGTGTATATATGTATATGTGGCCCCCTTTATTAACCATATCAATATATATATATATATATATATATATATATATATATATATATATATATATATATATATATATATATAACTAAATCCAAATGAATTATATTACTTCCATTAAAGAGATTCACTTGTAGATTGTATATCGACCTACAAAGTAACGGCGCCGCTTAAATAAAAACTTCTCCACACCTGATTACTCTCAAGCAATTGAACCACACACACTTTTACGCTGAAATCGCAACATACGAGAACCTGACTTGGGGTAAACTGGTTCTACGGTATATGGGTCGGAAAACAAGCAGAATTATCTTGACTTTTGCAGGCAGTTTGTAAATAAAAGCCGAGAAAAGAAGAGGCAATGTGAGAATGATACATTTTCATGACTCTTGGGTGTTGAGCGCTGACCGCTGGCTCGCTTCGGAAATCTATAAATCCATCAAGTGGCCGCGATCCATTAAACTCTAACATATACATAATTCAACGAGAACTCGTTGACTTGCAGATACCGCTAGATAAACGGGCTCCCATCACCATTGACACATTTTAAATTTCCTAAAAGTCTTTGTTCGAACGATGCTTTTTAATCAACGCTCTTTTTAGTAGACGTGCCTCGCTTTTCTCGACTTCTCATTGTTTTGAGTGTTTGTTGGTTAATTGGGGCATTTTGTGAAGGCACAACACGTTATTATTATTATTAATTACTTGAGACGCCGGAACTTATGAAATTCCACTGCATAATGAGCGTACATTGAGCAATATTTAAATGTCTAACTTTGTCTTTCATAACAGTGAAACATACTAAATACTTTAATTGAATCTGCTTGCAAAAGTAGTTGTAAAACAAAGTTACAAATTGTTCAAAACTAACATTTTCGACCTTTAGCAATGCTATTAGTCATAGAGCAAAACAAAATATATTCAAGCTTCATATACATTTCAGCAAATTTTCTTTAAATAATAATAACAGTAATAAAAATAATAATCATAATAATAATAATAATAATAATAATAATAATAATAATAATAATAATAATAATAATAATAATAATAATAATAATAATAATAATAATAATAATAATAATAATAATAATAATAATAATAATAATAATAATAATAATAATAATAATAATAATAATAATTATTATTATTATTATAATAATAATAATCTTTACTAGCTCATTAATACAATGCCCTTTAGGGCGTAGAGCCAATCAGAGTAAGTTTGCACAAATAAAATAATACGTAGAGAGATAAACAAAAAATATAACAAAAAACTGTATAAACAATACAAAAATTCCAATAGTGGCGTCATGGGCACTGACTGCAAGTCAACACCGACTAAATTTTTTCCGCAATATCGTCCATCAGATATTCCTTTAACTCATAAAATGCGGACAATTCTAGGTATCTTTTCAGTCTATGCTTTACTTGTTGCCTAGGGAGTTGACGAATTTCTACCGGTACCTTGTTGTAGATCTTGATGACACTATGTGTGGCATTCCTTTGCAGTCTTGTGTATCTTGAGGCTGGGATAGCGTAATTATTTTTTGATCTTGTCTGGTGTTCATGTTCCTGTAGGTGCGCCTTGAATAACCCAGGGTTGTCTATGACGAACAGCACTGCTTCCAATATATAGATCGAGTGGCAGGTAAGTATACAGTGTTCGCTAAAAAATCTTCTGCAGCTATCCACCACCCGCAAATTAAAAAGCGCTCTTAGGCATCGTTTTTGAACTAGCAGCACCCTCTGCATATCCACAGAGTTTCCCCACAGTATTATGCCATACCGTATTGAGGCCTCAACATAAGCGTGGTATGCAGCCAGCGCCGCCTGTCTCGATACTAGAAATGCCAAGGTACCTATCATGTAAGTATACCTGGCAACCCTTGCAACCACCTTCTCGATATGTTTTTTCCAGTCCAGCCTGGAGTCAACCTCAACCCCCAAGAAATTAACTGCATATGATGGTTTTATATTCGTGGTGTTATCTAGAGCAATGACACTATCACTTGTTTCTTTGGCCCTTTTATTGAATTCCACCACTACAGTTTTATTCATATTTATATTCAGGTTGTTTTCTTGGAACCATTCTCTGAGCTCAGGTATGACCATTTTGATATTTTGCTCTAATTGATTTTTATTATAATGATGTAAAATTACGGTGGTGTCATCAGCATACATGAACAATTTTTCTCTTATAGCATCGGGTAAGTCATTGGTATATATTATATATAGCAGAGGTCCGATTATCGATCCCTGTGGCACACCCCTTGAGACTGCTTGGTAATTAGACTTTATTTCAATTTTTGTTTCTGGACACCTATATACCAAACACTGCATACGGTTGGAAAGATAGGACCTTATCAATGACAGTGGTTGTCCCCTCACGCCATACCTCTCCAACTTGGCAAATAAGATGTCATGTTTAATAGAGTCAAAGGCCTTCCTTAGGTCTAAAAAGACACCAACTGATGATTCATTTTTATTGAAAGCTTGATCTACTTTCCAGAGTGCCTTGTAAACGGTATGTACTGTACTTCTTTTTATTTCTGAAGCCACCTTGAGACTCGGTTAATAGATTATTACTTTCAAAGAAATTTAGTAGTCTACTATTTATAACTCTTTCATATATCTTGGAGAAGTTAGGAAGCAGTGAGATCTGTCTGTAGTTATTTAAATCATCACTATCTCCTTTTTTATATATAGTTAGTGTTTTAGCCTTTTTGAGGTCATCTGGCAACACGCCACCTTCAATCATCAAATCTGCAGTATTTTTGATAATAATCATTGGAATCTCGTCGTGGCCTACTGCTCTGGTGCTTTTTAATGCCCTTATTATATTGATCACTTCCTCCTCACTCGTTGGATGCATGAAAAAACAACTGTTGTGAAACATGATTTTGCTCGTGTCTCCTACTGCTCCAGTTAAATTTGGACACATACATAAAAATATCTTATTTGCCTCATTTAAAGCCTCTTTAATAAGCTCTGGATCTTGAGTATCCTTTAAGAATGTAAGTTTGTTTCGAGGCAGCTTGTTAGAGTTTAATAATAATAATAATAATAATAATAATAATAATAATAATAATAATAATAATAATAATAATAATAATAATAATAATAATAATAATAATAATAATAATAATAATAATAATAATAATAATAATAATAATAATAATAATAATAATAATAATAACTCCGACATTGCCGGTTCCAAGCCCAGGTGAGAAGGGAGTAACAACCACGTTAAAAAACCAGGGTCCATTTGGCCTGGGCGGTGGGTGTACTGCTTCCAGCAGTATGCTTACCGCTACTCGTAACGACGTAGACGGTATAGCCAGCGACGCCAGCTGTCCGCTGTCCCATTTATCCACTTTTTCCTTAACCATATTACCTTACGCCTTTCTCCATCTCTACCCGGGCCACCAGGGTTAATTGGTGGCACACTCATGGAAATGGAGCAAAACTAAAGCCTCGGAAAAATGCTGCTGCCTGGGGTTCGCCAGGGCATGTCTGGAGCTGGCGCTGGACATAAGATCACGCGTGACGTCAGTGGCTGGGTGCTGATGAGGCGGGCCCCTGACATGCAAGAAATTACAGCCCAAAATCAACAGCAGCGGAGCCTAGTAAGACCAAGAGCTTCACCCACTGAGGATGCTGCGCAGTAAAATCAGTCAGCGGGCACCCAGATGGGATCACTAAGACGGCGCATGAATTGAACTATGGATATGAACGAAACAATGATGCGCATTTACTACAGAGTAACACAACTGTCCGAGTTGACGACCGTATATAGGCAACAAATTCAAACCGAATTTCTCAGAGTGTACCTACATAAACTGGTGACTCAACAGAGAGTACATGATGAGTATCACGTCATACTTAGGAATAACCTTATTCCACAAACGAGACCAAATACCATCAAACAGCAAGTTGATTGTGAAATTAGTAAAACGGCGGCTACGGAAAATAACGAGATGACGTTTGGTGGTAGTAATCTGGAGCCTGTACATGCTGAGCAAGAAGAACACATCGAGGGTGCGCAAAAAAATCAAGAACTCATCGATAAATTGTGCACAGAATTGGGACGTGCAGTCGCGGAGTAGGAAGGAACAAATCCAATTAGTAGACCACCATTACCTAGGCTAAGATCATCTAGAAAGCTAGCAATTATATTGGAATTTTTGAACAGAATAATTTTGCCACCGCACCTTCTAGAGATCAACCCATTGGAGCACATGCATAAGGTGATTTACTGTGCAGCAAATGCAGCAATTCAAAGTCTAGGCATTAAGATTTCTGATCGAAATTCAAATCCAGAGACTCGTGTCAATGAGTGCCCCGTGGGAAAAAAACGTTGATAAATAGAGTGAAAACACTTCGAACAGAAATTGTACAACTGACGCAATACATTGGGGGAGTAAACACAAGAAAATTGCAGAACCGAGTAATGGGAATAATAGGCCGTCTTCGACAACATACAGCACAAGATTCAGTCAACAACACTGCACAAGAATGTGCACCTTGAAATAGAAGCTTTCTATATAAGCAGAACGTTTGGGGAGATATAAAGCGAGGAACAATACGAGGTGCCACAATACAATGTTTGAACGCTCTGAAGGGGAATTCTACCGTTAGCTTAATTCAGCTGCGAACGCAGCCACCGACACTTTTCCAAATAAGGATCGAATTGAAGAGTTCTGGAAAAGTCTACTAGCCACACCAGCCTCCTGTACTGGAGAAGTCAGGATACAGGTTGTACTGGGATCGGACCATGCTAACAGACCAAGGAGTTCCCCACAACTGGCCAGATATAATAATAGTGGATAAGCGTTATAAGCAACGGATATTGATTGATGTGGCCATCCCGAATACTACCAGTACAACGAGAAGATCATTAAGTACAGAGACCTCGAAATGCAAGTAAAGAAAGAGGCGACGGTAGATAGTGACCGAGTGATTTCAGTAGTCAAGTCGTCAACTGGTGTGGTTCCTAAGAATTTTCAAAAGAACATTAAGATACTGGGTGTTGGAGAGCACCTTTATAAGGTTATCCAGAAGGCGGTGATATTTTCAGTTGCCCACGCGGTACGGTGATCCCTGAAAAATGAGGATGTATCGCGTTGTCGTTCAGGGCCCGGTAACTTGGAAAGGGTTCCATCTGAGCTCATATCTTTTGGTATCTAAGATACCTGGGATCAGTCAATGTTTCCCGTTGAGGGAGTGTGAAAGCCCTTCAAACTAAGGTCGAAAATAATAATTATAATGATTTATTGTCATCAAAAGTTACATGGCATTTCACAAAGAAAAAATGCAATACCCAACACCAATAATAAATATTGGTACAGCATATTTAAAACTTGATAATAATGAAAACTCCAAATAAACAAAAGCAAACAAGAGTTGTAATCTACCAACTACAACGACCGTAAAAATTAAGCTATAAAAATATACACAGACAAATGACACAGCATAAGAGTAAATTCCAAACAAGACAAACACACAATAAAATTTAATTAATTGATTAATCCACTAGACAAACGTACAATCTAAAAACTCCTTAAGAAAATAAAATCAATTATAGGGAAAATGTCTCTTCACTGCAGGTATACATTTTGTTCTCGGCAGATATCTCACTGCTTTAGAAATAGTGTTACACAGTGTTTAACAGCCAAGTCAAATAAATGAAATATCTTAATTATCAAAACACGTCAGTTTAAGATAAAAAAATAACATCCTGCAACGTGAAAACTTCCCCTGTAAATTCAACCCGTTTCGAGTGACAGTTGCAAATCCCAGATTTTTAAATAGGAAGTAGAGGCTTGTGATACCTCATCTGAAAGATTTCTTCATTCTCTATTCAAAAATTATATGATTTCAAAATCCATTGTGACAATTAACAGTATATAAAAGATTTTTTTCTGATTGACGGACTGAGAGTTTTACACAGTTTGTAGCTGTAAGTCAATTTTGATATTTCGTTGTATTTTGTCGTAGCTTGTTCAAGCGAATTTTTGGTTAAATAGTGAACCCAGAAACAATTTGAGTAGAATTTAATTGGCATGGTTACCCTGATTGGACGAAATCAAATATGTCGTTCAATTATTTTGATCTGCTAGCTTCAGGTCCAATTGCCGTTTTACACCCTTAATCATAGAAGCGCTAGAATAACTCTTTTTGGATACTTTCAATCTTTGAAGGACCACAGGTCAAACGTTTCCTATTTTACGTTCATCTATCGCTGAAGTGTAACTGGCACTCAAGTCAAGCTTTAGGCCTCATATCGTTTAGGCCTTAAGTTCTCGCAGATTGTGTGATATCAACTATCTAACAAAGATTTCTACATGCACATTATAGTAGTCGTTCATATTAAATAGCTGTAAACATAACTTGCTATATCTGCTTCCTACTGAAATCACAGGTTTAATGTAATTTTTGACAAAATAGTGCCAGTTTGGTCACTTAGAGCCCGGTACTTTTATACGTCCATATTTAGGAACCCAATTAAACTGCAGATTCTGTATTTTTTCATTAGCAGTTTTAAATCAGTCAGAAAATGTCGCTGTAACATTTTAATGCTGAAGTTTGCATATGTATTTCTGCCTTTTAAAATTATTTTGTGTATTACACTTTGAATTGCTTTCAATTTGGCTTAAAACTGGTGACCATTGGTATGTGCCAAATAATAGATTCAAACTTTTGTGAACTAACGCAATCTGGTATATAGGATATTTACTGAGAATTTAAGTCGAAGAAATATATATATATATATATATATATATATATATATATATATATATATATATATATATATATATATATATATATATATATATATATATATATATATATATATATATATATATATATATATATATATATATACCGGGTGATCAGAAAGCCTATAAACGAAAAGTTGTCAAATAATGTCAAAACTGATTCCTCTTCCCCACCCACTGTGGGTGGGAAAGGAGGCAGCTTTAAAACCGCAAATACAAACCGCTGCTTTTAATTGTTTTAGATACAGTTGATTTTGCGATCAGTGGACAATCTGAATGATTCTCATTACATACGTGAGCAAGTTCTTTGCATGACTTTATTTTATCGCCATACCCTCGCAGTATGAGAATTATGCCAACTAACACAGTAATTACGCAGAGTCAGATATTGATGACAACTACCTGTCATCAATGACAGCAATACTCTTGAAGTGCGTTTCCTAGGTAATGTAATGTATTTTTTGGACTAGGCCGGGAAATAGAATTTTGGTACTTTCCAATCGAGAAATTATATTTTTTTCAGAACATTTGTGAAGAGGAGCCTTCAAATGTTTCGTCACTCAATTGCTTCAGCTCGGAGTAAAAATGTAGAAGCAATAAATATATCATTTAGATGATTGGAACCCGTAAATCAAGCACACTAAAACCGCAAATACAAACCGCTGCTTTTAATTGTTTTAGATACAGTTGATTTTGCGATCAGTGGACAAGCTGAATGATTCTCATTACATACGTGAGCAAGTTCTTTGCATGACTTTATTTTATCGCCATACCCTCGCAGTATGAGAATTATGCCAACTAACACAGTAATTACGCAGAGTCAGATATTGATGACAACTACCTGTCATCAATGACAGCAATACTCTTGAAGTGCGTTTCCTAGGTAATGTAATGTATTTTTTGGACTAGGCCGGGAAATAGAATTTTGGTACTTTCCAATCGAGAAATTATATTTTTTTCAGAACATTTGTGAAGAGGAGCCTTCAAATGTTTCGTCACTCAACTGCTTCAGCTCGGAGTAAAAATGTAGAAGCAATAAATATATCATTTAAATGATTTGAACCCGTAAATCAAGCACACCAACGGTGACAGGCGAGGGAACCTACCTGCAATCTCTGAAAAAAATATATGAAAAAACAGAACTTTGTTGGTTACAGCGCCATTTGCCACGAATTGAAATAATAAATTAATGTTGGTACCATTTGATGGCTTTTTAAAAATAACAGAAAATGTTTTTTTTTCATTTTCCGAACTAAAGCATATTTTTCGGAACACTAAACCGTTTTTAGACTTTTAGACACCTGGTATATATATATATATATATATATATATATATATATATATATATATATATATATATATATATATATATATATACAGGGTATTTCGGTAATATTCTGAGATTGCAGGGAGCGATGCCCTGTCAAAAACTAAAGGGGGGATTTCATATAAAATTATTTCCAAAAACGTCTCCGTTCAGAGTTGCACCCCTTCAAAAGTGTAGAGTAAAATGAGGTTTTTATTTAATTTCTCAGCTTTAACCCTGTCAAATCCTTTTCTACTCCAGAATTTTTATTCGTCTCTCACTCTCAGAAGTGGTTAAAAATTGCAACCCTTATTGAGTTTTTCATTGTACATTTTTGTGGAGTTTTAAAATGACAATTTGAAAAATACTTTTCTATAGCTTGACTTACTACTAACCATTTTAGTGTCCTGCATTTTTTTCGTGGAATGTACCGTTTTGGAGCAAAAAAAATTAAATACGTGTCACGGAATGAAGAAAGTAATAATAACAAATGCTAGTGTCACTATTTGTGTAGTCATACAATTTAAAGACCATATAAGTTGTACAAGACAATACCCGTGTCCATTGGCTTTACAGATACACAGTGAATATGCATGCAAGGATTATCAGCTAAACCTTTTCATAAGGTATTATCTTTAAAAAAATTAATTTTGCAAAGAAGACAGTGAAAACTAACATGACACTGACATTTGTTTTTACTTTGTTCATTCCACGACACGCATTATATTGTTTTGCTCTAAAACGGTACATTTCACGAAAAAAGCGCAAGAAACTAAATGGTTCGAAGCGGCATTTTTCAAATTGCCATTATAAAACTACACAAAAATGTGTCCAAAGGAATCGTTTGCTGAAATCTTTCGCAATATTAAAGAATTACCCTGGATATATATATATATATATATATATATATATATATATATATATATATATATATATATATATATATATACCTGTCATAGGAACATACTATAGTAACTAAGCCTTGCTAGACGATTGTGGGAAAACGCCGCGGAAAACTGGCCAAAAGTGTGCATATTTTTATTACAACTCTACGCCACAGGTCGAAGCAATTGATAAAATTGGTTTTCAGTTTGTTAAACATTCAACGGATTCTGCACATTTGGCATCATCAGACTATATTCATTCCCAAAGCCCAAAAATATTTTTAGACGAAAACGATTTTTGACAAGAAGTCATTTGTGGCACTGGAAAGTTGTTTTAAGTCCAAAAAAATATTTTTAGGGGGTGTAGAATTGCTTTATGAGCGTTTTGCTAAACGTGTAAGTGTAAGAGTAGACTATTTTGAATAAATAAATTCTGCTAAGAAAAATAATGCGTTTTCTATTGTAGGCTGGGCACTTTTCAGTGTCTTCTCATAGTGCTAGATATTTTTTTGTTTATTCAATATTGTTGTATTGAAAAAATCGTAAGAAGTATTTTGTTTGAAGGCTGACTGAAACACAACTATAGTGAATTTTCTTAAAAAAATTCACTAATGAGGAGATCAAGACTTTTGGATTTTAAAAAAAATGTCCTGAAATACGCGCAAACTATGCCCCCTATATATATATATATATATATATATATATATATATATATATATATATATATATATATATATATATATATATATATATATATATATATATATATATATATATTATATATATATATATATATATATATATATATATATATATATATATATATATATATACATTTGAGTGTGTGTGAGTATGTCACAGCGATAAGTCAAAAAATAATAGGCCGATTTTGATGACAGTTAGTGAGTACTTACTTTTACAAGTGGCTCGGATAAATGCGTTAGCCAGGATAATCGGTCAAGTTTTTCTCGGAAAATTTTGTGTTTCTTTCGCAAATTTTCCATATCTCCGGAAATAACAAAGTGCGGGCAACCGAATTTGGAAAGCGTGTTTGTATTATAAAAAGTGAACCATCTACCAACTATGTCTGTAGGTTAAAAACCAAAGTTTTAGGCATTTAAAGAACAAAAATTTGGGGTTTTCCTTAAAACGTAAAAGTCGCGATTGTAAACGTTAAAATTGGCAACATTTGGGCAAAGAACCTTAAACGAAGAGGGTTTATGTAAAGAAAATGTCGCAACGATTTCATGTTTTAGCTACAGCCGTCATTCTCCTTCATTTTAGTTTTTATTTATAATTAAAATTCATTTCAAATAGACCCTTTCTCTGATGCTTTGGCAGTAGTTTTCGTTAACTGTATGGTTTAACGGTCTACAATGTTTGGCTAATTTTCGTACAAAAAATCGCTTAGTGAAAAGACCACGACTTTTGTATTTTAAAAAGATTTCTTCAAATGCGTGCAAACTTATATATATATATATATATATATATATATATATATATATATATATATATATATATATATATATATATATATATATATATATGGTTATGCATTTCTTAACTTTACTATAATTGCTATTATACCGGATATGACAAAAATTGTATACGTTAATTATTGTTGAGTTGCATCTTATTAAATTACTTTGACAATCTCAGAATGGCCTATAAGTCGTTGGTGATACCTACATTTTTTTTAGAACATCCCTTATATTATTGAATTTTTGCATTTTTCATCGATATATGATGCATGTTTGAAAAAAAAATCTAGACGCAGCAAATGCGTTTCGGCAGCGAATTTTCATTACATGCTTAAAATTTCAATAACCCAATTTGCTATTAATAAAAGGTTCGTTGCCTAGGAAATCAGTTTGCTCGGAAACATTGTGAGTTTATTTTCGATTTTTTTTTAAATTTTCAAACAGCAGTCTATTTTAAGTATAAATGGTACACTGTTTCTGCTACATGGGTTTTACCGGTAACCAAATTGTTGGCTGGTTCCGTGGAAAACATATTTGCCATTAAGAACATTTTTATGATAATTCACTTCCATAACGCACTTGCTGCGTCCAGATTTTTTACAATATATATATATATATATATATATATATATATATATATATATATATATATATATATATATATATATATATATATATATATATATATATTTATGAAACACAGTATAATGTACCCCCATTTCTGCTCTTTGTGCTTCTCTTAATTAGGATATAGATTACCCTTCACGGATCCTTCACGGACTAAAAAAAAGTTACAATGTTACAAGTGAAAGAGCTGTCTCGTTAAAGGTATGTAACTAATTTTTCTTGAAAGTTGATATAATTTTTAATATTTCAAAAGTTTGTACCTCCAGGCAAGTTTAAATTAAATTAACGGCAGTCCTAAATTTACTCCTTGTTTTACCTTTGCTCTACACAAAAGAATCTATTTAACAAAAAAGCTCCTGTTTCTGTACCTCATCCGACACAAGTCTCGCATTGTTCTGGAAACGGCGTACGGCTAATGTGGCAATTACAAATGCTTGTTTTTGAATTACGGCACATTTTAATGGAACAAAGGGTTGTTGCGAGGACCCACAATCCTAATTATACATGTGAGATGATCGCACAGAGTCCCAATAATACTTCTCTACTGTTTTAATTCCCATGCGTGTATTTCTGTTTTGTGTTATGTTATCGGATTAGGCTTTGTAATGCGAAAGTTCAGTAGATTCATGGACGTTCTCGAGTTATTTTGAGGCAAAACGTTTAGAAAATTAAACAATAAGTTTCCTATGGATTGCTTTTCCACGCTAATTTTGACATAAAATGGAGAAGCTACACCCATATGTATCATCTGCTTTGAAAATTACTTTTGAAGTGAAAACAGTGTTGTAGAGGCTTGTCTCTTTCTCAGTTAGTCTATATCTCAGTTGTTTTTATGTTTTAATGGTAGATGATTCGTTTAGGATAGGTCATATTAATATTAGATCACTGACTGGTAGTTGCGACGCTCTTGCCCGGTATCTCCATCAGGGGGCCTATGATATGGTGGATATCACGAAGACGTGGCTGCGTTGGGACATTGTGGATGAGGTTGTCACAATTTCGGGTTATTCGTTAATGCACAAAGACAGGTTGAGTAGAAGAGGTGGGGTATGTTTTTATGTTAAGAATTCTTTAGCTTATGATGTTATTACTATACTTAATGATAGAGTAACTGAACAACTCTGGATTAGGGTGGAGGCTAACGGGTTCCCGTCCTGTATTGGTTGTATTTATAGGCCAAATTTTTACACCTACCCTCAGTTTATGGCTATTGTCATCGTGGGTGATTTAAACATCAATTTTCTTGATGACAGCTCACTATCTTTTGCAAAACTGTGTGCATCTCTTGGCCTAGTGCAGATTGTGGATGCACCGACTCGTATTACTCAGAGGTCCGCTTCCTTTATTGACATAATTTTGATCAACAATGAGTCTCTCCTTAGTAGTGTTGGTGAACTACATCTCCCTGACTTATCAACTAATCATGATTTTGTCTATTGTGAGTTGAGAACTCAGATCCCGACATCGGATATGGAATCTTATCTTAGGTGAAATTTTCATGAGATTGTTTGGTCCAGCTTGAGTCTGAGTTGCGCGCAATTCCGTGGAGAAATATCTATGACCTAGAGCACCCGGATGATGAGGTGTTGCATGACTGTTTAACTATATTACTGAATAGACACGCACCACTTAGGGTGTACACTCCAAGAAAGCAAGACAAAGGTTGGTTAACCGACGGTTTAAAGAGGATAATGAAGTTGCGCGATAGTACGTTGCTGAAGTTTAAGCAAAGTGGCAATCAAACTACTTTTACTTATTACAAGCAGTTACGTAATTTAGTTACGTCTATAGTCAAAACTGAAAAAAATGCATATTTTGAACATAAACTGTCAACTAGTGCAAATTTATGGAAATCTTTAAATAATATGGATATTAATCTCGGAAAAAGAGCAATGAATTCTATTCCAGTGAACCTAACCTATCTGATGTTGAGAAGTTAAACAAGTATTTTATTGACTCTATTCCAAATATAGATAACGCGCGGGTGAGTCAGCCTGCTAATCAATATAGGGACACAAAAAATAATAATTTTGAGTTCCCATTTAAATTTAGTGAGGTGTCAGAAATAGAGGTACTGGATTATTTAAATTCGATTAAATCAAAAGCTGTTGGATCTGATGGTATTTCCGGTACATTTCTCTTGCTCTGTTGTCCGTTTATTCTTCCATATATTACGCATGTGATGAATGCTTGTATAAGAACATCCTGGTTTCCCACTGAGTGGAAGAAGTCTAAGGTGATACCGACTGCAAAGTCAGCACGTGTTAAAAAGTTTTGTGATTTTAGGGCTGTAAGCATTCTGCCAGTGTTGTCAAAAATTGTAGAAAAAGTAATGAAAGAGCAGCTGAAGTCCCATATACATGAATACAATATACTACCTCAAAGACAGTCTGGTTTTCAAGCAGGGTATAGCTGCGCTACAGCTATGCTGGATATTGTGGATGATATACTTTCAGCAAGTGACAAAGGGTTGATGACAATACTTGTATTGCCTGGACTATAGCAGGGCCCTTGACACGGTGAACCATGCAATCCTTCTGTCCATTTTAGAATTGATAGGACTGGGTAATTCTGTAACCAAAATTGTGGAAAGTTACTTAAGTGATCGTTCGCAGAAGGTTTTTTTGAGAGGAAAGCTTTCTGACGACATGCCTTTGAAAACAGGCGTACCGCAGGGATCTATCCTTAATCCTCTATTATATGCTATTTATAAATGTAACCTATTCAGTCACATCAAGTATTCACAAGTCCATTCATATGCAGATGACACACAGGTGTACTACTCATTTATGCCTTCGGATATGCAGCGTGTCGTCGGATAACGGAGGATTTGAATAATATTTCCCAAGTGTCAGCAGCACATAATTTGAAACTGAATCCTGCGATATCCACTTTATTTCTATTTGGTAGGAAGATTGACAGGCTTAACTATTTCCAACTTGTGGAGGTAGAAATCAATGGATTACGATTGCCTCTTCAAGAGAGTGGAAAAAGTCTAGGGTTGCTGCTGGATAGCGACATTAAATTTGAAAGTCATGTATCAAGATGCATTATGCTAGCATTTTCAAAGCTTAGGAGAATATGTTCCTGCAGGCATTATTTAAATCGTAAAAGTAGGCTATTGCTGTGTGATTCGTTGGTGCTATCAGTTTTTAATCATTGCCTATCTGCCTACGGGTTCTGTTTACGTTCCTGTGATGTTTTAAGAATTCAGAGGGTTCAAAACTCTTGTATTAGGCTAATCTATGGTATAAGGAAATATCACAGTATATCAGCTGCTTTTGGGTCTAATGCATGGTTAAATATAGCTGGAAGAGTTGGGTATCATTCAGGATGTCTTTTCTATCGAATCATTAAAACACATAAGTCTCCCTATCTCTACAACAAAATCAATTTTAGAAAAGACGTGCACACACTGAATTTGAGACAGGTTTACGGTGACCCCTCCGTCACATAAAACGACGTTGTTTGAAGGATCGTTCACGTTCGGTGTGGCGAGATTCTACAATAGGCTCCCTGTTGAGGCCAGAAATATTTCTGTGAACAGATTTCGTTGCTGGTACCGTCGGAAATTGTCTTGTCAACGGGTTACTTAAGAATGACCTGGTGTAGTGCCTTGGGTGTTGGCGTTGCAATGCCAGTCGGCATTTTAGAATAAGATTAGGTATTCACTATCATGCGGTGATAAGATGGGTTGGATTGGGTTGGGTTAATTTGTAAATGGGTTTGGTACTCGTTGGTTACTAGTATGTTTATATTATATTATTTTATTTATTTATTGTTCAAAACGTTTGTACATATGTTTTTTACAATGTATTTTTAACTGTAGTAGCGGTGGAAGACAAGTGGCAGCGTGTGGGTAATCACTGCTAGCACACTGAACCGCATGCTATTCCAGATATATAAGTGGAAGAGTACTGTGTTAGAATATATGGTGCATTTGTATCGATTTATATAACTTATGTATCATAAATGGAATAAAGGTTATTATTATTATTATTATTATTATTATTATTATTATTATTATTATTATTATTATTATTATTATTATTATTATTATCATTATTATTATTATTATTATTATTATTATTATTATTATTATTATTATTATTATTATTATTATTATTATTATTATTATTATTATTATTATTATTATTATTATTATTATTATTATTATTATTATTATTATTATTATTATTATTATTTACATGCTACAATCTCTGCTAGGTCAAGCAGCAAAAATTATTCTTAAATGATATCATCTTCAAACCAAACACAGTACCATAAAAATGACACACCTAATTTTGGCTGCAACTTTGAAGCATTGTCATTTATGGACGAGCGGATGGATTTACGCATTTTTAAAAAATTTAAAGCTTGCTTCTTCCTTTGTTAAAAACAGTGTCAGTGGTGGTTTTTACAGGTTTTCCATAAGGAAAAAGCATGTATGTGAGTAGTTTTAAAAAATAATTTACTAAATACAGACGTGGAGAATTTTTATAGTCAGTATAGGAGGTAACCAGGTCATAAGCTAACTGACGCAAATGGATCCTCTGAATTCTAGTTATTCAACGTTTATGTGAGCGGTTTTGCTTCTGTGACTAGTTTCGACCGGTCACAGAAACGGTGAAGAACATCTAGAACATCTAAAAGTCAGAACGGTCACTTGCTCTAGTTAGCTTAGTAAAGTCAGTGAAATAGTCTTCACGTCTGTATTTAGTATGGAAGAATTCCACCAAGTAAAGGAAACAACAATTAATGACAAATAATTTACATTATCTCAGAACGATAACTTCCTTACAAACATTATCTTTAGCTAACTTTTTAAATTAAGTTATTCAATACAAGTACCTTACTGGTTCTCGCCAGGGCAGGCTGGTGCGAAAAATTATGTAACATATTACACGTTTTACAACTTATATTTTCATTATAAGATTTATTGGTACATTATTATATTATTTTCCTAAGCAATGAAATTTATAATTTGACGTCATTAATTCATGCCCATAGAAACACACATATTCTGTGGCGTTGTTCGTGAGCACCTTGAAAGCGACGGCTGGTGGTTGGTTTCGGTATCTAATCTACATTTCATTTTCGTTTGATAGATAACAGAATCTTTTATAAGCTCGTGTAGCTTTCAACTCACTCTTTTTTTCAGTGAAATTTTAGAAACAACAACTATTCATTGATTGTTGTTGCCCTTACTTGGCGAAATTGGTACATACTACATACAGTCTTGGAGACAGCAGTCAAGACAAAGAAGTAGTCTCCAAGTCTGTATGTAACAATAACTATGTTAAGAATAGTTAGATAAGAGAATAAGGTAGCACGATCATATAAGGTGAGTCAAATTAAAAACTTTGCTATCTTAAATGCTGTTTTTGCTTTGTAACAATTCATGATCTTTTTTTAATGAAAGCAGGTTACAAATTTGGTTACTACTACAGGGCCTTAATTAATTCCCGAGTCCCACGTGACCGCTTAAGTTAGGCAACCAAACATGCACGGTTGTACAACATGAATAAATGAAATCCCTAAGTTGCCAGTGGCGTCTCTTATTTCCTTTGTGGTTTTATAAAAAATATAAAAATTATAATAAGGTGAAACAGTAAATCTCTTAAACTTTTAGTTTTCCTCAAGTCTACTTCCACATTTACCCATTAGAGTGAAAATACTTTTCGGAGAGCAAAAAAACATTTGTTTTGCTCAGATGAGATTAAAAGTGACCTATCACGATGCGATGCGTTAGCGGCATTCCGCTGATGATGGTTGGGGAATTCAAATGCAACCTGAGGACACACAGTCATCACACCCACGTATCGTTTGGCACTACAACTCCGCGAACTGGGACGAAATGCGAGACTACTTTTCCTCATTTCCATTAGCGTCTGTCCGCTTATCTCATCCTGACCCCTCTGATATCTCACAAAACGTCACCGAAATTATCCAAGCTGGCATTGAATTATTTATTCCCCGTACACAGAAAACCTCTTCAGCCACTCAAAAGCCATGGTTCTCTAAATCTTGTGACAAGGCCAGACTTGAAAATGTCAAATCTCACAAAACGTTTCTACACAATCCCAGTCAAGAAAATCGTCAAGCATTTAACGACGCAAGAAACCGCTATGCCCACATTCTTTCTGAGGCAAAAAACTCGTTTAATAACCACATCAAAAACAAAGTCCTCTTAAGCTCCAAGGGCAGCAAACCCTTCTGAACTCTTGCTAAATCTATTGGGAATAATTTCTGCAAGAGCACGTTCCCACCTCTTGTCTCAGGGGATGAAATTGTTTCTACCGCCCTGGGCAAGGCTGAACTTTTTGCCTCGATGTTCGCCGTCAATTCTACTCTCAACCTACCTCCAAATGTTCAACCACCAACAGTCTCCAATATCGCGCATAAAATGACGGATATAATTTTCAAAACTAAAAAGGTACGAAAGAAGGCTATCTTCTCTTAATACCAGGAAAGCCTCTGGCCTTGACGAGATCTCAGCAATTGTTCTCAAAAAATGCGCACCAGAACTTGCTCCTGTCCTGACTCGTTTGTTTCAGACATCTTACAATAGAGGCATATTTCCTAGTAACTGGAAAACTGCTCGAGTAGCAACTACAGGCCTATTTCTCTCCTTTTAGCCGTCTGTAAAGTGACGAAAAATTACGTCAACACAGAATGATTAAAATTTCTTGAAAAACACAATCTAATCCACGACAGGCAGTATGGATTCCGTCAGCCCAGATCAACTGCCGAGCTCCTTTTCTTTGTCACCCATTCTTGGAACAAGTCTATGAAACTACACGGTGAATCCCAGATTGTCGCTCTATACATATCCAAAGCATTCGACCAGGTCTGGCACGCAGCGCTGCTTACTAAACTTCCGGCCTATGGCCTACCACCAAAACTATGTACCTGGACAGCAAATTTCCTCTCCAACCGGAGCATTTCTGTTTTCATGGATGGCCATTCCTTTAAACTATATCCAATTAATGCAGGAGTTCCTCAAGGTTCAGCTTTAGCCCCTACTTTGTTTCTTCTCCACATCAATGACCTCTTTCTAGCACATCCAACCAGTTCACAGTTACGCGGAAGACATCACCCTCCACTCAAATATACAATATTCTAAGCCTGTCTCTTTGGCCCAATTAGATGAGGCTCGCACACTCATGGAGGGTTCTGTCTCCGTGGATCTCCAAAAAAGATTAGACAGGGGATGTAGAAATCTTGTGCAATTCGACCCCACCAAATCTCAGTATTTATTTATTTCTCATAAGAGATACACCAGCACTAGACCCATCACAATGAACAACCAAGTTATTCAAAGTAATGAGTCCTTTTCACTTGTTGGCATTTCTGTGGATCGACATCTCAATTGGCACCAACATGTCATATCAATTGCAGAAGGGGCTGCTAAAAATTAGGTTTCTTCTTCCGAGCTCGCAAATACTTTTCACCAGCTGATCTCTATACCTTATATACTTCACAAATAAGGCCAAACCTCGAATACTGCTCCCACATCTGGGGTGCTGCTGCTGCTTCTACACTCGCTATCCTGGACTCCATTAAGAAGAGAGCTATACGTCTCATGGGTGACCCTACCCTCACCCAAAGGCTGTCATCCCTTGCCCACCGACGTGTCGTTGGTGAGCTCTTTCTCTTTTATAGATATCTGTACGGGCACTGCTCAGAGGTGCCTTCTTCCATAGTTTTTCCACCTGCTGCCCCCAGAAGATCTACCAGGGGAACAGAGCGAGTGCACCCTTTTACTGTCCAGGTCACCAGACACAGAACATCTTGTTATGCCCGCTCTTTGGTCCCGAGGACTTCCAAGTTGTAGATTGGCTTGCCGGCGCATGTTTTTCCTACTCCTCCGAACCTCCAAACCTTCAAGTCCAGAATTAACAAGTTGCCTCTTTCATCCTTGTCGACACCCACGGTACGATAGTATTTAGGCTGTAAGCCCTCGTGGTGTGTTGTTGAAATAAATAATAAAAATAAAATAAAAACTCACGTATCAAATTTGGTTCTTTTTCCAAAAGAAAACCCAAAACTTTCGCGGAAAACCTAGTTTGATTTACTGAAACGGCTTCACCTGATGAATATTCAGCCCTGGAATATAGACGAAGGAAAGCTGATTTGATACACATTTTTCGTATCATACATGACCCGTTTCCATCCGAAGTGGCATCCTTTGTGACGTTTGACATACATTCGAGACACCGGTGGCACAGTTTTAAGTTGCTTTCTTCGCCAGCTCAGGGCATTCGATAACTTAAACTATCTGCCGGAGGATGTGCTCAGTGCTGCCAATGTGAATATGTTCAAAAGGCGTCTCTAGTTGAACTTTTTCAACTGAATCCATAATAGATTTGTACACATATATTTATGATTTCACGGTTTGTTCCTTTTTCTTAATCTATTCAATCACAATAATAATTTTGCAATCTGAAGCATAATTTTAGTTCTAGTATATGTACAGTATAAGCCCCAGGTTCCTGTATTATGTCTATATTATTATTATTTTACTTCAACGTCGGCCTAATTACGCGACTATGGCCAAGTACCTACGCCAGAGAGCACTTTCACCTCACTATCCTGGAAATTTTGCCGAACCTCTGCTTTTCTGGATGGAGGGTAGGGATCTTTAACGTGCCCAACGCATGGACACGAGACCGACGCCTTTACGCCCACTCTGAAGGGCGGGGCACGTGCAGACATTGAACTTCCTCAAATGCAATGCCAGAACTTCGGTTGATGTTAATTTATTACAGTTTGTACTTGAAAAGTGAAAGGGAAACCCTGGGAATCGAACCCAGTACCCTTCGGTTCAGCGGCACACGTTCTTACCCCTGGACCACCGAATATATATAATATGATTTTAGAGGTTAGATATTTATTTGCTTATAACATTTCAGTCTGTTTCTAAATTGCCTATTAATTCATCTATGTTGATAATAATAATAATATGATTTTAGAGGTTAGATATTTATTTGCTTATAACATTTTAGTCTGTTTATAAATTGCCTATTAATTCATAAAATTAACAAGTAGTGTTGCTTTGACAGCTAACTGACTATCGTAGCTACGCCAAAGCAAGTTAAAAAGCCAATGAACCCAAAAATAGAACGCTGGAGGATTTATATAATCCAGCACTAATAGCGAACTATCACAATAATGAGAAATTGGTTGATTGATGGTCGAGCCGCGTCCGCATTTTCAGGATATATATTAGTCTACGTTATGTATAGCTCACTTGCATGAATCAATATTTGTTATATGTGTGACGTATTGATATATGCTGTCCCGCCAATTGGACTAGGTAAATACTGCTTAACAGTATCCAGCTGGTTCGGTTTATGAAACATAATACATATACACACACACAATCATATATATATATATATATATATATATATATATATATATATATATATATATATATATATATATATATATATATAGTGCTATGGAACAAACTGCACTGCATAGCCCCAGGCAATAGAGGACCAAAAAATAATAAACATGTTCTTGAATATACATTTCCTATCTTCGTGTTAATGATTGACGGCATCTTTGAAATGTGTTCAGTATATTACGAAATCTATCACCAGACTTTACATTTTTGTTCAATATTTGATCTTCACTATTTATTTATTTATTTATTTATTTATTTATTTATTTATTTATTTACTTATTTATTTATTTATTTATTTATTTATTTATTTATTTATTTATTTATTTATTTATTTATTTATTTATTTACTGATTTATTTATTTATTTATTACAACTGCTCCATAGATATTTACAAGATATCGGAAATAGTCAAAACACAAAAAAAAAACAGATTATCAACGCTGAAATTTAAAATTAAAATATTCGTCCACAGAATATAAAGAGTGCTCTCTAAAAAACGATTTTAAAGCAAGCTTAAATTGCCTGAGGCTGATCAAATTGTTGATGCTGTCAGGTAAATGATTATATAAGCGTATTTCACTGTTGAGAGGTGCCCGAATAATCTGATCGATCCTATAAGGGGGAACATACAAATCCTTAGCCTGTCTTGTTTCATACGCTGTAATATTACCGCAGGTACTAAAAATTGCAATATTTTTTCTGACATAACAAAGCACCTCAAGCATATATAGACACTAAGGCAATAATGGTCTACAAGATGCGGAAGGCGGCAGGCCAAATATGATGCGGATAATTCTCTTCTGCATCAACAGATGCACACAGACGCTCCAACACAGCAAACCATATGCCAGGAGACAGTTGACACTACCATAGTAGCATGTCAACAACGCCTGAGTACTAAAGGAATCCCGCAGCTGCAGCAACGCGTAATTCCTAGATGCAAGAGAGGCCACCACATGGTCAACATGAACATCCCATGATAAGTTAGAATACAGATGGAGCCCCAAAAACTTTACAGACGTGCCCTGTCCTACTGAACCGTTATCAGGTCTCACATATAGGCTCAGATTCGGATGCACACCCACCGGAGAAAAATAAGCATTTCAGTCTTCCGCGTGTTAAGTACCAGACCATTTCGCGAACACCAGGCTGACACCTCAGACACACACACACATTAGCTGCAGCACCAAGCTTTTCAAAACTTTCCCATGAGATTGCAGCAGTGGTGTCATCTGCGTACAAAGTTAGTTGGTATTGCCGGAGATCATAAACAATATCGTTAAGAAAAATTGTAAACAAAACCGGACCTAATATGCTGCCCTGCGGCACGCCGCTTGACACGGCTGAAAATCCAGACATATAGTTCTTACCGGCCTGTCGTATCCTGACAGCCTGACTTCTCCCAGACAGGTAGCTTTTTAGCCATAAATATGTATTTCCTCTTATGCCATAATACTCCAATTTTTTCAATAAAAGGGAATGGTTGACCGCATCAAACGCTTTCGAAATGTCGAAGAACAGCCCGGCGGATTTGGATCCACTGTTTATGTAATCTAAGACTGTCAGGTAAGTGCTAATAACGGCATCCTGAGTTGACAGCTGCCTACGAAAGCCAAATAGGCACGGAGACAGTAAATTGTATCTCTCCAAAAACGACCCGAGTCTTAGCAGAAATGCCTTCTCAAAGATCTTAGAAAAAAACGAAAGCAGCGCAACTTTTACGGCATACACTTAATTTTTCATAAACTTCCAAAATGAAAAATCAAGGGGATTAAAATCTGGAATACGAGCTCGCCATGGTATAGGTACACGACGACCAATCCACCTCTTTCGAAATCATCTCTGCAAAAATGACCTTGCTCTTCGAGCAAAGTGACCTGGTACGTCGTCATGCATTTAGTACACTCTTCTAATTATATCCATTGGGACATCTAGCAAAGTGCTCAGTTTATTTTCTCCAAAATTTCGCTACACCTCGCCTGTCAATCGACAGGGCAATATAAATGACTAATTATATAATTGTCGCTTATACCCGCCCACACATTAATAGAAAACCCATCCTGGTGATTCTGTATTATAAAAAATTGTGCCCTTGATCTTGCAACCACTGCAATATGGTACACGCGGTAAAAAATCCTATCCAATAGGAGATGAATTTCTGGAAATGAAATGAGTGAAGAAGTTGTTCTTTAAGGACTTGCCTCACTGACTCACGGTTAACATTCGGCACAGCAGCACTTATTCTTGCGGTGCTTATTCCTGGATTATTTTCTACTATTTGCAATATAGCATATAACAGTACGATGAGTTGGTGGAGCCCCAGTATCAACTTTTGCTTTTTAAAGTAACCATCTTCTCCCCAGTGCCTATGCACGACGTCAGTAAATGTTATAGCATTAGGAATTTGTCATAGTGGATATATCTCGTCAGATACGTTGAGTTTCGGGAAAATTTCATCGAGCTTCGCCGTAATACATAATCATGACCCTGTATTTTGCCCAAGTATAGCTAACCATTTTTGAAAGAATCTTTAAAAAATGACAAACAAGTGAACTGAATACGTAGGTAAAAAGGAACATGAGAAACTTTAACTTAACAAATTATTGAAATTATTGATATCGTACGAATTAAAGGCTAGAGTGTGCACGTGTTGCGATCGCTCCTGCAATTTTTGCTAAAATAAACTCAATAAAGTGACTAGTATTGAAGTGTATTGTGCACAAGTGTTCTAGAAGTAAAGTAGTGTCTATTGGTGGTGTTACCTACAAGAATGGCGTTTACGAAACGGCAATTAGAACAAATTAATGAATTGATTGAGAGTTGTGTGTCGAAAACTCTAAAAGAAAACTACACGCTCATGAAAGAAATCACGTCTTCTGCCGTGAAGGAAGCTTTACTTGAGATGGAGGAAAGATTGAAAAAGCAAGAAACTCAGTTGAAATGTATATCTGAAGAAAACAAAAAATTGATAAAAAGACTTGATGTATTGGAACAACACAATAAGAGAAAAAATATAAGAATTTTCAATATACCAGCTGAAATCAATGAAAACATTTTAAATAAAGTCGTAGAATTTTTCAACAAAGATATGAATGTAAACATATCTGAAAACAACATTCGCACCTGCTACCGTTTAAAAAACCGGAATAATCAGAAACCTCCGATTTTGGTGTCTTTCACAGACATTGAATATAAACATCGAATAATAAGAAACACAGCTATATTAAAAGACAGGGGAATTTTCGTGGCAGAGGACTTGACTTACAGTAATCTTAATCTTCTAAGCAAGGCTAAGGAAGTATATGGCAGAAACAAGGCCTGGAGTTGGAACGGCAACGTATATGTTAATACTGGTAATAAACAGAAGCTCCGTATTGCATCACTGGATGATCTACCTAATCCAAATATTTGAAGTTAAGAAGTTTGATAGCTGCAATTTTCAATCTATGTTATATCTAGTTTGCTTTGTTGAACAAAAGTTTGGTTGTGTTTTATATATTATGCAGGTTGCTGTCGCGGGCTGCACTCGAATTTCTTTTTATTTTTGATAACTTATCACACTTTATCGTTTCCTTTTTACAAGTAAAGTAAAACTCTTGCTTGCCTTCTTATCGCTTTTAGTTATTGTATTTATATCTAACTAATCTTTATTACCTTTACTGTCTATATAATTTTTAAAATATGAATAAAAAAGAATTTAATAAATATAGTTTTGCGCATATAAATGTAAGATCTTTACTCTCTGATTTTGCAGCTTTTAGGATTTTAATTGAAGAAAATAATTTTGATATTGTGGCTGTGTCCGAGACCTGGCTAACTTCTAATGTTACAGATGAGGCTATACAAATTAAGGGGTACAATATTGTGAGAAAAGATAGGTTAAGTGGCCGCGGTGGTGGAGTCTTGTGCTACGTAAGTAACAAATTAAACTTTCTTATAGTTTCAACTAGCGTGAATTCTGATGCTTTTGAATATCTCACTCTGTCAATTAAAATTAATGATGAAAGCTTTTTGATCTGTTGTTTGTACAGACCTCCAGATCGGAATCTGCTTAGTGCGCTGGATGGCTTTGATGAGCTTCTTTCTTTAATAGTTCCTGCATATGATCATATTGTTTTACTATCAGATTTTAATATTGATCTACTAAAAAACAACACAGCTGTTCTGAAATTTTACGAAACTCTTCACTCGTACGATCTGCTACAACTCATATCAAAGCCGACTAGACTCACGCAAAATTCACAGTCTCTTCTTGACATAGTTATAGTTGATAAATCGCTAGGTGTATTAGAAGCTGATACAGTCGATACTCATGATATCTCTGATCATTGTCTTGTATATTGCATATTATCTTTGGCTAAAGCAGAATCATTAAAAAGACAGTATCATACCTTTAGAAGTTACAAAAATTTTAATATTAATCAATTCAAAAGTGATTTGTCTGCTGTAGACTGGATGCATTATTATAGATTAAACAGCGCTGAAGATAAAGCAGCATCACTTACTAATGTTTTGAATAAACTTTTCGATACGCATGCCCCTATCGTTACGGTACGAATAACGAAAAAGCCGGCTCCATGGCTAACGGATAATATCAGGAATATTATGAAACAGCGTGATAAAGCTTATAATAGGTTCAAGGATAGTCGCGATCCCATTGATTGGCAAAATTATAAACTAATTAGAAACCGAACTACAAATGCCATAAAAAAAGAAAAACTTGCATTTGCGGAGCGTATGCTGTCTGAAAGTAAAAATAATAGGACGGCCTGGTCTTTGGCTAATAGATTTGGCATTATTACAAAAAAAGACAATATGTTACCATCACATTTGAGTGACGCAAACAAAATAAATCAATACCTCACGTCTATTAACAGTAGTAAGGCTGATATTAGCGAATTAAAAACATATTACAATAGTAATATTTACAAAAATGCAAATAACTTCCATTTTAAACTTGTCAATGAGACAGATATTATGAGGCATATAGCCTCAATAAAAACAAAAGCTAAAGGCTTTGATGGTGTGAGTGTCGACATGATTCACCTATGTCTCCCGGAAATTCTCCCTCAGCTGCTTCATCTTGTAAACTTTTGTATTGAGACAAAGTGCTTTCCCAAAGTTTGGAAAGTTGCAAAGGTTTTCATGTTTCCAAAAGGAAATAATCCAACTGAGTTTAATCATTTAAGACCTATAAGCATTTTCCCAGTTCTTTCAAAGTTATTGGAGAAAGTGATGTCCGAGCAGATAACTGCTTACCTTGGGGACAACAACATCTTGCCAAATGTACAGTCCGGATTTGTTAGGGGCAGGTCCACCACAACAGCATTAGCAAATATTAATGATGACATCCTCACAGCTAACGATAAAAATCAAGTTACAGCTTTGGTATTGCTAGACTACAGTAAAGCTTTTGATACGATCAGTCATGAACTATTGTGCTCGAAGTTACAATATATTGGTTTCAATCATGACGCCGTTCAGTTTATAGAAAGTTACTTTTCAGATAGGGCACAGAGGGTTGTCTGCGGGTCGGATGTATCGGATTCTTTGAGTTTATTAAAGGGGGTTCCACAAGGCTCTATCTTGGGCCCCCTTTTATTCAATATTTATACGTTTTATTTTCAAGAACAAATTATCTCGAGTAAAATACACTTCTATGCCGATGATACCCAGCTTTACAAATCCTTTCCTGTCGAAAATGCCTTAGACGCTATAACAAGTTTAAATGCAGACCTTGATAGGTTAGTCAGGACAGCAAAGAAGCATGATCTTGCGATAAATGTCAATAAGTGTTGCGTACTTTATTTTGGCAGGAAAGTCAGTAGGAATAGGGTTTGTTCTCAAAATATTGATATTTTGATAGATGGGAGTCGCTTGGAAGCAAAACAATCTGCAAGGAATCTTGGTCTCATAATAGATAACAACTTAAAATTTTCTGATCACGTCACTAATCTTCGTAGAGCTAGCTTTGGCCTATTGAAATCTTTTTATAGCCACCGAAATTGCCTTCCAGTGAAAGTAAAAGCTCTCTTGGTAAACTCTATGATTCTCTCGCGCTTTAACCATGCTGATGTTGTGTATGGACCTGCCCTTGACAGTTGGGATCAGCAAAGAATAGAAAAGGTTCAGAAGTCATGTTTACGGTTCATCTTTAATCTAAAAAGAACAGATCGTGTTTCCTATAAGTTAAAAGAACTAGATTGGCTGAATATGAAGAATCGCTGGAAAGTACATCTTCTTTGCTTGACTCACAAGATTGTCCTCGGGGCGGGGCCTGATTACCTACATCAGAAGCTCTGTTTTCGGAGACAAATACATTCGCTCAATACAAGACTCGATCACTTGTTTGCCATACCTAAATATTATACGAGCCAATATCAAGGTTCTTTTTCCTATGTTGCACCACATCTGTATAATAAAATACCTTTTAAACATACTTTATGTTCTCTGCCAGGGTTTCGGAGATACGTTACAGATTTTTATAAAAATAGTCAGTTTGCGTAGTGTAGTTATAATAAATCATATTCATATTTAGGAATTCCTTTCTTTCAGCTAAATTTAAGGCGCACAATTGTCAATGTTTTGTTGTTATATTGTTTTGTTGTTTTGGATACTAAGGCATTTATGATTTGTTTATTTTATAATTTGTTTATTTTGTAATTCCTACATTTTAAGTTATCTTTTAAGGGTTAAGTGGAAGAAAATTGTAAAATTAACTTCGCCCTAATAAAGACCTCTTATTATTATTATTATTATTATTATTATTAAATATTGGTTCGACAATTACCTAAAACCTACGAGCAGTTGTTCTACCACAATGATTATTTCCATAAGAAATTGATATAATTTGAACGCGCTATAGAACAATGTAAGTAATTACGCTATTAGGTTAGTTTTTAATGAACAGCACTTTAAAACAAATTTTGAAAAATATTGAAATAATCCACACTGAAGTTTAAAGTAAAATAAACATGACAAAGAATTATCAAAAACCTATCTACTACTATTACGATTTTTACTTATTTCTAGCAACTCACACACAACACAACAAGACTAATTCTTCCCAGTATCTACCAAAGATACTATAATTAAGCTACTGATGAACGAAATGTCTCATCTCAATGGCAAATTGATTATTCTGTCACATTCCAGTAAAATTTTCGTCAACGTAGTATAAATTCCATATTCCTGTCCCTATATGAAAAACGTTCGCCTGTTTCACATTAATTTGCTTCTGAAATATTTATGACTGAAATTACTGGAGTTTGATATATCGTTGAATAACAATCGACGAAACGATAATTACGTTTACGAAGACAATACTATACGAAAGTCAGAAATGATTGATTAGACATCTGAATAAATGTATTAGTTCCTTTAAATGAAATATTCATCTGAGGATACGTAATAATTCAAAATTGGTATATATAAGCAAAATTGTAACCGTTATATTATGCAAGCAATAAAGATTATCAAAGCATTTGCAAGATGCAATCAGTCTTTAGCAACAATTTTAATGGATTAACAAACCCCTTTAAACCTATATAATCTGTTAACCGACGAAAAAAGAGAACGGTACTTTTAGATCTACAGGTTTAATTTTTTTTCTCTGGGTATGTTCACCGATTTTTCGGCAATCTATTAGTTTTTCTGTGTGGTTAGCGATTTGGTTACGTTCAACAGAATCCACGGTTAGTCTCGTTAAATTTTACGTAACTAATTTATCAATTGTTTAATAAATAATAAAAACAGTATTCAGAAGCATATTTAACTGACACTGACTGGCTTTAAAACAGAATGCCAAAATCATTGTTAGCTTACGACATTTTTTATGTAAATAGACATCAACACCAATTGCTCTATAATAAAAATAATAAGGATATTGAGCGAATCGATTATTAGAATCGACAGTTGTTGGTGGAGAGACTAGTAGTAGGAACAATAACAATTTAATGAATTTTTGAATTTTATTGATAACTTTCACACAAATATTAAGTTTACTTTAGAAGAAGAAGCTAACAGTTGTATAAATTTTTTAGACTTAACGATTAGAAAGTTAGAAAATAATTCATTTGACTTTTCTATATATAGGAAACCAACTTACACTGACACAACCATACCATACGATTCATGTCACCCTTTCTCACAAAAGCTGTAAGCCTACCATTCTACGATACATCGTGCATTTTCAATACCTATGTCACAAAATAATCTTGAAAAAGAAATTTCAATAATTAAGCAAACAGCATTAAATAATGGCTACTCTGTTAAATTAACCGATAAAATGATCGAGAGAAAAGAATACAAATTAGCGATTAATTTAATTTATCCAAATATTAGAGACAAAAAGGACAACAGGTACGTTTCGATAACTTATTTTGAAACCATTTCAGAAACCATTTCAAAAATGTTAAATAACTGTACAAATACAAAAGTAGCTTTTAAATCTTACAACACGACGCGTGACTTGCTATTTAACGCGAAAGAAAAGTCTTGTTTCTTGAGACAAGCTGGAGTTTATAAATTAGCTTATACACATTGTAACGCAATCTACATAGGTCAAACTTCTAGAAATTTTAACACCCGATACAAAGAACATATTTCTGCATTTATAAATAACCACGCCGACAAATCTACATTTTTGTAATGGCTAACGTAAACTAGACTTTTTGAAGCAGTAGAAGTCAAAAATCACACACACGAGAATATCTGCCTTGTTTTAAATGAGCAAGCTGATTTAATGAATTCCCCCTTCTTGGATATTCTTCTTTCTAATTAAATAAGTCAAAGAAAATAAATTTAACTATTCTTTCAAAAGAGTTGTAATAAAATAATGAGTTGATGTATGTCGATATTTTAGTTGTATAGAGACTGCTTTATTACTGTTATTGTTTAGTTATTTTATTGTTGTAATTGTTATTATATTTATTATAGGCTAGTTCTATTTTTTTTTTCTATATTACATATTGAAATAGATCACGTAAACATTTTGAAAGCCTCATCACACATTTATCTGTGTTTCATTTTATTTTCACTTTGATGAATTTTTTGATCACAACATCATAACGTAACATAGCAAGAGATCTTTATTTGTGGTTGTCATGATTTCGTACCAATTCAATTTTTATCTGTCTGAAAATGATGTCAAGCAGCGAAACTAGTCACAGAAACGTTGAAGAACATCTAGAATTCATAAGGATCTCTTGCTCTAGTTGGCTTACGCGCTGGCTACGCCGTTCGCCTACAGAAACCCAACAGTGAAGCCATAGAAATAGTCTTCAAGCCTGTATGTAGTACAGCCAAAGCACCAACTTAACTAAACCTACAGCCACAGCGTCAGAGAAAGGGTCTATTTGAAATGAATTTCTGTAAACATTTTAGCAAAATGAAGAACAATGGCGGTTGAAGCTGAAACTTACGGGTTTGCAGAACACTCCTCTTGCGACATCATCTTTACATAATCCGTATTTGTTTCAGGTTCTTTGACTAAATGTTGCGAGTTTTGACGTTTCAAATAGCACATTTGCGTTTCGAGGAAAACCCCCTTTTTTTTAAATGCCTAGAGCTTTTTGTCTTTCAACTTACAGATGTAAGTTTTGGTACGTGCTCACTATTTATAATACAAACACGCGTATCAAATTTGGTTGCCCTTGCTTTGTTATCTCCAGAGATATAATTTTTTTTGGAAAGAAAACACAAAATTTTTCGGTAAAACCTGGGCAGATTTTCCCGGCTAACGAACTTATCTAAGCCACTTACAAAAGGAAGGTACTCACCAAATTTGATCAAAATCAAGAAATTATTTATGGTGTGGTACATATATAAACATACAAAAATTGAAACTGGCCCCGGATATGGGTTTTAGGTGTCCTAGGTGCGCTCATTTGAAGACATTTTTTCAAAATTCAAAAGTCGCAATCTCCTCATTAGTGATTTTTTTGAAGAAAATTCACTAAAAAAGCAAACTTTTAAACGTAAATTTCTGGCATTATTTCTTTCAGAGTAATGACGTCATCAACTGTTTTCTTAAAATGGCAACCCCCGAAATCTTATCCCTAATTTTGAGGGATATTTACATTGTCGAACCGAAACTATAAAAATGTTGTCTTTTACAACATCTTTGAGTAAATGCCCACTGGCTGCACAAAACTGTCAATTTTATTGTTAAAAAAATTACAAGAACTCATTAGTCAAGCTAATACAATTGTTACATTAAGTGTTCGAACTGATATCAGCAAAGTCCTAAACGATACGTAAATCTGTGTGAAAATTCGTGTACATTGTGAATCAATTTCACGCTAATTATGTGTGTTTTCTCTGTACTACGATTTTGCGGTTCAGCTAAATTGTTTGGTCTGTAACCCCATGAAAAATAATCCAGGTGCGTAAGACCTTAAGATCTAGCGGGCCATGATATATGTCCTCGCCGGCCTATCCACCATCTAAGAAATTAATTTTCTAGAAAATTTCGAACACAACGTACATATTGCGATATGGTATTCTCTGAAAGCTCGGAATCATTGTCGTTTGGTAAATTGCTGGAAGCGCTGGAACAAGGTTATTTTGCGAAAACTAAATATATTCATCAGATGAAGGTTTCTTCAAAGAAGAAATGCTCTACTTCTCGCCTATCAACTATTTCAGCCCACACGCTTAATTTATGCGGTAGTAGATTAAGTGCCTCCATGGTTTAATGAGGTTTTACTCCACTTCAATACCTGCAATTTCGCTGTTCACTACGTCATGGATACGAAACGTGGCCTAATCCGAAAAAAATATTTGCCAATGCAAAGGTCGATATTCTTGGCACAAATACATAATAGTTACACAAAACTGAAGGCGCTCGTTGAGATCATCATTGTTGACTTTGATTTTTATTAATGAAGATTGGAACCTATGATGAACGTTGATAAATACAATTTGAAGAACCCAATTTATCACAATATAGTTTTCAGACCTACATTCAGCACTGCATTTTTTAGAAATGATATCTTTCCTTCTTGTAACACGTAGCACTGTTGTCTGATTAACTTTGTCTAACGAAACCAATAGAGACATATTATGACGACTCTCTGCCATGCTTAACACAAATCAACTTTTGGACGTCCATGTTTTGAAATATCAGTAGTTCTACCAGTCAGTTTCAATTTATACCCAATTATACTCTACTAAGTGAAGATTGTAACCTATGATGAGCACTGGTAAGTACACTTGGAGAACCCAAATCACCACAACACATTTTAAAAGACCTGACGATCGTTTTACTAACCAACTTAGCGTCGTCAGAGGATGAAACATTTTAATACTGAAAAAACCAACATCAACTTATATACGTTAAAGTTTGCTCCGTGAGAACGCTAGGAAACAATGAGGTTACATCGAATGAAATGGGAATTAGAAAACTGCCAGAACCGTCAAAAAAATTTATTAGAGTAGCGTGTAAAAGTAAAATTTTAAAAAAACTTGGAAGAAAATAAGTCCACAAAAAAACTAAATTGTAATCAAATAAAAATAGCTAAACGATTGCGAGAGAAAGATTGTTTCTATGTTAACGCAGATAAAGGCAATAATGTAGTGACTTTGGACAAAAACGAGTATAAAGATAGAGTTTATAACGCCCTAGCGACAGGACCGTATAAAAAACTAAATAAAAACCCGCTACCAAAAATGGTTTCGGACGTTAAAAATAGTCTAAAAAGTTGTCACAATCTCATATCAAAAGACTTGGGAAGGAAGTTACAAGTTTCTAATCCGAAAGTTTCCAAGAAGTACGGTCTCCCAAAAATTCATAAACCGGGAAATTCAATTAGACCTATTGTTTCGGCTATAGATTTCCCGACTTTTAATGTAGCTAAGTGGCTGACAGATTAGTTTAAAGGCTTGCCTGTCAAACAGACAAGTTTTTCAGTAACAAATTCAATTGAATTTATTAATAAGATTAAAGTGGTTAAATTGATTGAAGGCGAGGTTTTAATTTCATTCGATGTAACCTCATTGTTTCTTAGCGTTGCCACGGAGCAAACGTTAACGTATTTAGAGCAGTTACTAAAAATGAATTACATGAATGGAAATGTCTGCAAAGAATATTTGACTCTAACAAACCTTTGCACCAAACAAAATATTTTTCAATTCAACAAGGAATTTTCTCAACAAACCCAAGGCACGGCAATGGGCAATCCGCTAATGCCATTTATTGCAGACCTTTTCATGAGCACATTTGAAACATATCTTAAAAGTGAAAATGGTTATTTTCCTAGAGTGTGGTGTCGTCGCGGTGTTTAACACAAACATTTGCAGAATAGAAGATTTTATTGCCAAATTAAACAATAAATTTGATTCTATAAAATTTACCCATGAATTAGAAATTAATAATAAACTACCATTTCTAGATGTACTAGTTATCAAGAATAAAGACACTTTAGAATTCGATGTCTATAGAAAGGAAACCACTACTCTAAGCTACATCCCGAACGACTCGCATCATACGTACGCACAAAAAATGGCTAGTTTGATTTTTTTAGTAAATCGGTTAATAAATTTTCCTTTAACAAAAGTAAGTATACCAAAGAATTAAATTATATTTAAAACGTGGCCGAATATAACGGATACACTACTTGCCTAGTGGAAAAATTAATCAACAAACAGAAAACAAAGAAAATGTTGACGAAATCAACGACGTTCAGAAGAAAAAAGTCGGAAGATACTTTGTTTGCTTACCATTTGAACCTAAAATCACGAGTGGTCTAGACAGAATTTTTTAAAAAGTCAACTTACAGCTAAGATTTTCAACAACAAATACGTTAAAAAACTTGCTAGGTAACCCAAAAGACAAGGATAGCACGGACAAAATGTCGGGAATTTATGAAATAAGTTGTAAAGATAGTAATCTTAAATACGTCGGACAAACAAAAAGATCGATTGGAATTAGATTCAAAGAACACTTATCCAAATTACGTTACGGTACTGTAGATAAGTCTTCCGTCGCTCGACACATTTGGGACAATAATCATCACGTTGACAAAGATAATCTGAAATTACTAAAAAATGTTAGAAAACCAGGACAGCTAAACGCGTTCGAAAGCGTATATATTGCGAAATATAGTTACAACAAAAAATGTATGAACGCTTCACCACCACCAATTACGAGTCACCTGATCGATTGCTTTGTTAAATAATTCCCACGTTTCGGCACGTTCTAAAGATAACATAAGTCTACAGATATTTCCGCCAAAGGATTCTATGTTATGTTAGCTGTCTTTAAACCTTCTCAAAAGTATTACAGATGGACGATTTTAAGATAAAGTAGTATGGACAGTGCAAAGACCTTGTCCAGCGATAAAAATACAATACACTGTAAATTTTGCCTGCGACTAGTTTCCCACCTCAGTTCGATTTCTTTACCCAAGATCCGGTATATAAGTTGAGGTTGGTTTTTTCAGTATTTAGAATGTTTCATCCTCTGATGACGCTGACTTGGTTAGTGAAACGATCGTTAGGTCTTTTAAAATATGTTGTGGTGATTTGTGTTCTCCAAGTGTACTTACCCAATCATACTGACTGCGAGTTGTCGAATCGAGCGATCTTGATATTATGGATTAACAAATTGCACAATTTCAGTTGGCTTCAAGCCCTATCACTGCATGCAACGCGCTTTAGAGTTTCAGTTCTTTGTGCGACAGTTTATTGTGTCATAATACTTTAAATGCAATAATACTTTTGTGCCGATAATACTTAACAATTCGGAATTAAACTAACACCTAAGACGATACAATACAATAAGACTTTGTGCCGATAATATTTTAAAAGTCGGTAAAAAACCAACACTTAAAATTATCAAAGATTTTCAAAAAATACGTATGATAATGTTTGTAAAACCGAGTTTTTGCTTTATTTTAATTGTTGGACGGTCTCTTACATTCATTTGTTTTTTAGTCAAAAAATTTTAGACGTAAGATGGCAAATTTTTTATACGGTCGGTTCTACACTGAAAAGATATCTCAAATTCATGAATCTATTTATATAATACACATGATTATAGAAAATCAATTTTAACTGGAAAAATGTGTATTTTTATCAAGGTAGCTCGAGGTGTATTTTTCGCTTTTACATAAGTTATTCCATAATTTAAACGCACATTGAAAATATATAGACAAAGTGGCGCAGTGAACACAAAACAAAACCGATTTTGCATATTTCCTGCTACTTAAAAAAATCGTTCGCAGGCGTTAATTCTTGTTTCGAAAGCGAAACGTTTTGCGGATATTTTCCACACTGTCAGTTCATCCGTCTATCTGGGTTGAGTTTTATTTTTAAATGGAAAGAGTTATCGAGTGTCACCTTGACAGCTCATTTTGAAGCCACCCCCCCCCCCTTCCCTCTTTGAAATGTATCAGCTTTTGAAAATCTGTTCGGTAAGTTCTGAGAAAACGCATTCTAAAGTGTTGACCTATGAATCACGCTGTCTAGGTTTACAAAACTTAACTCAGGTAATTAGGTTTCTGAGACTGGAAAACAAACGGTAAAAATAGGATCATATTTTCAAAACTAATTAATTGTTTCTGTGTTGGTTAGTGACCTGCATTTTTGGAAAATGGTTTATTCTATTGCGAAAAGGTAACTAATTATTGAACTAATCGAGAAAAGGTTAAATGTGCAAATAAAACAGCCGAAGTCTTTAATGTGCAAAATTCGAATAATCAAGCTAACTGAAAGCACGTCAGTAAGTTTGTGGCCAGATTTAGACACAGCTGCTAATTGAAAGCGAGTGATACAAGCTGAAAATCGAATAGTGGGAAATAGAGCAATGGATTTGCCATTTTGGGGTAAAATAATCGGAATCCTACTTTAAGTACCAGGAAATTATCAGCAATTGCTAACTTTACCCGTCGTGGCGTTCAAGTAGTTTTTAAAATATATAAATATCACCCGTATAGAATCAGTCTTGTTCAAGAAATAAACGAAGATCTCCTTGATAGGAGTTTTCAGTTTTGTGAGGATGTGAACGAATTAATAATAATCCAATTTGTTTTTTAGATGAGTGTTCGTTTTTTGAAAACGAGGTTGTTAATGGCCACAACTATCGCTATTGAGGTGGCAAAAATCTACACGCTTCACGAACCTTATAGTCAAAGTCCTCAAAAATTAAATGTTTGAGACGGAATTTATGGCGTTTGTATTGTAAGTGCTTTTATCTGCCAGAAAAACTAGCAGGAGAAATGTATTTGCAGTCATCGAAAGATGCCACTCATCTAGCGCTAACAGAAATTTGGAAACAAAGTAACCGTTACAATAAAAATGAATTCATATTTTAGAAAGACAGAGGATATGCACGCTATACCGTTGCCGCTTGTCGGCATCTCGACCAAACATTTTCTAGCAGATGGATTGAGCGAAGAGGAGTAACATAATGGCCTGCAAGTTCGCCAGATTTAAAAAGTTTAGACGTCAGAGATTTTTTTAATGGATCACCCTGTATTTTATAATAAAAATAGCAACGTCGATAGAATTCATATCTAAAAGTACCATATGCTGTTCTCAGCGGTTTTTGACTTATAAGCACACAAAAAATATATGCAAGTAACATTTTTAAACTCCAAGAAATACCACCACATTTTAGTTCCTGGACAACCTGTTATCTGATCAGATAATGTTGGAGACATGCAGTCTATTATTTAGTACACAAAAATTACACAATTAACGGTAATACTGCCTGGGCCAACCAGGCTTAGATAATGCTTTAGATAATGCACTTTGACATTATTTTTGTATTGGAGAAATTCGTTTTTACATTCTGAGAATTTGTAGTTGCCGATTTATTGACATTATTAGTTTGTTCCTGATGACATGCGGTAGGTTTGAACTTGTTTAAATATTTGTTGTAAAATGCATGTTATTGTGCTGTCTTCAGTTGTCTCTAACGTTTTTTGGTCAGGTCATGCCAGGTTGGGTTAGGTCGGATCAGGTCACGTTAGATCAGGTCCAGTCATTCAGGCCTGCTTGGTGGTGTCTTGTGAATAATTGACAAGAAAAATGTTGTCCCTTCAACCGCCAAACAAGCTGGGTAAGCAAACTAAGGTTCTGGACGGGGAAAAACATTACTAAGGAAACTGTTGATCCAAAATGTAAAAAAAACTTACAGAAGTCCAACTAAACTGTTTTTGGCGATGTTCGTTTTTTATTTCCTTACACCCCGGCACCCCGGTTCACTTTCTGAATTTAAATTATCCTGCTTTCGTCTGTCCAAATAAATTTCTTCAGAAAATTTGGATTTTCTTGTGCATAAATTAAGATCATCTCACAGAAATCGACACATTCTGGAAGATCATTTAGCTCGATGGATTGTAGTGTCGCAAATTTAAAATTATACATTCCGTAATCATGCATAATTCATTTTGTAGATTTGTATACTATTCCCCTAAGTTTTTTTCAGCAGAATGAAGTGACGCGTCAGGATTTGCCACCACATATGCCAAGGCAATTATTTGATTGTCCTCGTTACATGTTACAAGTTAAATTTGGCGTATTGGCTTTTTGCTTCTTTACGTAATCGTTGTTCATTAAATTATATTTTAACCTCTTGAATTTATATCATTCATTGCAACTGCGTTTGGATACGGTTTGTTGCAGTTTCTACATGTTCTATGAAATAGTTTTGTTATACTGGCCATATGCATGAAAAAGTTTGTAATTTTGCTCATTTGTATAAGAATTTGTCATTTCCATACTTTTTACAATCGGTCTTCACTGTTGGAAAACATGACATACTGAGAATAAAAAATATGTCGAAAATTTTAAGAATTATATCATATGGTACGTTTAGATGGAAAATCAATTGATCTCACTATTGCTATTATAAAAAACAGGATGTTCGATTTAAAAATCTCTCATTACTTGCTCTTATATGTTCTACCAAAAGCCAATTTTTTGTAGACACCCAAAATACTTTTAAAATAGAGACCATGGCCACATATAAACATAACCCAAATTTCAGATTTCTATCTTTTTGGGTTCACTATATACTTTTAATACGCCATCGAGTTTGGTTCACCCTATATATATATATATATATATATATATATATATATATATATATATATATATATATATATATATATATATATATACATACTGCTTAATTGCTTTATTTGATAAAATTATACATTGTCTAATATAATAAGTATAGTACTTGTGCTGCATCTTGAGACATGATTTAGGGTAAGGTTTTATCTATAAAAACTTTTCCAAATTTAATAAACTTCGAATTTTGAGAGACTAAACCAGATTTGTTCTATGATCTATGATTTTGGCCATTAAAATGGGTTATAAATGTCTTAGTTCGCGTTCTGCTCAAAATCATGATTTAGGACAATTCGCTACCACAACGCACTTGCTGCGTCCAGATTTTTAACATATGTGCCTTTGTTTTGTATGTAAACGAATATATAATACAGAGGAACACGCATGTTTTTATGGTTGATTTATAGCTAATCGATTAATCCGAGGGCAGCTCAAAAATCATAAGGGAAAGTCCAGCTGGTAGCCCGGCCTCTAGATCAATTCAATATATATGTATGAAACCAAATGTCGGCCATGCAGACCCACAACTATTTCATAAAGGAGAAGAAAAGCAGGAGAGTATATCTTAATATGTCAGAAGGGGTAAATAAGAGGCACATAGTTAGTCCACGCACGTCTCACAACGCGTTGCACACCAAATCGCATAAGCAAATTTCCGAGTGTTCGGGATTCCGAAGGCATAACTGGGTTGCGCAAACCGTGCGCGATTCGACCCCACAAAATCGTTTATTAAAATTAAATCCTTTATAATCCGGCCACACTAGGCTTATGTAAATGAAGCGACTCAGATATCCGTCTCTAAAACCTTGTCCTTAACGCTCACCGAACGTTGGAACATAGTTTAACAGCGTTTTCAACTGTAATTATATCAACTAGACCATGCGATTTAACATGAGAAATTTGCAAAATTATGTAGCGATTAATAGTTGTTGAACTAGGAATTTGTCACACCATAATACTGCTTCATTCAAACTTCATCATGAACAGTTAGACATTTGCTGCACTAACGTTAAGTGCTACACACATACCAGACGGATGCTGTTTCAAACCATAACCACATAAATAGCAAATATTTCTACTGACTCACTACAGTGTGCGCCTAAAAAAGTATGCAATAGTAATAGTAATATTAATTTTGCAAAGGAATCAAACAATGTATCCCACATAACAATAATGCCTGTTAACCCTAAAATGGTCAACCGTCGTGAAACTTCAGCTATGCTTCTGCTTTTCGGTCTAAATCGGATTGTTTCGTAAATATCTCGACCGCACCTACTTTAGTACCTTTCCGATTCGACACAATCTAAACAACCATCTAGTTAAGTACACTTGGGAAACCCAAACCACCGCAACACATTTAAAAAAACCTGACGATCGTTTCACTAACCAAGTTAGCGTTATAAGATGATCAAAAATTCTGAACGCTTTACGAGTAAAACTGCGTTTATATTCCATGAAGGTACTCGACCAAGATGATTGCGGGAGGTGCAAACAAGATAGACACCTTTCTGCTTGCTTACCGAAAACTTCCATTACCTGAATTTGGTTATCATCCTTCCACGCTTTCTTTGTCGGTATCTCTCGTAAAGTGGCCAATCAATAAACTGTACATAGGCGGCAGTGCCGAATTCAAAACTTTTGTTATTATAAATATATGCAGTAATATATATATATATATATATATATATATATATATATATATATATATATATATATATATATATATATATATATATACACACCTTTGCAAGCGTTTAGCTGTCCTGGTTGCCTAACATTTTGGATTGATTTTAGTTGCCCCTTATCTATGTGGTGATTATTATCCAAAATATGTCGGGCAACGCAAGATCTATCTATATTAAAGTATCGTAACTGGACTATATGTTCTTTAGATCTAATTTAAATAGATATTTTTGTTTGCCCGACATATTTACAACCTACCTCGGAGATCCACAACGATTTAGCGGTACTATCCCTGTCTATATATATATATATATATATATATATATATATATATATATATATATATATATATATATATATATATATATATATATTTATTTATTTATTTATTTATATATTTATGTGTCACACCTATAACTGAAAAAATAAGAGACCGATTTTGATAAAGCTTCGTGAGGACCTTCCTTTCGCAAGTGGCTTGGACAAGTTAGTTACCCAGGAAAATCTGCCGACGTTTTCCCGGAAAATGTTGTGTTTTCTTTCGAAAAAAATTTATATCTCCGGAACTAACAAAGTAAGGGCAACCGAATTTGGTGTGCGGGTTTACTTTATTATAGGTAAGTCACCTACCAAAATTTAGCTCTATAGGTTTAAGAAAAAAAAAGTTACAGTCATTTAAAGAAAAATAAATTTGGGTTTTCCTCAAAACGTCAAAGTCGCGATTTAAAACGTCAAAATTGGTAATATTTAGGCAATGAACCTGAAACTAATATGAGCTATGGAAGAAAAATGTCTCAAGAAGAAGGTTTTACAAAGCCTAAGGTCTTAGTTTCAATCGTGATTGTCCTTCATTTTACTAAAATATTCGCAGAAAATTCATTTTAAATAGACCCTTTCTCTAATGCTTTGGCCGTAGTGTTGACTATAAAGTTGGTATGGTATATAAATTTTGTCGAATTTTCGTAAAAAATCTTTAAAGTTCAATATATCGGTTATTATGCAAGATACGAAAAAAAATGTATACATTAATTATAGGGTGTTTTGAGCTACATCTTAAAAAATATTTCTACAATCACGGGGTGGTGATTCAAATTTTCTTTTTTTTTAATCGAACATGCCTTATGTTATTGCATTTTTGCATTTTCCATCAAAATATAATACATCTTTGTAAGAAAAGAAATTCGGCACGCAGGAAGTGTGTTATGGTAGCGAATTTTCATTAAATGTTTCAAATTTGAATAACACAATTTGCTATTAACCTATAAAGTTGACCAAAAAATCTGTTTTTTCGGTTTACTTACGGACATTTTTGTACATTTTCAAACAATAAAGTTATTTTGATGAAACATGGCACATTGTTTCTACTGTATAGGTTATACTGGTAACCAAATTTGATGCCTGCTTTCTTTAAAAAAACATATTTGCTATTAAAAACATTTTTATGAAAATTTACCACCATAAGGCACTTGCTGCGTCCATAATTTTTAATTATTCTATTAACTGAGGATCTGTTTATACCCTGAAGATATTAAATTTCTCTTGTACTTATCTGCGGATTCTCTTCAATCGCTAACAAAACCTGGAATTCTGCACCTTTATTCGTTGTGTCACGGTTTTCATAAAAGATTTTGCTTTATATTTTGGGCTACAATTTTCCTCAAGGCGTGCTCTTGCGTTCTCAAACTCCTCTGGTTTTGGATGTCGGGCTAAATAATATTTAATCCGGTAAAGTCTGGATGCCAGTAGACAGTTTATATGAGCCTCTCCCAAAGCGTACATTATGTTTAGTAACTCTTCAATGGTAAAATTAATTTTAGAACGGAACCTTACGTAAATACACAGAGACTAATAAATAACGAACAAGAAAAAACGAATACTAAACAAACAACGATAAACTATTAACGATAAATACCAAAATAATACAAAGATTAGCTGACGAAAGTATTATTTGCCAAACGATGTGTCAAATGTCTATTTGATTCTGTTGTCTAGCTTTGAACTTCTCTCCAGGGCTACCGCGATTTCGGTAATAATGTGGAATGAAACACATTCCAATAAAAATAAAAATTTTCAACAGCTCTACCTTCTTTCGTATTTAACTTGACTTATAATGTCCAAATATGGTATTATAAGAAAGCATTTAAAATTCTGCATTTACCAAAGTCAAAATATATAAGGTGTTCATAGAACAGAAAACTATCCAAGAGGGCATTCCTAATCGTGAAAATATATTTGATAGTATTTTTATATTATAGTAAATATAGGAAAATTGGCTAGCATAAATCCCAATAATTCATATATATTAAGTAGGTCACATAAGTATCATAATTATTAGCAATGAAATATTACATTTCATGTTTAGATAAATAATAAACAAGTTGAAATTGCAGAGTACAGTATAAGGAATGCTGACTGATGAGGTTTGCAATTATTTCTGAATTATGTAGACCAAGCAAGGTTATAAGTAATGTTGTTGATAAACATTAGCGAGACTTTTGATTTAAAAATGTAGTGACTAATACCAGACTTTTGCTTTGAAAATGTAGTGAGCAATACGAGACTTTTGCTTTGAAAATGTAGAGAATAATATCAGAGACTTTTAATCAAGATCTCATTATGTACAGATTTTGTCGGTTTTAAAATCATTTAGTTAAATTAGTTCTGAGAATTGTTGAATTTTATTTCATCTATTAAAATTTATGACATCGTTACTATGTCAAAATTATCCTAGTTCTAAAAGTTATTCCCTAATTATCCTTCGCTCCCTTAACATAAGGTGTTGCGTTTAAAAAAAGAGTTTTTTTTTAATTTCGCAAAAGATAAATACCCTGTATATTAAAAAATAAATTATCATTATTAACGTGCATAAACGCAATTTATACTGAAAAGACAATTATTATGACAAAAACCGATATTAATATCTCAAACAAGTCGATGGATACAAACGTCTCAATTAGACCACTTTTTTTACATTCAACTTCCTGTAGTTGTAGAATGATTGGAAATAACACAAAACAATATAGTGATCGGTTTATAACCATCGACGTGACTTTCCAAAAATTCCATAATATATAGGGTGTTGCATTAAAAAAAACACAAGTTTGGTGCTAATAATAACACCGTGTATAAATGGAAATAATTTTAAAATGTGCACTCGTGAAACAAATATCGCCTCGAGGAAACGGTAGATTAAAATATAGCTTCAGTGAGGAGCTATCTTCTGTCATCACACCGATGGGACACGCTGTATATTATGTGCGATGTGTAGAATGCCATGTCATTTTGAATTTTAAAGATGCTAGAATCTCCCAATATAACTGTTGAGTTGGATATTTCAAACCAACCAACGTAATGGCGGGTTAAAAAATATTTTTCAGATCTTCCAAAATTTTTTGAGAACAGCTGCAAGAATTACATTGCCGAGATAAATGCTAACAGGTCTCAAAAAACAGCCCCTTTTTAGTGAATTTTCGTAGAAAAAATTCACTAATGGGGGATCCCGACTTTTGAATTTTGAAAAAATTTTTGCAAATGAGCGGGGTCAGTTTAAATTTTTATATGTTTGTATATATATATATATATATATATATATATATATATATATATATATATATATATATATATATATATATATATATATATATATTGTTCTGTGTAATTTATTTTACCACTACAATTATCTTAATACAAGAGAAAAATTTGTGCCCTTATTAAATTCATCCCAGGGTGGATTCAACTATTAATTAATAAAAAAAAAAAAAAAAAAAAAAAAACAAAACTTGATCTCATAAAAATGTGTTTTTATCGCCAATATTTGATTACTGTTAAATAAGCTTTCTTTCAATACCCATTACAGTCACTTCAGAACTCTTTGTATAATTCTATTATGACAAATTAAATTGACTTGGGCTTCTTATAATACTATACTTCTATTTCTTTAATTATTATGATTTTACTAACATTTTTTCTATTTCTATTTATCTCAAAATTTCCTCATAAAACTACTTACTTCTAACATATGTTTATATTAACTTCTCAACCTATTTCAGTACCTAATTATTTTCTATGCACAAGTAGTTCAATATATATATTTTTTTTTTACTGTTCTATTTTTCCCGCTAAGATTCTTTCATTTCGTTTTACAAACGTCTTCAATTGATCCATTATTATTTATACACAACCCCATCCACTTTATTTTACTAGGTCTATCTAATATATTTACTGAGAATTATGAATCAACAAGCGAACTACAGTCTGTTTCTTGTGAACCTTTTACATATTTTAACAGTTGGAAAATAACATTTTTACTTGTTATAAATACCTCCTTTTTTTCTTCCTTCTCGGCTCTTCCTAATTCCCATTTAAACGAGGCTCTGCGTTTGGTGATGTAGACACCTCTGTATCGTCTGCTATAAACGATCATTGACTGCTTCCGCTCACTCACATTTATTTCCAATACCACTTTGAACAATTCTTACTATTTAAAACTTCATTTACTGACTTTTAACGATCCGGGTTTTAATCAATTTATTTATACCTTACAACATTCCATTACAACAAATTGTTTACAATCACATTCTAGTCTTTTTTCAAACAGTTGCGCTTCACAATTATATAACGTCAATCTTATGTTCTAGACTTCTTTATATCCATTCATCAGTTAAATTCACATCAAAACTCCAACATCTATCTCATCTGACACCACCTTTCAAAAATTTTCTACCTATCAAACTTTTTGTTACCATGACAGTCCGCCTTCTTAATAGAATTCTTAAAACTAACATTTTTTAAGAATCTTAAAACTAACATTTTATGCAATACAAAGAAATTATTGTCTGTGGTTAACATCTAACCTCCTAAATCTCTTCTAAACTAGTTATCTACACCCTACTGACTAATATCTTAATTATCTACAGTGGTATCATTGCCTATTTAAGTCCATGTTGTGTTTTCTTAACTTTGCCTTTTATTTTTTTATAAAATGTACAAAATTTTTGTAGTGCATATCACATACATATAAAGTAAAGATTAGCACCTGTGATGAGCACTGAAAATTACAATTTGATTCAAATTTTTTTTATTCAGATTTTACTTGGCTATCAAATTTGCAGTTATCAAATTTGCTGCACCATCTCTTTTAGAAAAAATTTTGTATCGATAATACCAATAGTGATAATAATAATAATAATACTTATTATGTGCGTACGTGAGCCTGGATCACACCACAATATATATATATATATATATATATATATATATATATATATATATATATATATATATATATATATATATATATATATATATATATATATATATATATATATATGTATGTATGTATCACACCAATAACTCCAAAAACAATGGGCCGATTTTCATAAAATTTGGCACGTGCCTTCCTTTTGTAAATAGCTTGGACAAGTTCGTTAGTCCGAAAAATCGGACGAGGTTTTCCGGGAAAATTTTGAGTTTTCATTCAAAAAAAGTTATATCTCTGAAATTAACAAAGTAAGGACAACGAAATATGATACACGGGTTTATATCATTATAGGTAAGTTACCTACCAAAATTTAGCTCTGTAGATTAAAGAACAAAAAAGTTACAGGCATTAAAAAAAGGGTTTTCCTCAAAACGTCAAAGTTGCGATTTAAAACGTCAAAATTGGTAATATTTAGGCAATGAACCTGAAACTAATATGATCTATGGAAGGAAAATGTCTCAAGAATAATGTTTTACAAAGCCTGAACTCTTAGTTTCAATCGTCACTGTCCTTCAATTTACTAAAATGTTCCCAGAAAATTAATTTCGAATAGACCCTTTCTCTGATGCTTTAGCAGTAGTGTTGGCTATAGAGTTTATCGTTTGATCGTTTATCATTTTTGTCGAATTTTCCTAAAAAATCATTAAAGTGCAATATATCCGTTATTATGCAAGTTATGAAAAAAAGTTGTATACATTCATTATAGGGTGTCTTGAGCTACATCCTAAAAAATATTTCCACAATTACAGGTGGCCCATAAGTCGTTGGTGATTCAAATTTTCTTTTTTTTTAGTGAATTTTTTTAATCGAACAAGCCC